>JARFXV010000902.1:200000-436956 GCA_031761425.1 Cosmopolites sordidus
TGCTGCCTCTCTAAAAACCTTTGGTGGTAGCTAATTTCGAGGCGTTTTCAAACGCATTTTTTTACAATATTTCCATATACTTTCGAGCATTTAGATATATATCTCCAGACCATGATATTTCTATCAACGTGTTTTACTGTGGAAATGGAATTTCGAGAACAATCAGAACTTTGCTTGCGTCAGTAAAAATGACTAATGAAAGGATTCTTCTGGCCACGTCTTTCTCTATATCTGAAATTATGTAAACCATTTCTTACAATTCTGTTGGTACGCTTACTCCAGAACTACAGAAGACTCAGTTACATAGGCTACTTCTTGACCGGAGATAATGTTATAGTATTTTAACAAAATTTACCATTAATTATTCTCTGAATGTTTCTAAAGGAAAATATTTGAATTCTAGCAGATATTGTATTTGGTCGTGCTTTTTTTTTCACTATCAATCATGACGTTTCGCCAAAATCTCATTTGGTATTTTCAAATATTGTCCGCTTCGAGTCCAATATACTTAATGATGCCATCAGTTCATCGTGCTTTCGGTCTCTTTCGCGGACGTTTGTGATCAAGCAGTATCCACTCCAGGATTGCCTTGGTATATTTGTCGTCCATATATATATATATATATATATATATATATATATATATATATATATATATATATATATATATATATATATATAAAGAAAAAAGATAACTCTTTTATCGATACCTTTGATTTTAAAAACTTGTTAGGCGATCTTTTAAAAAAACATCAAACCATCTTTTTGTGGTCTCTCAATGTGTGATTTACTAACCATGTTAATATCATCAGGAGATCAATTCTTCTATTGGAACCTTCGGTGTGAAACACTAGACTTGATGTGATTTACCTACAAAACACCAAATCACTTTTTTAAACTGACTCACTGCTCGACGCACGTTTCGCAAAACATATTAGCATCATCAGGAGATGCTATCATGATTAGCAACTTACTTTGCATTTTAAACAGTTTTGCCGCTGTTACGTTTCATAATTCTGACACTTTACTCGGAAACTCTTTATAAGTAGCTGAAATACATATAGATTATTTTAAAATAGCTTGCTTCCTTTTAGTCCTTTTTAATCTCTGTTTTGATAATGCACATTTATCGGTAAAACAATAATAATGTTTATCAAAAATGTTTGTTAATGTTTAAGCTGGTATAAATGATAAATTATTTGAATAACGAATACATTTCTGAATTTAACAGAAAAATTTTAAGTTAATCAAGTTAAAAAGTGATTACGAAAACAGAAAAATTAACGCCTTTTACCCTGAATTATACACAAAATTTTTACCTATTTTATTTATTTATATATATATATATATATATATATATATATATATATATATATATATATATATATATATATATATATATATATATTTTTTTTTAAATTTTACTTTAAGGAATTTTTGCTTCATCATATTGTCATAAAATTTTATTTTTGCTGATTAAAAACTAATGTTAAGTTCAATTATTTATTTGCCAATTTTATAAAAGTCTATAGATATTTTTCTTTTTCTTATTCACTTTTTGAAACCTTTTAAATAGTAATTTAATAACTGGATCTACAGTTTAAAATTTAATGTTGGTTAAGATAAAAATTGAGGTTTACATATTATCAGTCATAAAATTGAGCTGCTAGTTATATAGTGTTAAATAATATTAATTTAATCAAGATTGGTGGTGTGTGAGAAACGTTTTTAAAATAAAAAAAAAAACATGCTTAATAATTGCCCAATAATTGTTCTGTCATAAATATTTATTAATATAAAAACGATGAGAGTAACATGCCTTTCAATGCATAAGTATGGAAAATAATGTCATTCAAGTCATGTTTATTTTCACGAAGATACGTAGAAAGTTGGTCTCTATTATTTTCATTTGTTTTCTCGCAACGTTTCTTCATTGACTTCTTCAATTTAATCACTATACGTGATCTCAATTTTTCATCAATTTTTGTCTTCAATTTTTGCAAGGTTCCTGTCCCTCCAAGGTTTGGTGACCTTGGAGGGAACAGGACAGCATCAAAGTGAGACAATGCTATATTAGTGAGTGGAATTCGAACAATATTCATGGAAACACTTGTCATATAAGCAGCGGTCGTATCTTGTTGAAAGCACACATCCCTCCTGTTGATTCTTCGTCTCCGAAGTTCTGGTATGAAAAGAAAACATTTTTAAACATGGTTACACAGCGAGCCAATTAACCCAACAATTACGCACTGACCCATGTTGTTCCCTCAACAGTGCAATGGTCTGAGTCTGAGGTCAATTTTTTGAGAACTAGAATCCGTAGTTTTGTTTATTGGTTACCGCATTTAAATACAAGTGAATAGAAACAGAATACTAATAAAGATAATTTGAAGAAATAGAAATCTTTCTTTAAACATGACGTGCATTGTTGAGCAAATGTAAAGCGTGTTTTGATAGTTCCTTCATTCAACTCTAAAAAATCATCATTTTATATAAGTGAAAGGACAATTCCTATGTAAAATACGTTTTACAGTACTCTTACTCATTCCCAGTACAAAAGAGCACCGAATGGCAAAGCGAGTGGGACTTCGCAGAATCGCCTCCCTCACTGTATCCATATTTTGAGGTAAAGGCGCCAAATGAGAAGGACCAGGTGGCTTTGATATCATTAATGAACCTCTCGTTCAAATTGTAGCTACCAATCTGAGGACGGAGTTGCGGCTGGGGAGCTCACCATGACGTCCAATGTTGAAGCAAAGTTTGAAGAGTCGTGTTTTAATCACGGACCCGCCACTTTTGACAAATGTTCGTATTCACAGTGACATGATGAATACTAAACAGCATTCTAGAGAAAGTCAATAGACATCTGCTGCTTTTCAAAGACGTCCATTTTTCGTTGACCACTTTGTATAAGTAGCTGAAATCCAAACACACTTTTTTAAAATAATAAGTTAATAGTACTAAATTGCTAAAATTGCTAGTTCCTAAGTAATTAATTTATGTCCCAATTTAACGGTAAAATCGAAAAACAAGTCAAGTTAAAATGTAATTACGAGAATAGAAAAATTAACGTACTTTAACCTGAATTACACAATGATGTAATTTTTGTCACTTTTGCTTATTTGTCATAACTGTTTGACAAAGTTTACATCTTTACTAGTTCAGAAACTAATGTTCTTTTTCTTATTCCTCAAGGAGGTCTAAAGATATGTTTAATCTTTCGAAGGTTGTTTATTTTTTATTGTTTTCCTGGGAAATAGATGTCCAATTATCTTTCCATCTCCCTGAGAAATAGATGTCCAACTATCTTATCCATTCTTCAGGTGGACTCTCCTTCGCTCTGTATCCTGCTGATTTTCCATCTTTAGCGATATGGGCCAGTTTATGGTGATCCATCCTCTCCATATGGTCTCGCTAATATCTTTGTGTTTTTCTACCCCATGTTGTACCATATCTTGTATTCTGCATGTTGCTCTTATATCCTTGTTTCTCACTCCATCCTTAAAAGTCTTTCCCGCAATTGCTAGTCTTCATCTCTGTTGTTCAAATAATGTTTTTGGTTTTATTTTCGGATCAGCTCGGCTTTCGATGCCATAAGCTAGTACCGGTCTTATGTGACTGTCCATATAATATTTCTTAAGCAACCTAATATAGTCGAGGCTTTGTTACCTTCTACTTTTAGGCCATTTACTGGATCATTGCTACTTGATGTGTTTTTAAGTAATGAAAACTCATTACTTGTTCAATGGACTTGTCATCTACTACCAGTTTTCATTTTATTAGTACTTTGAAATTGATCATTTGTCGATAGAAATCAGTATGCTATATTTTTTTACTAGTTGGATGGAGTTTCTGCCTCTGTTCTGTATTGGTTCGTCATTCAGTCTGTACATCTTATTCATTGTTGTCACTTCCTAATAAATGTGCGTTATCAATATCAACATCAAAATAAAGGATGTAAGTTAAGGTTGCAACTACTTAAACTAGTTTGATTAAATTAATATTTGATAACAAAATCAATATTGAAATTCAAAAACGTATCACCTTTTAACACTGAAAATCTAGAAGCTCAATTTTGTAACTGCTAATTTGTAAATCTTATTTTTTATCTTAGCTAACACATAATTGCAGGTCCAATGGTTAAATTGCCATTAAAGATATTTCGAAAAAATTTAAAAAATCTCTATAGGTTTTTATAAAATTGATAAATAAATTATTAAACTTAATATTAGTTTCCTGCGATATACAAGCACTCCAACAGAAGAAAATTGCGATAAATTTAGAGAAACAAGAAACAGAGTCAACTCAGCAATTAGAAAAATCAAAAGGGAATAGTGGGAAAAATTTAGAACGTGGATCGCGATCTCTATGAAGTTCAGAGTAAAGTATGAAAAAAATAAAACAAAATCTACGAACCCGTTCATCCAATCTAAGAAAAGTGTTATTGAAAGAGTGGGAAACATATTTAAAACCTCTACAATAATATCGGGCGTGAATAAAATCAAATCCAGACAACATATGACGAAGCAGATGGAAAATGTAACAACCACAGATTATGAATTTGCATAAAGGGTGAAAAAACTGAAAACAGAAGAGCTTGAGGAGCAGGCGGCATCCCTATCAAACGCTTAAAATACGGCAGCGAAGAGCTGGCAAAGAAATGAAGTTCATAGTAAGGTTGAAAAGAAATGAACTGAGGCTATGACGTTGCCTTGTTTCTTTTGGTGTTGGTATATTTTTTGTTGTTTGATGTTCAACTTGATGTTTGCTTATGATCCATGATGCGATTTGTTTTTTTAACAGGTAGCTTGGCTTTATCAAACGCCTTCGTCAGATCTATGAAACATACCATATGTAGACAGGGTAACTAAATTCTATAGCATTTTCTCTAATTTGTCTTATTATGAATAAAGTATCAGTCATCGATCTATTTGGCTGCTCATATTTGTTTTCTATAGTCTCTTCGAGATTACATTTGATAATGCTAGAAGTAATTTCATAATGGTTTTTATTTTCGTTTTTCGTCGTTTATCTTTTTTCCCAGCTAAGCTAAATTTTTAATGAAGTGCGGGCCGTACAGGTTTTTTACCCTTTATGCAAGTTCATCATCTGTGGTTGTTACTTTTCCTGCTGCCCCGTCATTTGTTGTCTGGATTTGATTTTCTTCACGCTCGATGTTATTGTAGAGGTTTTAAATATGTTTCCCACTCTTTCAATAATACTTTTTTTAGATTGGATGAATTGCAGAGTTAACTCTGTTTCTTGTTTCTCTAAATTTATCGTAATTTTCTTCTGTTGGAGTACTGGAGTGTATATCGTAGGAAACTAATATTAAGTTTAATAATTTATTTATCAGTTTTATAAAAGCCTATAGATATTTTTTAAAACTTTTCGAAACATCTTTAATGGTAATTTAACCATTGGATCTACAATTATGTGTTGGCTAAGATAAAAAATGAGGTTTACAAATTAGCAGTTACAAAATTGAGCTTCTAGGTTTTCAGTGTTAAAAGGTGATACGTTTTTGAATTTTAATAACGATTTTGTTATCAAATATTAATTTAATTCAAATAATTTAAGTAGTTGCACCCTTAACTTACATCCTTTATTTTGAAGTTGATGTTGATAATGCACATTTACTATTAAAATGACGATAACGTTTTACAATTTAACGTTTAACAAATTCGTGGCGTTTTTCCATAGCTAGGCCGCGAACAACGCTTGCACATTTCCGGTATCGCTTTTTTATTTGTTTGTTTATCCTTCATGGTGAGAACACTTTACTGAAATGACATAGATCGTGAAAACGTTAGCCAGTCCCAGTTTTCGGGTGATGGATGATTTTAAAGATATGAGTATTTTCATATTTAACGAATTAGTTCATTGAATTTGATTCATAATTCTTTCCGAAAAATATGGTGTACGTTTAGATGATATATTTGTTTGTCATATACGTATATGATAGTGAAACAAATATATATGTGTCTTTTCTATTTTTTGCTCCAGCAGTCAATCAATCAAAGATTCTTTTGGATTATTCAATTATTCAAGGTAACAGAATTTTGTATTTGTTGGGCATCAGCATTTATTAAATTATTTAGCAATGTGAGGCATTCATCACTCATCAACAGAACACAATTTAAAAACTCAAAAATATTTTTCTGATATTTACAACAATTTCCACTGTAAAGGAAGTCATATGATTATGACGTAGTATTACTAAACATTGACCTTTGGTGATATCCTCTGGGTGAGCGTTAAACTACTTAAAATTCAAATGTATTAAACTCAAAGAAATTTATCACTCTAACTCTAACGCATTTTATTTAACTTAATTATTATTAACAATGATTTCAAATTGCGTCATCTCCTGGTGATGCTAACTAAATAAAATTATTTAGTGTTTAGTGGTACACTCTTCGAGTTTCGTGTTCATTACCAAATGTTGCAATAGAAGAATTGATTACAAGGTACACTGAATAACGATTGAACTACAAATCGTTAGAAGAGACTGTGTTAGAGAGAAAAAGATAAAGCAAGACATTATTATCGAAATAATTATTATAACTGATTTTTCTGCTTTAATATATTGTGTGATCTATTTTTAAGTAATATTGATGGCGTGTATTTTTTCTTGTTTACTCATTTACATTATTGACATATGTGCTATATTTACATCCCTGATTATCTTAACGTGTTTGACAATCTTTATTTCTGAAGTTTCTTACTTTATTATCGCAGTTATGTTTAGTTTTATCTTCCTTAAATATATCACGGTCGGTCGTATTTCACTTCTATAACTTTTGACTTTCTTATATTCTGTTTTAATTGTGTGTTTTAATCCGTGATGTACCAGTGATAAGTCCAGGTATTTAATTAATAAAGATTAATTCTCTGTCTATTAGTTATTATTATTAATTGCTATTGTAATTGCATTGTAATCTGATGATAAATTGCTTTAATGCTATAATATTAAATTTGTTCCGTATCTTTGTTTTGATTATTTGGTTCGAATTGATTATTTATCATAAAGAGTTCTAATAAAAGTATCAAAACTTGAAAACATAATAACAGCAACACTGTTTAAAATGTAAATTTCACTAATAGACCACTATGTTAGCTGCAGGATTTGTCTTTAGAACTTATGTCTTCATCCTCAGAAAATCACGGTTCGGTGCGGTTTTTGGGCTGAAGGAATGACAGGATCGTATTTTTTTTAAGGCGATGATGGAATTCGTGTTACTCTTAATGGTGAACTATATAGGAATTTGCTGACAGTATATCTTTGGCCTCAACTGAAAATATAGATATAAATAATATTTTCTTTCAACAAGATGGTGCGACAATCAATTTATTGCAAGAAACATTCCTTGTATGCGTTATTTCACGAAATGATAATGTCAACTGGTACCAGGATCATGCGATCTTACGCTCTTGAATTATATTTGTGGGGATATGTTAAATCTTAATCTTAATCTTAAACGAAACATTTGAGCCACCATTGAAAATATACCACATGATATGCGTGAAAGAGAAATGGAAAATTAGATCTCCAGAATGCATTACGCCAGATATTTGAACGATGTTATTTTTAAAACAAAATGACATTATTTGTTCTTCAAAATAAAATACAATTTACCGGATTATCTTGGAATTATCATTGTGCCTCATTTTATAGTTCTGACAATCTTATTGGAAAACCCTTCTTTTTTTCATTTGCTTAAAAAATGTATGTTATATATGTATATTATTCAGTATGTCTTCATTATTATTAAAATGCCTCGTAGACTGTTAGGTGAAGTATCAACTTCATACTGAATTGCTTAAAAGGAGAAACAAGTAATATAAAGCTTACGGATATATAATTCTTTGTTATATATACAATGATGATCATTTTAGATAACACTCATCATTTTCTTGTAGAAGAGAAAATTTCTAAACTATAGTTATTGAAAAACACGTTTGAAAATACTAATATGATCAACAAGTGAGGTGACTTTTTAAAAAAATACAAAGTATTTGTTTATTGTCCAAATTTATTTTGACCCTTTTAGTAATCCCCTCTCACTACAATACACCACTTATTCCAACGTTTTTCCATAGTATTTGAAACAATTTTTACTGTTTAACACTGTAAATCGTTATACTGAATAACACTGTGCTTTACAGTTTCGACCTATGACATTTTCTTTAAATATGTCAGCGAACTAGGGAACGACTCTAAACGGTGTCCACGAAGTGGTTTATTCAATTGGAGGAACAGGAAAAAGTCACACGATGTTATATCTGGTGATTTTGGTGCTTGTGAAAATGTATTTGTTCGATTTTTAGCGAAAAATTGATGAATATTTATTAATGTTTTGTTTTACCAGGAATTGTTTTAACAGTAACCTGGACATTTTTATCTTATTGTCAATAATTATACATTTAGGAAAGTCATCATCCAAAGAACTTTTCTTTTTTGCAACTTGAAAACTACGATCAATGTTTTTAAAAAACAGTGTTTTTAGAACAAGACGAGACAAGCCTTAATTGTTGATTGACTGGATTGATTCATATGATTTCTAATAATATCGCAAAGTCTTTAATACATAATTGGTGATTGCTCGGTTTAAGTTCCTTGATTTTGGTAATTTTTTGTTCATTGGTTGACGAACGAGGTCCATTTTCAGCTGTTTCATTATTAAAGTCTGACTAAAGAATTAACTTGTACAACTTGTAAACATGTTTTTGGCATGACTATGGGCGTAACACTTTCTTAAGATTTTTAATGCATGAGTATAAGAAAGCTTTTTATGCAAAATTTACTGTACATTTTTTGCTTCAAAAATGTATCCATTTTAAAAAATCGACAACAAAAATGTGTTACGATAGGTTACAAAAGAAGTTATAATTTCATGAAACGTCTGTCAGATGTCAAGGACAGCCCTACAAACTTAAAAACAAATTATTTTATCGATACGTAAAGTGCGCGAATTTTTAAAACAAGGCACCTTACTTTTTGGTCATTATGGTATACATCAGATTCATCAATATATATATATATCTATATATATATATATATATATATATTCTTGTTGGTTGCTTGACCGGGAAGGAGCCCCACCCATCCCTTCAATCGGATGACATATGTTTCGTCTCTCGAGGTTCAGACTCATCAGGGCGCAGGACATATACCATAGTATCAAGAATAGGGAGACCTTATCCACAGCCAACAACCCATGTTTTCGCCGACCTCCCGTCGGATGGCGTATATATGCAGACTCAGCCCATATATATATATATATATATATATATATATATATATATATATATATATATATATATATATATATATATATATGTATATTTAATTATATTAAATTATCTTCACATTGGATACTCAATTGTTGAATAATTACATTTAATGTCGTGTTTACTTTAACGTATTTCCTTATAAACTAATACGAACCTTAGAATTGTCTTATAGTTATATATTTTTATAACGAACAAATTGGAATGCATGATTTTATCATCGTACCAAAATAGTTAGTTGCATCGCGATATGCCCATTTAAAGTTTGTATACTATGTTAATTATCTAAAAATAATTAAATGAAAATCACTACGTGCTAAGCCGAGTGTATATGGTGGCATCGATTGGACGATAATCATGAATAATATTACGCTAACAAGACCTTTAGGAACTGATTTATGTTTGTTTGACCACGTCTTAAATATTATCGTTGAAATGCATGCGTTGACATAGTGACTATTATTTACTTGTCATTTTTAGCTCTTTAAGGAATTAATATACGTTTATGAAATATAAGTTTTCAGCTGAGTATTTAAAATGGATAATCAAGAAATTTTGCGAAATGTGCAATTAATTTTTCGGGAGTAAAGCAGCAACAGCTTTATTCGCTAAAAATTAAACAGTTTTGCGTTTTCTTATATAACAGGATACACATGTCGTCATCTGCAGTGATTTTGTGTGGAAAATCCTTTTCCAGATCTTTGAAACCAAAATGAGTTCGATGTTTCGCCATCATGTTTTTGTAGTTGTGGATAGTATGTGCTATAATCATCTGCCGTTTCTTAATGTTTTATGTTTCAACCTTTTCATTGAATAAAATATTTCATTTTTGGTAAAGCTAATTATTTTCTAAACCAATCGAAGAGCTTAATACCAATTTGTATAAAATAAGTCATGCAAAAAAAATGTGTGGATAGAAATAAAATAAATTAATAATTTCACAATTATTAATTTTTCAATAATCCAGCTTGGCCGCAAAGAAATGATTTCAAAATTTCCTGATAATTCCCGGTTTTCCAGTAAAGTTTGTCATATTTTTCCCTGATTTAGAAATGTTATTCGAATCATTAACATATTTAAGGTTTGAATTATATTTTGATTAATTGCCAGAAATTAAATCTGGTATAAAACTCACCAAAATTAAAAAGACATGGACAAAGACAACTATGTTTATTTCAATAATATATTTTTTATTTCATTCATTCTTTAGTACATTACTATAGCTGGTATTTTATAACTATTTAAATAATCTTAAAAAAAGTAATTTAAAATGAGTACGACAAAAAATAAGGTAATGACTAGAACTAGAACTAGAACTAGCTAACTAACTCTAGCTTGAACTAGAACAAATTAAACTTATCTATAAACTATTTAGTAGATAACATTATTGAAGATTTTTAAATTAATCATCAATAACTTGAATCTCAGCTAAAATTTAACTTTTTTTATGCCAAATCTTCTTTTTTTTTCATTTGCTGCACGTATTCTTTTCAAATATTCTGATTCATTTATTGTATCTTCTTTTTTTCAATTTCTAGTTTCGGTAAGAATGAACCAAACATTTTGGAACATTAAGAGTTGCAACCCCCCCCCCCCCCTCCCATTTGTTTCACTTAGGATAGAGTCATATATTAATCGTTGAGCAATTAAAGTTTCGTTTTTCATATTCTCATCTAAACATTCAGAATTGACTGAAAAACCTCTCTCAACATTAGCGTTGCCATGAGATAAAATCATGACTATATTTAATAGCTTTACCAAGGATTGTGGATTGATCAAAAAAAAATCAAGAGTTAATAATCAATAAAATAGATTATTTATGCCCTACTATTGACTTTTCTATGTTGAAAATTTATAAGTTAAAATATTTAATGAGAATTTTCATGATAAAAATAAGAAAAATAAATTCAAGATATTATTAAAAAATTTCGTTGTCGCAGTTAATAACAATCTAATACTTCCTGATATTTTTATACATTCCTGATATTTCCAATATTTCCCATTTGCATTAAATTCCCTGATAATTTCCGATATTCCCGGTTTTCCCGGTTTGTGGCCACCATGTAAGAACAATAAGAAAACAAACTAGAGTTTCAGTGAAAAAATAGCAATTGAATTATTTTAAATCATCTTGTGGTCAGCATTTCTAAAGATTAACAATCAAGGATACTGTTAATACCATTGCGTCAGCAAGTGTTTTTCTTCTGCAACTATAGTACAGTCAGTTTAACTAATATTTGAACTGATTAGCATATAATTGTAAACAGGCAGTATATTTCAGAATTTAAAAAATATTTTTGTATAACTTTAATCAGGTCAAGAGTGTATAAAATGATATAATCTTTATCCATGGGGACAAATTTTTTTGTAGGCAACAATTGTTTGTTAAACTTTTATTATCTGAGCATTATTTTTTCTCAGTTTTGCATACTGCATTCAGCTACGCTTTAAAACTTAATTTAATTGAATAAATGAAACACCCTAACTTTTAAAGAACTTCAAATGATATTTTTTCATTGAAACTCTAATTTATTTTATTATTGCTATTATTGGAAAATAAATAATTGTGAAATTATTTATTTGTTTATTTCTGTCCTCACACATTAATGCAAGGTCCTTTGAAAAGACTTATTTTATACAAATTGGTATCAAGCTCTTCGATTGGTTTAGAAAATTAGAAAACATTAGCATTACCAAAGGTAAAATATTTTATTCAATTAAAAGATTGAAACATAAAAAATTAAAAAACGGTAGATGAGTATAGCACGTACTATCCACAACTACAAAAACATCATGGCGTAACATCGCACTCATTTGGCTTTTAAAGATCTGGAAAAGGATTTTCCACACAAAATCACTACAGACGATGAAATGTGTATTCTTTATATAAAAAATCACGCAAAAAATCAAAATCAGGTTGGCATTAGTTAATCTGCGGTATTGACACAAAACTATTTTATTATCAGACAATATTTTTCATTTTTCGGAAATAAAACAGCAACATATCACAAAATTAAGGTTCTTGATTATCCATTTTTAGCACTCAGCTGAAAATTTATATTTCATGAATGTATATTATTTCCTTAAAAAGCTAAAAGTGACATATAAATAATAGTCACAACAATCATCTTGTTCATTGGCAAATGGATTCTGTATTTACGGGAAATTTGTCTTTGAGTTCGAAGACTTTTTGAATCACTTTTGCACTAGATAATCAACGCACTTCACAATAGTACAGAAATAAATAATAAAAAATACTAAGTTGTAAGACTATTTGTATAAATAAACTTAAGGAAGGTAGAATGTAAGTTAATAATAAAGATAAAACGGATATTTTAGATAAATCGTGTGTATATAAAATTTACTGTAAGGATTGTCCAGTGGTATATATCGGTCAAAGTAGTCGAAGTATAGATTGTACAATAAAAGAACACAAAAAAGTTATCTTAAATAATATAAAAAGCATCGGAATGTCTACACATTGTATTGAAAACAATCATTTTATAGATATAAACAATTACACTCAGAAAAGAAAAGTAATAAATTTGACCTTCTAGAAATATTGGAAATAAAAATCCTTAAGAAATAGTCATATAACAACCACGAATGACCAGCTAAATTTCCAAAACACGCCGGCAATATTGTAATTGAATCACCCGGTTTTTACCAGCCGATATTTAGGATAATTAGACTAGACGTTCAAAAAAAAAAACAAGAAATAAAAAAGAAATAATTTTACTTGTATTCTTGGAAACACTGTGTTTGACCATTAGTGTTAGTTCCAGCTACTCTTGAGAAAACCCTAACAAGGTGAAACATATATAGAGCAGCATCAGATGTTTTTATTTATATATATATATATATATATATATATATATATATATATATATATATATATATATATATATATATATATATATATATTATGATATGAAAATTACATTTCTGTTAAACTTTTCGGTCCTCTTAGTATGGAAATCGTTGGAGTAACTAAGATTAAATCATTCTTAATCATTACTAGCTAATCCACTGGTTGATCTATATGAAATGTTGACTGTTTATTATATTTTAATACTTTTTTATTATTATTATTCACGTATGGGCCCTGGTGGACTACGCGAAGTACAATTAGAGGCGCTTGCTGTTGTTAGCCTTCCTTTGCGCCCATACTAATTTCATTCTTTCGCTATGAGCTTTCTTCCTTTCGTCAGACCAAGTTGTTCCAGTCTTCCTACATTTTTCTCTCTGGCCAACCTTCCAAACGTTAACCTTGTGTCTGAAACAGCCTCTATCCTGAATTTCACTTTGTGTAATACTTGCTGATCTTAGGTCTTCTTTAATTGCAGCAATCCATTTAATTATTTCTACTTTACCTCTACTCCTATTTTCATAAAATTCGACTATTTGTCTAGTTAGCCTACTCGGATTCATCCGTTTTTATGTGTCCGTAAAACTTAAGTCTTCTTTTTCTCATATCGCTATGTATATCTGTGTATTGTTTGATTTCTTGGTTTTCTTGAAGGCGGTATGTTGTGCTATTTATTTGTTTGAGGCCTAGGATTTTTCTTATGATTTTTCTTTCCTTCCTTTCAATGTCCCGCTTTCTATTCAAAATGAGCATTTCTGCAGCATATAGACATTCTGGCTTAATAACTGTGTTGTAATGTCTCAGTTTTGTGTTTTTAGATAATAATAAATAGTAAATATTTTGTGTAAGTCTCAATGCCGTTTCCATTTTTTGACATCTACCCTTATTGGCCGCTTTTTCCAACTCATTTTCCATGATTATTTTACCCAAATATTTGAATTGAGAGACTCGTCTGATGTTACCATATTTTGTTTTTAGAAATGGTGTTCTTAGTCTGTTGCAGGTCATGTATTGTGTCTTTTCAAAGGAAATTTGGAGTCCTATTAATACTTTTTTATTAAAAATGAATAAAAATCAAGGGTTTATTTTTGGTGTACCCAGTCAACATATATTTAAAGCAGGAAAATAATTTGCAAAATGAAATATCTTATAAAGGTCATTTAGTGATCATCCAATTGAATGTAATAAATGAATTATATTAATGATTTTATCAAATGACTTATTATTAAGAATTGCCTTACATTAGAAGGTAGATAAGCCGAGGATTTAAAATTGGTTAGAATGGCACTAACAAAATATTTTGATTCTGAGTAAATCTCGTTTAAACCAATCTAAAATATCAATAACACTTTACATAAAACAGTTTATGTAAAAAAAATTAAAAATGTAAAAAATGTATTGTATTGATAGAAATGCTACCAACAAACAATAGGTTAATTACTTGTATCCATCATTAACAATAATACAACAAATTAGATTCGCTGTGAAAAAACAGCAATGTAATTGTTTAAAATTAACTTGTTGGTAGTGTTCTAAATGATTGATCATCAAGGTTTGAATGATTATTTTTTTGAATTACTTTTTTCATTTACAGATATATTAGCAAGCTATC
Source organism: Cosmopolites sordidus (assembly GCA_031761425.1). Classification (NCBI taxonomy): domain Eukaryota; kingdom Metazoa; phylum Arthropoda; class Insecta; order Coleoptera; family Curculionidae; genus Cosmopolites; species Cosmopolites sordidus. The sequence goes on from JARFXV010000902.1 coordinate 214,774, forward strand.
AAAATTAACTCTTACTTTTTTTAACACAGATTATATTTAAAAAAACGTTTACTATAGGAAGGTTATCAATCATTTAGATGAACTATTAAACCTCAAATAAACATGTTTAAACTACGTTATTGTGATCGTTAATCTGCAAATTAACTAAAACTTAACATATTTAATCGCAATATTCATTAAACACTTTTGTTAATCACTTTAAACTTATTACTTTCTGATAGTAAATAATAGGTATTGTATATATAGGTATTCAATAATTTTGTCATCAATACTTGTAATTAACATAATGGGAAAAGAATGAATACTTTTTCAAGAACGTGTACTAAAAACTTTCAAATGAAGACTTTTAAGGGGCCGTTTGTTAAATCTTAGATACGGGGGTAGAGTGAAACATCAGATAATTTATGAATAAACTATAGTTTTTTTAATCTAAAATCGATTTATATTCCAACATAGTCTCCTTTTAGCTCGATACACTTCACCCAACGATTTTTCATGTCCAACATGTCTTCTAGAAGTAACGAACTCTGCAACATAGTTCTATGTATCGAGGATGATCTCTAAATGTGAAGTGCATTTCTTTCCAGCCAGCCATTTTTTAATGTTTGGAAAGAGAAATGAATCGAAGGGTTCAAGTCCGGTGAATATGGTGGGTCACTTTAGCAACGGTGGACGAATAGGTTGGTGCCTCATACTTGTGAAAGCATTCACAACTGAAAAAAAATCATCCTGTCGATGTATACAAAATTAATAAAAGTCTAGACTCATACTGCAAAACGGTACCATCAGAGAAAAATAAACAACCGCATTTTTCTGGAGAATCATAAAGTGGATATTGATGGTAATGTCACTTGGCACCAGAAAAACAAACATCCTCTCAGAGGAACGTGATAGTGAAAGGCCCTGTAGCGGGTAAAAGGGCGAAGTGAGGCATTTGAGTAAAACCCAAGCAAGAAATGACAGGAACAGATGGTTTTTATAGTCTTATCACGTGGATAGGGTTACGAATCGACAGTTTGAGTTGAAAGTTTGGCGAAGAGAGTACAGGTTAAATCGTTACACGTGGAGAGCTCGAGGAAGATCACGAGAAAAGAGTGAGAGTTGAAAGCACACGTTTAAGAGTTGCACGCGAAGATTAAGAGTAGAAATCACAATTTGAAAATTGCACGTTAGAGTCAGTTCCCTGTCGATTCCGAAGTCAAGTTAAAGTATTTTGTTGCGCCAAATCTCGCAAAACTTAAGACAATACGTGAAAAATTGCCCATTAAAAGTGCTGTGAAGTAGTTGTGAATTATAGTGAATAAATGTATATATGTGTATCTTCTGCTTATTAATTCAATAACCCAGATCCATTTCGCGAACCAGCGAACCCTGTGGAAATATTATTATATCCCTCAATGTGCGGACTAGGATTCTAACAGAGAACTTCCCCCACAATACTCAGTAATCGTTATTTCGTTCGTATTTTCGTCTTGTTCGAGGCACGTTCGGCGAGTAAAATCCACTATTTTGACTACACTTTCGTTTCTGGTGTGACTTTTGACTACATTAACCTCACTGAATTCCTATAATATCATTTTATAATACACTTCCATTCGAAAACTGTTAAAAAGTCTGAATTAGCTAGAAATTCATGAAATGTTATTAAAAAGGTTAATGGAATGTTATTCAGAATGTTAAAAAAAATCAATTAGAAAAGTATGTGACTTTCCATACTATTGTCGTACATAAGTAACTGTAGCATACATTGCTTACCATCTTTTACAACAACTCGTACATTAAAACAATTATTTAAATTTATCTTGTGGTTACCGTTTCCAATGACAAGTTGGTTAGGCGTATTTTAAATTAATTGCGTAACGTTCAAATATCAAAACGTTTGCATGAATTAATTTGTTAAGTTGTTTTCTTAATTTTAACTGCATTAAATGTGGGACATTCTATCAACACAAATTACAATTTATTAAAAAAAAACCTTAATGAAAGTAGAATATATTAAATGTAATAAAAATTAGTTAATAATCTACCGATTTTTCATTTTCATTCACTTTGATTTAGAGGTAATAAATAACTTTAATACGCAAAAATAAATTTAATTCATGTAAGCCATTTATAAAGTGACAATTGGATTGTAATAATAATGGCTAGAAGAAGTCAAGAGCTGACTTTAAAGACACGTATGAAAAGTGTGAATTTTAAAAGAAATGGCATGAAATTGCGGCAAATTGCCAAAAATATCAAGCTTAATTTATCTACTCTACATTACATGGAAAAGCATGAAAGAACTGACCATACTAGAAACGAATATAGATAGGACGACCAAAAGCACCATCAGCTAGAATTCAGAGAAAAATATCAAATTCTGCTAAAATTCGCTTAATTTTATATATAGTAGCCAATTCTTCTTGTTCTGGAGTAATCGTCACGTCTAGGACTGTGCGTAGTGACTTCATCAGTAATAAAATATATGGAAAAAAACTCCAGTTTGCTAAAAAGTACATAAATTACCCATTAGATTCTTGAAAATAATTTTTTTTTAGTGAGTATAGTGAGTATTATTTTTTTTAGTGAGTATGAGGTCATTGGAACTAAATAAACAAGTTTTGTTTATTTAGTTCCAATGACCAGAAAAATGTGTGGAGAAAAATAGACACCCTTGGATTCTCGAAGTGCTATTCCCATAGTAAAACGCGGTGGTTGATTAATGATGATTCGGTGGTTTTGAGCTGGGATCCATCGGTGGAATTCTAAATGCTCGGAAGTTTGTTGACATAGTCCGAGGAAATTTGTACGAAAGCGCATCGAAATTAGATACCAGGGATGTCTTTAGATTTCTACAAGATAATGACTCGAAGTACAGCGTCAGGGTTACGGAAAAATGGGTACTTCATAATATCAGACGAAGGTTGACTACACATTTCCAATCATTCTATTGGAAATGTATCAGTGGATCAAAAACTGAAAAAAAACCAAGTGTACAAATTTGAATTTTTTAAAAACTGTATTACTCTCTAAAAACACAAATATATCAGATTATATAATTAAAAAAAAAATGGTAGAATAGATGCTGAGATGGACCCATGAAGAAATTACAAAATACAGAATTTTTTGACCATTTTCAGAACATTTTTTGGGTGTCCAAATATATTTTCCAGTTCAAAATCGGTATTTCACAAACAATTCTTTATTGGCCTTTATATTATGTTTTAATTATGGGACAGTTTTGTTAACTTAACTTACTTGTAGTTTGTATTGATATTATGTTAAAAGGTTTAAAGATGTTAATATAAGGTTTTCCATTAAGTGCGTTCGAACATTATGTAAATAAAACAAGTCGTGTATCGAAATATCGAAATATGATTTTTTTTTATTTGAAATAGTATTCGATTACATTATGTATGGAATATCACATAGGCCGTCGCTGGTCCGCTGGGCGGAGCGTATCTGAGAGGTCCGATTTTCGATGACTCGACCACATAAATCGAGCTCGATATCATTGATAGCATTAATTAAAATTAGTTGCATTTGGCAAAAGTCTAATGGCGTTAAATCATACGATCTCGGTGGCCAGTTGACGTCGTCGAAACGCGCGATAACCATGTTGTCGAATTTGTCGTGCAGAAGATCCAGCAACAGCATGTCTTGGTCGAACCACATGTCGTTGAGATACATATCTTCCAATTTAGGACACAAAAAAATTGGTTATCATCGACCTGTACCTCTTGCCGGTGACAATTATGGCGGCGCCAGATCCATTTCAGAAGACGTACGGGCCAATGTCCCCGCCGAACCAAAATTCACACCAAACAGTGACTTTGAATGCATCTTTTCTGGATGTATTTGCAGTTGATGGGTCTCATGTGGATTGTTATACTCAATACTATAAGCAACACTTAATAACTATAACCTCCAAATTTAAGAAATGCAGCTTCACCAACATGGCCACTATATACTGTGAAAGTTCGAGCGCTCCTATTGGAAAACCCTGTATAAATAAAATTAAAAAAAATCAGTTTGTAGTAATATTTTTCCCTTCCTGTACATATACTGTAAATAAACAATTGCACAAGTCATACTTTAAGTTTCTAACAATAATAGAACAATACCTGCGGGTTTGGAACCTTTGGCGTTACACTAACAAACTTTTATTACAAAAATTTTTTCACAATACACCAAAACACTATTTTTATATCCTGGACGCACGTTTCGCTAACCATGTTAGCATCATCAGCAGATGATTAAAACTAAATACTATCTACTAAATACTATATACTAACAGATGATTAAAATGAAATATATTTAGTTTTAATCATCTGCTGATGATGCTAACATGGTTAGCGAAACGTGCGTCCAGAATATAAAAATAGTGTTTTGGTGTATTGTGAAAAAAATTTTGTAATAAAAGTTTGTTAACAATATAACAAATTAGAGTCGACATAAAAACAGTAATTCAATTATTTAAAATCAAGGTTTTTATATAAATTAGTTACAATACGTGCACACATCAAAACGAACGCTTATTTTTAATTTGACTTAATCAGTTAGCTGAAGGAGAAAAAAAATACTTGCTTTAAGGAAGGTATCAATCAATCAAGGAGAACATAGAGCCTTATAAAAACATGTTTACGTTTAGATAAGGGCTTCGCACAACAAACATTTAACTAAGTGTCGGGCTTTTCAAACAATCGGTACTATTCTATTCGTTTTTCTTTTTTGATTCTTTCTGATCTGTGCTTATTGTCTACATGTGTGGAGCATGTGACGACGCGACATTTTAAAGATGAGGCGCAGTGGCGTAACCAATATTGCAAGAAAAATATGTTATGTTTTATTTCTGGGACGAATTAAACATTATTACTGGAATATGTATAAACTATAAATATACAATCTAGATGTAGACTCTTAAACATTGCAATGCCATTAGATAATTATAATAAATAATTTAATATCATTAAATAGATCGCGGTGAACAATGGATATGATTCAAATATTATAAATAGAATAATTCATCTATCCCGTCACTAATATTAAAAATAACGATTACAAATCACTTACGTACAGAAAAATTAAGCAGATTGGTTTCAAATCGGTTATTAAACACAAACAATATAAAAATTGCCGTAATAATAATTTGGGACGTTTTATAAAAACATTAAAAGTTAATCTAATTAATTTAATAAATCGGGAGTTTATTTAAATGAGTGTGGTTCTTGTTCAAAAATGTATATTGGTCAGAGGATTTTTTTCTATTAGGCTCTAAACGTATAAAAAGTGACCATATATAAGGGGGACCGAAAAGTAATCAAAATTTCTTCGATGTGCTCATTCACAGTCAGTTTGTGTCGAGATACGGCCCCGCAAACACGGAAGTTTTGTTGTTACGTTCAAGCTTTGTCATACATTTTATTTTTCGGTTAAAAAGTTTTTGTTCTACAAAGGTGGAAAGATGTCAAGGCCAACAATAGAAGAAGCACACTACGTCATCGTATACTATTTTTATTCCATCAAGGAATGAAGGCAAACGAAACAGTGAAAAAAATTACCGATACTTACGGGGATGTTCTGAAACTAAAAAAAGTGTCATAGATGGTTTAAAAAGTTTAAAAATGGAAATGGAAAAGGACGATCCCAAAAATTAGATGATGATATCCTGAAGGCGATGGTGGATTCAGATCCTCGTCAAACAATTAAGGAATTATCACTGAATATTGGCTATCCATAGTCTACAGATCAAGATAACTTTCGTCGCATAGGAAAATTTTACAGGCAAGGAATTTGGGTTTCTCATGGACGGAGATGGCGCTCGATCAACGGCGTACCATCTGCGGTTCCCTTTTGACAAGCAGTGTGAAGCCGATCCTTTTTTGCGACGAATGGTAATTGGAGATGAGAACTGGGTGTTATACAATAATCCTGTACGAAAAAGACAATGGCTTTCTTCCGGAGATGCACCTGCTCCGACACCTCGACCATCACTAACAATAAAGAAGGTTTTTGTTTGTATGTATTGGCATTGTTCTGCAATCATACACTAAGAATTGCTTGAACCTGGTCAGACCGTTACAGCGACAGTGTATTGTGAACAACTCGAGCGAATGAAGCAAAAGCTCATAAAAAAACGATCTGTTTTGGTCAATAATAAAAAAAGGATCCTTTAACACGATAACGCGAGGCCTCACTCTGCAAAAATAACACAAGAAACAATAAGGGGGCTTGGATTGGAACTTTTACCTCATCCACCCTATTCACCAGATCTCGCGCAGTCGGATTACCACCTTTTCAGATTGTTAGAGCATACATTAAGAGGTAAGAAATTTAACAATGTTGGAGAAGTGAAAGCACCCTTGGAAAAATCGAAGGACTTTTTTAAAAAGGGAATCGAACAACTCCCTTTAATCTGGCAAAAAGTGTTAGAAAATGAATTAAATTATTTTGTTGACTAGTATTTAAGATGTCTTTAATAAATAAATGTTTTTCGCCAGCAAAAAAAATTGATATCTTTTTGGCCCCCCTAATATTAAATAACACAATAATTCCTATTATTTTAACTATATAATTTCAGAAAAAAAAACTTTCTATAGGAAAATTCCATAATTCTACATAAGTAAATCTAAAAAACTAAATCTTTTAGAGAGCTTAGAAAGTATCAAAAGAAAAAATATGGGTATTGTTGCTGAAAGACCAAGTAGAGTTAAATGGTTTACATTTATTGAACTTATATTGTACTTCTAGAAATTGAACTTGGAATTCGCGACAATTATTATCTAATATCATCAACCTAATAACGATTTACTTTTAAAGTAGAAACTAGTATATATTACAATTTCTTACTAAAAATGTAAACATTGGTTTTTCGTAATTGAAGAAGGCACAATGTGCCGAAACAGTTCATAGTATTTCGAATATAGTACAAATTTAGTCTTAGTTATTTAATTTATTATGAATTTCCACCAATTATCTCTTACCTAACTTAAACATAATATCGGACCTGTTAACAAGGAGTTCTTTTTTAGTAGACATGTATCAAACAAAAAGGTCATTATATTTTATGAAATACTTTCATTTAAATTAGTATTTGATGGAGTAAGCGGGCTTTCGGAAAGGGTTCATCGTCAACGATCATTTCTAATTCGCGCAATGGACAAAAATAAAATATGGGTGTGTGTGTCAAGGAGATCCTATATCTCTAAAACATTTTTCCTAATTCTAGAGAACACATTCAAGTCCTTGCTATGGCAGTCCAAAGATATCAATATCGATGGGACCTATTTGAATCATTTGCGTTTTGCCGATCGTATCGTTTTAATAAGTAGCGATATCCCAAATATATGATCTATCCATGGTAAAAAAAATCTGGGTCTAAAATCAACATAATGAGTAACACTGAAGAAAATAAAGTTTTTTTTAGTGTGTCCGAACTTCCGAAAGGGGTCGCTATCAAACTAACTGAAAGTGGGACTTATTTTTATTATCGAAATCAACGCACAGAAGCGCCAAATTATGGTGCACATAATCGCTCAACCGAGCGATGTACTCGTCGAATTATCGATACATTCTGAACGCATTTTACGATGCTCGATATTAAAACAAAAACTGTGCGTTTCAAAGAAAATATCGCCGCTCTTGCTGACAATATGGATGAAAATCCAAATTTATCAATTCGTCGCCATTCACAGGAAATTGGGCTTTCTTATTCGACTACGTGGAAAATTTTGAATGGTATTGATCTGGAGGAGATGTCCCAACAGGAGGACTCCGCATGTCATACAGCCAACGCAACAGTGAGGTTAACTGGCCACCAAGATCATGTTATTTAAAGCCTTTAGATTATTTTATTTGGGCTTATGTTACATCTTTGGTCTATGCCAATAAACTAGCAACTATTCACACTATGGCCAACATAATTCAGACAATTGCGGACATAAGACCATAATTGTTTTAAAATGAGGTCGGGAATTGCAAAGAATGTGCTTTGTCAGAAGTAGCCGCAGTGGACATTTATCTGAAATAGTTTTCATTACACATTAGACAACATTAATGCCATTGAATGTAATTTCACATTAAATAAAAAGCTTCAACGCATCTAATTTGGTTGTTGTTTTATTTGAATTTAAAATTTGGACGCCCTAAAAAAATTATCCTGTATAAGCATGGAGAATATAAACTTGGAAAACGTAGATGAATATGTTGATATGTTGATAACCAGATCCGAACGAAAACCAAGGTGTATGATATAATAACACGCACTGCAGAATATAAATGGCAATGGATGGGACATGTACCTAGGCTGATTTACTTTTTGATAGCCAGGGAATCGTCCATAGAGCATATGGACCAGTATATTTACAGAGGCGTCTTAAAAGACTTTGAAAAAGAGTCATTCATGTGAAACCGAATATCAAGAATACCTGGGTGCTGCATCATGACAATGCGCCTTGCCACACAGTGATTTCAATTAACGAGTTTTTGGCAAGTAAAACACCATGGTGATTTCGCAGCCTTCAGTGTCATTACTTCATTTTTACACATCGTATTCTATGCATTAATATATCAAATCAATATGCATGTATTATATTTCAAAATTGTGCATAGAATAGAGTTACAAATACATTTACACGATTTAAAATTTCGACTACATGTTACAGCAAATATTTTTACATAGTTTAGAATGAATAACAGCTTTATTAAATATTAGCACTGTTACAGGCACTTTTCTAATAAAATCATTATCATAATCATTCAGCCATTGTCGATCCACTGGAGGATGAAGGCCTCCCAGGCATGCTTCCAACTCGTGCGGTTCTGAGGTTTCCTCTCCTATTAAGGTCTAATATACTTGACGATGTCATTGATCCATCGTGTTTTAGGTCTTCTTCGTGGACGCTTATGATCAAGCGATATCCATCCCAGGATTGATTGCTTTGGTCCATGTGTCATCACATCGCCTCGCTATATGGCCTGCCCATCTCCATTTCAATTTCTTTCTTTCCAATAATGTCACATATTTTCGTCTGTTCTTTGATCCATGTGTAGGTCTTTTTTTCCCGTTTTGTAATGCCAAGCACACACCTTTCCACTCCCTTCTGTGCTACCCGAAGTTTTTTCATGTTTCATTTCTGTATGTCAGAACAGGCAGCACGCAATTATCGAAAACTTTTCTTTTCAGACAAAGTGGAAATTTGGTCTTAAATATTATGTTAAACCTGCCAGCCACACTTAACACGCCTTTCCGACGACGACATAATCACTCTCCATTGAAATCCTTGGCCCAAGATATATGTAGTGGTCCAGAACCCCAAATCGCTTCCTAAAATAGAATTTCTTCTGTTGACACCAAATTTGTTGAACAAAACCTGACTTTTTTAGGTTTATTTTCAAGCCAAATGGTTTTCCCGCCCTTTGCAGCTCTTGTATGTGTTTTTGTAGTTCTGGATCTTGTGACAAGAGAACGATATTATCTGCAAATCTAAGGAGGATTAAATATGTACCATTTATTTTTTGTCCATCTGTTCCAAATCCAGATTATGGTATACCTCTTCAAGGCAGGCTGAGAAAAGAAAGGGCGATATTGAGTCACCCTGCCGTACATTCCGTTGTCTATTCCGCTCAGTCTATTCCTTGGTTAAGTAATGCATCCATTATAATTTGCTTTGATATTGAGTCAAATGCCTTTTCATAGTCAATATAAGGTGTGTATGTATATAAAGATATATAAAGATGTATATGCAATAAAAATGTTGTATTCCTTGTACCTTTCTATGGCCTGTATGAACCTGGATTTGATCCATTGTACTGAATCCACTTCTGAATTCTGCTTGCACTCTTGGTTGTGTGCATTCAGTATTCTTAATATTATTGGACGATAGTTTTTTAAATCTTCCTGTGCTCCTTTCTTATGAAGAAAAATCACTTCAGCATTTTTCCATAGATTGGGTATTTTTTCTTCTTTGAGGCATTTTGAGAACAATTTTGCCAGTATTTTATGTAGAGTTCGACCGCAAGCTTTTAACATTTCAACCGTTACACTGTCCCTTACTGGAGCCATTTTAACTCGTCATCGCTTCAATGGCATTTGTCATTTCATCAAACAGGGTATCTGGCGTTTGCTCTTTTTGACTGGTTCAAATCTTTATATAACTTTGAATAAAATCTTCTGATACGCTCTAACATTTTCTTATGTTACCTGCACAATGTGCCATCCTCACGAATTAAGGCAAACGTTTGTGTCCTTTTATTTCTCAGTTTGTGTTTTGCTTTGTTTATTTCCTTGTTTTCTTTTAGTGTTTTTTGCACTAGCTGAATATTCAACCGACGCATTTCCTCTTGAATATGTTTTCTTATAGTTTTACAAAGTTCAACGCACTCGACTCTGCCAAAAAAACTCCCCGCATCCCTCATTATCGCTTTCCTCCGCCGTTTTTTATTAAATTAATAGTCTCATTGGAAATCTTTGACTCTTTGAAACTTTTTTCTGCTGGTGCCATTGCAGCAGCCATTTCAAGCACATTGTCGATGATTTTTTCATAATGATCTGTTATTTCAGTCTCCACTGGGTCTTGCAACACAGCAAAGCGGTTCGACAAAGCAATCTCAAAATCGCTGCCCCTCTGCAGCAGCTTGCCCCAGCTTTGCCCTTCTTCGATCTTACCATTCTTAATAAATAAATTAAAAATCAGTCCAATTACTTCATTTTCATACCTCGTATTCTATGCATTAATATATCAAATCAATATGTCATTATCAATTAGAACAGAGTCACAATACATCTACACGATTTCACCGATTTCAAATTTCGACTACATGTTGCTGCAAACATTTTTAAACAGTTTAGAATGAATAACAGCTTTATTAAATACTAGCGCTGTTACAGGTACTTTTATAATAAAATAAACTGCATTTAATATCGCTAGTGAAACCATCAATTACGAAGCTTTAGAGCTTTAAAATGAGAGTTTGATACAATCAGAATACTGCACAATATGGGTCGACTGGTTTACCAAAATGAGTTATTGGATAGTTTAATGTCAATAATAATGTAATTTTAAACTCTTTATCTTAATTAGTGTTCTGGTATTTAGTTAACTAGTTCTGCTAGCCTTATTGATTATAGATTATTATATTTAGTAAATAGGGTACGAACTAAAGGCATGCGCCGCTGTCTTTCAGTAGTTCTCCACATGTCCTTTAATTTTGTTTCTTTACCAAACACGTGAAAGCACTAATCCAAATCAATAAAGCGCATGTTGATATATTAATATACAGCGTTGTAAAAAAATTGAAATAAAGTTTGTACATGTTCTTATAAATAAGTAATTTAGAGATTTTAATTATTTTTTTTATAATAATAACTCCTTAATAATATCCCTTAAGATCTCAAATATTTATATGATTAAAACGGTTCCTTGAAATTTGATTATTTGATAATCGAACGTAGGGAAACGCAACTGCATTTTCTGGGAAAATATACATGGTACGTTATCAAAATTCGTACAATCTCATCATTTTTGTTATTATCATAATCTATGCAATGCATAAGAAGCATGCAATAAAGGCATATAATATCAAAATGGTCGATCTGATGAAAAAATGACTGATGAAACGGAATGAAAGTTTTTTCGCCAGATTTTCATCTATCGAAACAAATCGCTTCAAAAGTGCAGAGAAGAGTCATTTAAATGATTGGACGATAATGACCTCAATAGTATTCATAACAGCTCATGAGCTAATTTTTTAAAGGATCAGGAACAATGTTTGTGAAAATTAGCAACAAGAGTTAGTCTGAGCGAAGTCAATGATGTGACAGATTGCGGAAAAATGATTAATTATTTCTCTGCTCTTGGTTTTCTCTGATAATGGAAGACCGTGCACCTTAACCAATAGTAATATTGGTTATATTTTTGTATTTGTTTTGTTTTATTGGAATATAAAGTAATATTAATACATAGGTCAATAAGGTTTGACAAATAAACCACACTTTTTTGCAAATTTCTTCCATATTCATCAATATATTCTTATTGAACAGCAATACAATCATTCCAATGCTTTCCTAACATTTCTATACCTTTTTTATAGAACGATTATTCTTTTTCTTCAAAATCACCTTCAGTTTCGACAAAAGAGCATTTTTTTGAGGTCTGAAAACAGAATGTAATTCGAAGCGCAATACATGCAATTTAGTCATCGTTGCCAATGATGTCAACGTTCATTTGGAGTTTTTTTGTGATCTCATCCTTCAAAAGTACCAACAACGCTATGTAATATTCGCTATTGATGGTTTTACCTTTCTCGAGATAATTGATGAATAATATGCCATGCGTACCCCAATATACAGAAGCCATAACTTTGCCTGCTGATAGTTGTGTTTTTGGTCACTTTGCACGGCTTTCAGCGGTTTCTGTCCGTTTATTCATCTGACTCCGGAGTGTAGTCATAGAACCATTTTTCATCCATTGTCATACACTGCATGAAAAAATTATTTTTATTTCGCTTAAACAGCTTCAAACAATGCTCAGAGTCATCAAAACTGTTGTTTTTGGTTAGCTGTAAGCAAACACGGTATCCATTTCGATAGCAATTTACGCATTCCAAATGTTCATACAAAATGGTGTAAACATTTCCTTTCGATATCTTGCGAGTTTTGTAAATTTTTCTGATGTTGTCTGGTGTAACCATCTCATTTGGGCGTCCAGAGCATTCAGCACCATCGGTGCTTTTACGGCCAAGTTTGAATTTAGCATACCAATCTGTTATGGTTGATTTTCCTGGGACAGGGTCCAGGTAATATTTATCAAGCCATTGTTTTGCTACAATGGTATTTTTCTTCATCAAAAAGAAGTAGAAGAAAGAAGTAATCATAATCAACACACGATTTTTTTTTCATTGTTTAAAAATTGATTCGATCGTCATTAATTGTGAGAATTTTATTATCAATATTCTTTCTTTAAACACGAACTTTCTACTCTAAACTCTGCTTTCTACTCTAAAATCATTAACCGTTAATATGATTTTTCGGTAGTTTTAAGTTTATTTTGCACGTTGTTAATTGACTCGATATTTAAAAATTGATTCTTTTGCAACATTGTTTACATAATAATAATTTAATTACAACCCATTGTCATAATATCACTAATTATACAATTACATTCAATTTAAATTTGATAGGAATTTATTTGCATCAGAAAAAACGTAATTAAACTTGATGGAATACGTTTTACATGAATTTATTGATTCAGTGGATATATATGTATATAGATTTACAATGGTAGAGCGTTTATTTCCATAACAAAATAAATTTCCTTAATAATTAAAATATTGGCCATTGTTAGCTATTATTTTTTTCCATCTTTCTGTCAGAGAATGGATTCCGTCCCGAAAGAACTTTTGGTTTTTTGAGAGCAACCATTCGTCAAGCCAAATTTTCACTTTCCGTGCTGCATCGATCGAAATAAGTGGTAGTCCGAAGGAACTAAGTCCACTGAATACGGCAGGTGGGGTAGAACGTCCCATTTAACGTTTCCCAAATATTTTTTTAAACATTTTGCAACATGGAGCGGAGCATTGTCATGTTGAAAAATTATTTTATCGTGTCTTTAGCCAAATTCTGATCGTTTTTTCTTCAATGCTCGGTTCAGTTTTATCAGTTCTTGGCGGTGTCGATCGCCAGTAATCATTTCAGCCGGTTTCAGCAGTTCGTAATACACAGTTCCCTTATTATTCTACCAAATACAAAGCAAAGCCTTCTTTCCATGTGTATTGTGCACTGGTTGCGTAGGTTGTCAAAATAGATCCAATTTTCATCACCTGTCACAACTCAATGCAAAAAACATTTTCTTTTCTGTGTAGTAAGTAAAATTTTTCACCTTTCAATGTCTCTTTCCTTCATTTCATATGGAACCCATTTTCCTTCCTTGTGCATCTTTCCCAGTGCGTTCGGAAATGGTGGATTTGTCAACATTCAATGCTTCTGCCAATTGTTTAAGTCTTCATTCAATAATGAGTTGAGTCTTCATTCAATAATGCTTGCAAATCTTCAAACTTTTTCGGCTATCTTGGACGTTCCATGTATTTTATATCAAATCACCACCTTTTTTCGGTTGTCCTGAACACTCCTCTTTTATATCAAAATGACTGCTTTTAAAACGTTTAAACCATCGTTCACAAGTTTTTTGGGTTAGAGCATATTCGCCATTTTCAGAAGAGGTTTTCTTCAAATCAAAGAAGGTTATTAAACTTTCTCCCTCCCTCTCAATATGAATTTTGAGGGGATATGAAAAACAACTTTTTCTGGTACATAATTCAATATATTCCAGGCTATGAAAAACTATGTTTTTTGCACAACGACAATTAATAACCAACTTGCTTTTGGAGGCAATGAGTTTATACCATTTTAATTAGCCGAAACACCTATTAGACTCATCAGGGTACCGTGTTCTCTCGTCAAGAAGAACCTATTCAAAATACCGACTTCTCGTCAGCAAAATACCGTCTTCTTGACTTCTCGTATGCAGTTTTTGATTTCTATGGACTGTGTCCAATGAGACAACAGTAGTCGGGAGTTATGCACCCCAGCCGCTGGGTTCTACAATCTGATGTGGAACACACAACAACTTTCGTACGGATGCAATCCATAGAAATCAAAAACTGCGTATATAAGCCATCGGACGAGAAGTCAGTGAAAGTGTGGGTTGTTTGATTTTGGATAGGGTCTCCTTATTCCTGACGAGAGAGCATACGTCGGTACCCTGATGAGTCTAACCACCAAGAGACGAAACATGTGCCCTCCAATGTGAGGGATTGGTGGAGTTCTGTCCTGGTCAAGCAACTAACAGAATGTTCAATTGGCGAAGACGTAGGTTGTGTGTTCCACATGAGATTTTCGAACCCAGAGGTTGGAGTGCATAACTCTCGACTACTGTTGTCTCATTGGACGTAGTCCACAGAAATTAAAAACTGCATACATATATATATATATATATATATATATATATATATATATATATATATATATATATATATATATATATATATATATATATATATATATATATGTATATTTATGTATATATGTATATTTATGTATATATACAGTGGTGGCCAACAAATTAGAAACACCTTCTATAACAACAATATTCATTTTTAAAAAGATATAGTTTGGTTGTTTGTGGAATTTTTATGTGATCCTCTCTTAAGCAATACATTCTCTGTTTATTGCTGTTCTCAGACAAAAAATCCAAGGAATGCAAAATATAAATAAAAGTTAATGATAATACAACTGGCTATATAGTTAAAAACGGCAGGGATAATAGCGTTCAGTATATTTTAAATCTGATTAGTGGCAGAAATGTCTTTTTACATTTTGTTAAACTACATTACATTAACTATAAAATAGTTAAAAAAAGAAGATGTGATCCTTTCACGCTTAAGATAATAATCGCTTTAAAGCAATGAGGTTGAAGCTATAGAAAAATAGCTGAACACTTACACTGTTCCAAAAAAAAAATATGTTCGGTACGCTAAATTACTTCAAAGAAAAGGGAAATTCGAAAATATACCGCGATAAACAAGATAACGAAAAACAAATAAAAAAAAAGGAACAACCAAATAGTTAATTATGTATAGTGTTTCTTATTTTCAATTTCCAATAAACTCTTTGCGAATCAATTCAATATTGTTGCAGTTGATTTGCGCTCCAGACTTAGTCTCCTTCGACTTTTTGCTCTTTCCAAATATGAAGAAATGACTGTCTGGACAAATACATACTTCAAATTCATACAAATTCATACTTTTAGGAAAACTTAAAAAAGTTGGAAAATTGTTGGGCGAAGTGTACCGAGACAACAAGAGACTACTTTGGAAAATATGTCGATTTGCCAACAAAAAATATTTCATTCAAAAATTTACTTTGTTGTTTACTTTATTAAATTTTTTCATGTGCATGTATCATTTTGTATACTATGTCGTAGTATATTCTGCATAAATAATATTTGATATATAAAGCATGAACATGTGTTTGCAATTTTATTATGTCAACAACTATGAAAACAATACATCATGGTAACCTTATTTAATGAGCTATTTATAGACGTTAAAAGTGCGACCATCATTCGATTGCCATCTTAGGCGTTGGTTCAACGTTGATGTCGATGTTTAAAACTTTTTCCCTCGTTAATTTATCTTAGTGTGGCATTAAATTATACTTCGGTCATTGAATAATGTCTCCCGCAAGCAGCAAATAGAGCTTTACATCGATTAAGTCGGTAATCTTATTGAAAAATACCCGCATACATAGTGTATTTGTAGTTTCCGTAGTAACATATTTCAAGCAGATTAATATTTTTTTCTGAAAATGAGTGTTTTTAAATAGATTAATATGAACAATTGATGAGTAATCCGTAAATATAAGAAATAAAAATGTTATAAAATTGCATTTTGTACTATAATATCAATTGAATTGTGAAGAGTTATTGTATTTTTATACCACTGACTAGACAGGCGGGTTAGCATTTCCGGTAATCCTAAATCAAATGCAGCATCGCTTGTTGCGTTTAGTATTTGAATGGAAGATCCTACGAGGAGAGACCAAGACTGCATACTGTATTTCAATGACAAGGATGCCTTCTGAGACGTATTATACGTTGGTTAAGTAACCAACTGCCAGTCGATAGGCTTCTCAAGATACTTACGGTTAAGTACAAAATCAAGAGCTGATAGCCCGAGGGGGGGGGGGGGGTACTAACCGGGATTATCGGTAGCAAATGATCGTGATTCAGAACCCACGTTAAGGTGTAGGTCCAATCATTAAATAACGCTTAGTGCGATGACGTATCTCTAAATTAAATAAACTAACTAACTAACTTATAGAAAATTTTTGTTAGAACGTTTTTAAATATTAAAACATCAATTGTGTACAACTAAAATTAATCTTGTAATGAGTTTTCCAATAAGAGCGTCAGAACTTTGAAACGTAATAGCGGTAACACTGTTTGAAATGCAAATGTCACTCATACAATGCTGTGTACAGTAGATTATGTCAATTCACCAAGTAGAAATTGGAAGGTAACCCCCAGTTTGGGGATAAAGTAATTTTTACCGACAAAGGGCTCTTCTGGCTTACTGTGAAATAAGCCAGAAGACGATATGTATGAAAGAGTAATATCAAAAATTGAGTGTGCAAACTGCATTCCACCAGATGAAGCCGAGGGGCACATTTCAACTGCATTATTTTCAAAACCTACTGAGAAAATACTTCCTACCTGTGCTTCATGTTATATACGTGTTTCGGTTAATAATGTCGATTTTGCTAGGAGATGGCGTTACTAATACATTTGTTGGTATAGGCTAATGATGTCTATGGCATTTTGGAGGATTAACCAGTTCGTTATTAATTGTCGTTGAGCAAAAAACATAGTTTTTCATAGCTTTGAATATCTCCAATTATATACTAGAAACAGATGTTTTGCGGGGAAGTTTAATAACCTTCTTTCATTTCAAGAAAACTGCTGCTGAAAGTTATCGATTGTTGGTTGAAGCGTATGGTAACCACGCTCTAATCAAAAACAAAATATGAACGATGATTTAATAGTTGAAAAGAGGTGATTTTGATATAAAAGACAAGGGGCTTCCAGGGCAACCGAAGAAGTTTGAAGATGCAGATTTGCAAGCATTATTGGATGAAGACTCAACTACGTTGAAACAAATGACAGAAGCATTGAATGTTGCCCAATCCACCATTTCTGAACGTCTACACGCATTGGGAAAAGCCTAGAAACAAGAAAAATAGGTTGCATATGAATTGAAGGAAAGAAACATTGAAAGGCACAAAACAACTTCTAAAATTTTGCTTGCCAGAAGAAAAGAAAATGTTTTTTGGATCGAGTGATAACATGTGATAAAAAGTGGATCTATTTTGACAACCTAAGGCGCAAAAAGGCTTTCCTATGTATATGGTGGAGATAGTAGGGGAGACGTGAATTACAAACTGCTGAAACCTGCTGAAACGATTACTGGTGATCGATACCGACAATAATTGATAGAATTGAACCGAGCATTGAAGAAAAACTGACAAGAATACGTCTAAAGTTACGATGCAGTCATTTTTCAATATGACAATGCTCGGCGCCATGTTGCAAAATGTCTAAAAAAATATTTGAAAACTGTTAAATGGGACGTCCTAGCATAGCCGCCGTATTCACAGGACTTAGCCCCTTTAAACTGCCACTTATTTAGATCGAGCCAGTACAAATTTTCAGAACACCACTTACATTGTTACGAAGGAGTGAAAATTTGGCTTGACGAATGGTTGCCCTCAAAAAACCAAAAGTTCTTTTGGCACGGAATCCATTATTTGACAGAAAAATGGGAAAAAATAATAGCTAACGATGGCCAGTATGTTAATTATTAAGGAAATTTGTTTTGTTATGGAAATAAACGCTCAAATTTTGCGAAAAAATCGATCTTATTAACCGAAACACCAATTACATACATACATGAAGAACGTGTTAGAATTGCACAAACTGGACGAAATAATAAATAATGCAGAATTTTGCAATTAAAGTATGTTTTCCGGCGAAGTTTAGTCCCACCTCACAGATTAAGGAAGGAAAAGTGGAAATTCTCGAGTGATTGAACCGAAGAACCTTTATATCCTTTTTGAGTAACAATTTGAACACGCAACAACCTGAAACGGTATTTTCAATAGCGAAAGCTAACGTAATGTGTTAACAAACTTCTTATGACCCCATTTGGAGATCGACATCGAGGAGATTGAAAAGTAAGAAAGAAAGATCATAAGAAAAATCTTAGGCCCCAAACAAATAAATAGCACAATATACCGACTTCGAGAAAACCAACAAATCAAACAATACACAGATATACAAAGCGATATGAGAAAAAGACTTACGTTTTACGGATACATAAAATGGATGAATCCGAGTAGGCTAACTAAACAAATAGTCGAATTTTATGAAAATAGGAGTAAAGCTAAAGTAGAAATAATTAAATGGATTGCTGCAGTTAAAGAGGACCTAAGATCAGCTAATATTGCACAAAGTGAAATTCAGGATAGAGGTTGTTTCAGACACAAGGTTAACGTTTGGGAGGTTGGCTAGAGAGAACAATGCAGGAAGACTAGAACAACTTGGTCTGATGAAAGAAAAAAGCTCATAGAGGAAGAATGAAATCAGTATGGGCGTAAAGGAAGGCTAACAACAACAAAGCCCCCTGTACTTCACGTGGTTTACTAGGACCCATATATATATATATATATATATATATATATATATATATATATATATATATATATATATATATATATATATATATGAGTATATATGAGTATTGAAATTATCAAAACAACATGCAGATGATTATAATATCAATAAATAAATATTAGCATAGGTGTCACGCCAAACAGCAAAATTCTTTATTCGATAAGCAATTTCAGTTTCAAATTGTCAATACTATGTCAATAACAATGACTAATTTGGGTGTGAGAAGTAATATTAACTTAAAAATCGGAATGTTGAATGCTGAACCATAACCTATATAGTAGGTTATACTTAATGTTATTTTAATGTTTTTTCGGAGAATTTTGTTAATCATGATTGATTCAAATTACTATGTGCACCAGGTTGGGTAATAAAAGAATATCATGTAGTACCTATTAAAGGATATAAATGAAATAATATAAAAATTATATTAAAATAATTAAAATGAGAACCGGAGAGGCTTATTATTTCTAGGCCATATAAAGATATTTAAGTGCGTCTCCGGCAAATAATTGTTTAAAACAATTGATTATTTTTTAAATATATTACTTCTGAGGTTTTGCAATCAAAGGAACAACTTATGTACGTTTATGGTATAGTTTTCATTATTTTGTCTGCTACGTAAATGGAAAAGTGGGTAAAAATTTGCATTTCTTTTTAAAATTATTTTAGTTCAAACGATACCCTTCAATGGAGAACCTCATAGCCTTCAAGAGGCTCCGAGCTCTGGCCAAACGTACTATTACTCGTGCTAAGCGAAACTCCTGGTCGCTTTTTGTAAACTCTTTTAATCAATGCTCTTCTAGCCAGGACTTCTGGAATAGAGTCAATCGTCTTCGTGCTAATTCCTGCGGTCACATCAATGGTCTTCTGGTTGACGAAAATTGGATCACTGATCGCACCCTTGTAGATAATTCTCTAGCAACCCATTACTCTTTTGTCTCCAGTGATCGCAACCGCGGTCCCTCTTTTCGCCTCAGAAAAACTCAGGTAGAATTTCTTCACAATTTTCATGAGCCTTCTGCCTCTCCACTAAACTCCCAGTTTTCTCTTACAGAGTTGTCTCGTGCCATTCGTCGTTGCAAACATTACTCTCCTGGTCCAGATGGTATTCTTGTCCCCATGATCTCGAACCTTCCAGATCGGGCTTTATCCCTTCTTCTCCTAATCTTTAATGATATGTGGTCAACTGGAACATTTCCTTCTTCCTGGCGTAAATCTATCCTTATACCTATCCACAAACCCAATAAATCTTGGACCTCTCTTCTAAGTTATCGTCCTATCGCTCTTACTAGTCATCTGGGAAAGCTGCTGGAGCGGATGGTACACTTCCGACTTTCCTGGTTTCTTGTATCTCACTCACTCATCCATGATAACCAGCTGGGTTTTAGACCTCACAGATCTACCCTTGACCATCTTGTGGGTTTGGAAAATGATATTTCGTTATCCTTCGCTAAGGGACATCATCTTATAGCAGTATCTCTAGATCTTAGCAATGCTTTTGACACAGTCTGGCGTTATAATATTGCTGCCACTCTTCATTCTTGGGGTGTGAGAGGTAATTTCCTGAAATACATCCACAACTTCATGTCTTTCAGGTCCTTTCAAGTTCGTGTCAATGACACCTTATCTGATTCCTTCCCCCTTGAAAATGGACTTCCACAAGGGTCTGTGCTTAGTCCTTCCTTGTAAGTCCCTTAGTCCTTTAGTCCCTTAGTCCTTCCCTTCCCTTAACAGAACCTGTGAGAGAGTTCTTCAACGCTCTCTTAACTCCCTCATCAAATGGTCATATAACTTTGGCTTCTCCTTCTCGCCAAATAAATCATCTTCTATCCACTTCTGTCGAAAGCGAAATTGCCCTCGTCTCCATTTGTTTTCTCTTTGCAACTCTCCTGTTCCTTCTGTCAACTCATTAAAATTCCTTGGCCTCACTTTTGACAGCAGACTAAATTGGAAAAACATCTTTCGCTGCTTAATCCCATACATCTCGGGACCTTGGTATATTAAAACGGCTCCCTCATAAAAAATGGGGCTGTGACCACCTCATCCTTCTTCACCTTTACAAATCCCTCATCAGGCCAAAAGTTATGGTTGCATTAAGGTTGCATCGCCTACATGTCTGCCCCCGCAAGTTATCTCCGTCGGATAGATGTGGTGCAAAACTCGGCCCTTAGATTAGCGCTAGGAGCGTTCAGAACCAGTCCCATCCTCAGTCTTCGTTGTATTTCTGAAATTACACCACTTAATATACGAAGGTTGGATCTTCTTTTGAGATATGCAGTAAGTCTTAGATGTAAACCCTTCATTCCTTCTTATCAATCTTTCTTTGGCTCTCTTGATTTCCCCAACCAAGTTTTTTCTCAGCTATTAAACAGTTCGGGCACGGTTCTTTTCAATTTTCTTCTTGACTCTGGTATTTCTTTGCCCACCTGTCACCCAATAACTTTCCCCCACAAGCCGCCATGGTTACTTCAGCGCTGTGTCCCTAATTTCAGCCTTCTTCCATATAACAAACCTTTTTCTGGTCTCCCTTCTCCTGCTACCATCTTCCCTAAAATCATTCAAGACCTCCGACCTGATAACATCATTTACACTGATGGCTCCAAGTCAATCGATGGAGTGAGTTCAGCCTTCGTTCACGATAATTTTACTTGTGTTTTTCGTCTTCACACCTGGAATAGTATCCTTTCTGCCGAACTTTTCGCCATTAGAGAGGCCATTTCTTATATACTCTCCCGTCCAAATTCCAATTGGCTTATCTGCTCTGATTCCTTAAGTTCTCTTCAATCTCTTGTTTCTCCCCTACCTTCGCCTCTAGTTGTTAACATTCTTTCCCTCATCCATGAATCCCAATCTAAAGGGTCAGTAGTAAAATTCCTTTGGATCCCAGGCCACGAAGGCATATTGGGTAATGAACGAGCATACTACTACGCCAAAATGGCTCTAAAAGAAAATCTTCCTATCTTGCCTCTTTTCCATCACCGGAGTGCTTTCTCCTGTATCTCACTAATTGTTCAATTAGACTGGGATACTTTGGGTTACGCCTCTAAGTTATATACAGTGAAACCTAAATTCTTCGAATGTAGTCCCCCTCCAGCTCTCGACCGTCATCTTTTTGTAAAGTGGAATAGGCTTAGAATCGGGCACTGTCGCTTCTCACATGGTCATCTAATAAGTAGCGACCCTCCGTCAGTATGTACCTTATGTGATGCTCCTCTTTCTGTTGGTCGCGTCTTACTAGAGTGCCCTTCACTATCTGCTCTAGCACAAAGACACAGACTTCCCAGAGACCTTCCATCTATTTTGTCCCCTCATTACTCTAGTTCTCTTTTTGAATTCCTCCGATCCTCTTCCTACTTTCCTTTGATATAATCCATCTCTGTTATCTTTAAACTCTTCTTTCCCTTAAATTTTTCACCTACTCCCTTCTCTTAATTAAGCTATTCCATGCATTACATCTGGCTGTTCCTTTATTTACGGTCTACTGCCTTTTAACGTTTGAGATCCATTGGAATATGGAATACACTCTATATTTCATATTACTTTCATTATACACTTTATATACAATATTAACTATATTTAATTTTCATTAGTTCTTATATATACACTCTTTATTATGCATACATTCTTTATGGGCTGCCAAATGGCCTCAGTTGCTGACGCGGCCCTAAACTGAAAATTCAAATTCAAAATTATTTTAATAATTTTAGTTTATTTTCCAAGTGTTCTATATTCCTAGGAATATATATATATATATATATATATATATATATATATATATATATATATATATATATATATATATATATATATATAATATAAACGAATATTTTCTACTATGGTTTTTTGCATTTTTAGCTCACCACTTTCTTCTATTTCAAGGGCTTCTATGATTGTTCGGATCTTGTAGTTTTCAATATTCCCTATTTCTTTGATTAGTTCAAAATTGATTTTATGTCCTGTTTATAGATAGTGCTGAAACACAGAGTGGTTTGTTTGTTTTTAAAGTTCGTTAATGTTCCTGTATTCTGGTCGAGATCGTCTATTTGTTTATTAAATTGGAGTCCTTTTAGTGTTCAAAAAGTCAATTTTTCAAAATGTGTAATATACCCTATCAAATAGTGTTCAAATAGTGTAATATACCCTATCATTTTTTCCTCTGACTTTGTCCTGGGGGGTTTTCAGGATGTTTGTGACGGTTAATAGCCTATCCTGTCTGTGACTTCTTTTACGTATGTTCTTATGCACTTATGCATCCTCTACCGTATATATATATATATATATATATATATATATATATATATATATATATATATATATATATATATATATATATATATATATATATCCATTTAAAACTTTAAAATTTTATAAACTTTAAAATATCACTGTAAATAAAAATGTGACTAATATGAATAACGTAACGTTTGTTATTAGAAATCTGAATATTGTTAATTCGAAATAACAGGAACTTGTATGACACTAATAGTGTGATACAAATAAGAAATTAGAGAAACTCTAAATTATAGATAGTTCCTAATATATTATTTTATTACTGAATTGTTCCATAAGTTTCCGTCGTTTTTTTTAATAAAAATTATTATTCAAAAAAGCAACAACTATAACAACAAATTAATCAATGATGTATTCCCCATTATTGTTTATGATGCCGTTTCCCCAGAAATGACGCGGGTCTGTACTGTTGTTAGGTCCGGTTCTACAATGCAAGAATATACCAGGTATAAGCTATACTAGGAACAAACCCCGTTACGCATGTTCTACAGAACGGTCGGGCTACGGGCGTTTCAAATTTTATTCCAAGTATAGCATATACCTGGTATATTCTTGCATTGTAGAACCAGCCCTTAAGCCAGTTTTTAAGGTCGTCATCGTTGGCGAAAGTTACGCTCTTCAATTAGTTGGAGAGCGAGCGTAAGAGGTGATAATTGATTAGCGCAAGATCTAGAGAGTATGGCGGATGTGGAAGAACCTGCCATTCAAAATCATTCAGGGCCTTCTTGACGATGTTGGCTGAGTGGGGTCTCGCATTGTCGTGGAGCAAGAGGGCATGGCCTTGTTGATTGGGTCGTTTCAGTTGTCCTTCGTCTTTTCGTTCATCTCCAGCATTTCCCAGTACACGATCCCTTCCAAGTCTCACCAAACGCAGGTCATGGTCTTCGTGGGATGGAGATTTAGCGACGGAAGTCCGGCTTTGGCGTGTCTCCATTGGCCACTCATTCCTTCCTTTGCTTCATATTGACGTAGATACACTATTTCTCTTCTTCCGTGATGATTCTGTACAAGAATCGTTGCTTGTGGCCGCGTGTTGCTGGGCGTCGGGAGAGATTTTGAGCAGTTTTGTGGCAGTGATTTTTCGTGTTGTCTGCGGTTACGTTGCGTGGCACCCAAGCTCCGAGTTTTTAAGTAAATTCCATAGATTGAAGATGCCGATGTGCCAATTCTCGGCGTATTTGATAGTCGTCCTCCCTCAAAAGCGCTTTAATGGTTTGTATAATGAACATGATGAATTATACTAAAATACTTCAAATCATAGAATTTTAGCTGAACTAATCATTTAACAAAATATTTTTATTGCAGTTTATTTTTTGTCAGCTGTGTAATGGGTCAGTTGAATTTAGATATAAATATCCTTTGCGAACATAACTGCTGTAGCTAATTTATCATTCACTATTCAATTGCTCCATTACGTCAATTGTTAATTTCCTGAACCTAACTTCCGTTACTTTATTATTATTTTTAAATACCACTCTTTCTATGTAGGATGTTTCTTAAAGCATTATGTGTTAGATTTTATTAAATATTAATTTGAAAGTGAATAAAAGAAAGTTCTAATGGCTTATTTTCCATTTATAAATTAATGTCCCTATATTTATTAATGGCTTATAGATATAATTTTTCATTATATTACTGAAAATTTACATAATGTATTTACGTTCAGTGGTTTGATATAGTTTTTTAGAGTTTTTATTTTCTTTAATTTAAGGAATGCTGCCTATTATTTGATAGGGGCTGAAGAAAGTCGGGTAAGGTTCAGGTTTTTTAGGAGAGTTCACAGATTATTATTTCTAATATAGAAATAAACATCTAGAATCTTTTAATATAATATAATATTCATCATATCGCATCGTTGCGGACATGGCTTGGATAATAGGGAGACAATTGTAAACTAGCCTTCTGGAATGTTTGTAAATTGAGGCTTGTTTGTAGATTTTGAGTGTAGATGCAGGGATCTACAGATCACAGGCTATAGATCCTAATTTTCCTGTTCCTTTGAATACGGTTAACCTTAGGGCAGAATGGGAGTAAGTAAGTTTGTTACCATTCACAATATGATTTCTGATATCTCCTGTGATGTTGTTTTCATCAAATTTGCTTCTCAGATACGTAAATTCCTTCACAACTTCTACTACGTGTACCGGTTAATACTTCTTCAATTTTTCTAAAAAAAATGTTTAATTTGGGATAAAGGTAAAAAATAATTTATTCAACGTATACACCAGCGCTAGCTGCCTATTCATCTCAACTCTCTGTCAATTTGTGGATATCCTCCCAGAAAAACTATACATCGTTTGAGGTATAGTTTCAAGACAAAGAGTCTAGTCATCAAGCTATTGTTCGACATCTCCGTAATTGTTAAAGCGTTTCATCGAAAGTACGTGATACATCGATGAAAACAAGTGACAGAATTCAAGACGGTAGGGCCGAGTTCTCAGCCAAGTGCAGAAATGGTAACTCTGACCCTTTTCGTTGTGTATGATGGGGCGTTGTCGTGCTACAAAATCACATTTCTGTGTCTATTCTGGTATTCTGGTCTAGTCTATTATAGTCTATTATGGTCACATTTCGATAAATGTATGGTTCAAATTAATCATTTGTCGATGATAGCGAACGGTATTGACTGTCACTTAGTTAGATGCTCATGGAACACGACACCCTTCTGATCCAACCAAATGCACAGCATTGTCTTCTTTCCAAAGCGATTCGATTTTGCGGGCGATGTTGATGGTCAATCCATGATTTTCTGCGTTTTGGCTTCTCGAAATATATTTATATTTCGCCTGCAGTCACGATCAATATAAAAAAGTATTTCTTTCGACGTTCTTCATGACGAGAAAGCAATACTTCGGACACCGTTTTTCGCTTTTCCATCTGCTAATCGTTCAGCTGATATGGTACCCATTTTCCTGCCTTTTGCTATTTGTTATTGAGTTTGCATATCGTCTTCTACCAATAATATTTGCAATTTGGTATTTTTAAGTTTTTTGGTTGACCTGGGTATTTTTGCTCTTTCAAGTCCAAACCATATCCATAGCATATCTTACGATCTTTTTTTTTGTAATTTATCATGGTTCTCGTTACGTCTACATCTGTTTCGTCGATGACTTTGTTCAATATTATGTTAAACAGAACTGATGCCAATCCATCCCCTTGTCGCAAACCTTCTCCGATATCAAATTTTACCGTAGTGTGTGGTTGGATTTTTACTATTGCTTTGTAATTGATCATCATCATCTGAGTAATCTAATAAGCTTAGGTGGTATTACAAGTTCCGCCATGATCTCATTTGCTACTGATAGTGGTCTTTTAGGATAAAACTTTACGACAGTTCGTGAGAGTGTGGCCGAGAGAGGTCCAGGTTCCTCAATTCGTCATAGCGCACAAGAATTACCGTCAATTCCGGCCTATACCGGTGGCCACCAATACCGCCACAGTTATACAAAATTGTGACTGAAAATTGATTTTCAGTTTCAAAAAGTTTTGTTCAGTTTTCAAAAATTTCGCTAGAAGAGTACGCGTGTGCCACTAAAGCCGAGGCGACCATTACTGGATGTGTTGTTCAATACATAATTTCCAAATGTATATATTACAAATCAATAAATATTTCAATACTGTGCTTAGAAAATCATGTTGCATTATAAAATTCACATCTTGTGTTCTTATTGTAACACCCTTTATCTCCTTTCTTATGAATCGGGCATATTACCGCTTGCTACCACTCTGCAAGCGTTTGCTCATTAGTCCAAATGTTAATTATTAATTAATCAATGGCTTGAGACAATTCTTTGTCTCCAAGCTTCCGTAGTTCTGAAGGTGTGGTATCTATTCCGGGGGTTTTAATATTTTTAAGTTGCTTAAGTTGTTAACTAAGTTAACTTAAGTTAAACTTTCCTCTCGTTTCTGTAACGATAGCACTTCTAAGAATGACAAGGTTGCATTCATAAATGGGGACCTCTCATTAGGATCTTCTTCTTCTTCTCAATTCAGATCTAATAGCGTTTCTAATTTCCTAAAAATGCTGGTTGCGGTAGCCGCGGTGTCTTATACACTGATGAGGATTCAACTCCTGCTTACTATATGTTTATATTTGTTATAATTGTATAATGATAATTTTTAGCAATTGAATTTCAAAATCATTCAGGGGGCACTCCGGGGGAGAGTTTCTGCAGCTTGTCAGGAAAATCCTACAAAGGATCGCTCTTTACTCTTCTGGGCTTTTACACTAACTACAGTGTACTTACACTGCGTGCTTACACAGTGTAGTCTAAATCAGGGGTCTCCAAACTGTTCAGCCTTAGGGCCATACTGATTACTCTAGTAAGTTCCAAGGGCCAAAACCGTTTTAATTTTCCTGCCATTATCTATAATTTCTAAACTAGTCGCCGAGTACACGCCCTAAACGACAATACGCTTGCTAAATTCGCTATTCGCGAACCGTAGTTTGGAGACCTTTGATCTAAATAATGATTGTGGCGTATTCATATAATTTTTTCCATTTTTGGATTTTTCGCCACGATCTAAAACTAACAAATATCAAAACTATCTGTTCTTATGTAAATAAAGAATCATTGAGTAAAAAACAAAAACAAAACGGATACAAATTTCTCAGTGATTCTTTTTCTGTAATAAATTTGCCTAACAAACAAAAATTAAAAAATACAATTTTTTTTTAAAATAAATACAAATATATATATATATATATATATATATATATATATATATATATATATATATATATATATATATATATATATATATATATATATATATATATATATATATATATATATATATATATATATATATATATATATATATATATATATATATATATATAGCACCACCCATCCCTTCAACTGGAGGGCATATGTTGGGTGGGGCTCGTCCCCAGTCATCAACCAACAAAAATGCTCATTAAGGCGGCGCAGACGCAGGTTGTTGTGTGTTCCACATGAGATTGTGGAACTCAACGGTTGGGTGTATGATGACACTCAACTACTATTGTCTCATTGGACGCAGTCCAAAGAAATCTGACATTGCATATATACGCCATCGGACGGGAAGTCGGCGAAAACATTGGTTGTTGGCTGGTGGATAGGGTCTCCCTATTCTTGATGGGGAGCTTGTGTGGATACCCTGAAGAGTCTAAACATCAAGAGACGAAACATATGCCCTCCAGTTGAAGGGATGGGTGGGGCTCGTCTCCAGTCATCAACCAACAAAAATGCGCATATATATATATATATATATATATATATATATATATATATATATATATATATATATATATATATATATATATATATATAATATATGTATTATAATATGTATTATATTATACATTCTAATTGTTTTCTTAATCCACTTTACTATTGACGTAGAAACGCCAAAAATCGACTCCGTCTAAATTAAGAATGAGCAGTATTTATATATATGATACTGCCTTAATCTTGATATTTTTTTTGGAGAAATGCCTGGACCTTTTCCCAATCTGGAAGAAACAACATTAAAATGATTTAGGGCTTAATTTAATAAACATTTTTAAAAAGATACTGTTAACGTGTAGGTATATTTTCACAGTCGAAAGTTATAAAATTTAATTACTAAGCTCGTTCAACACACGTTTTTACGACTATGACGATTGAATGACAAGTAACCTTAATTTTTGATAGATCAAAAATGTTCTATTGCAATTTTTAAAAAATAATTCAATATTACCAATGAGAAAAACTATAAAAATTTCAAAAATTATTCACTGACCGTAATAATTTTACTATCCACTGTACTTGATACTTGACAAAACATCTGATCTGATCAAATATTCGAAAATAAGTTGCATTTTGTATAAAAGGGCTGTTATAACAGGGTATCCTTGGCTTAATTGCCATAGCCAAGCAACTGTTTCAAATAAATAAAAAATTGATAGTTTCTTTGAAAAGTTGAAAAAAATTTAAAAATTTATTATGTATTCAATTTTACCCTCGAATAACTTTTGAAAAAGTAAATTTAACGAAAATTTATAAGAGAACTTTTTTGAACGTTCAACTTATCCCTACAAATATATTTGTAAGGAATAAATTCAACCTACAAATATATGTAGTACTCTTTCGACAGTAATATTTCGCTGAAGAGCTATAAAATTTAAAAAAAATCCTGCGTTATTTAATTGGAAAATTGAAATTTTCACTTTCACAGTATTTTTTTTTCGTCATTTCTAAGAATATTTTCGATACCTTTCAGAAAAAAAATTTTTTTTGAAACAATAAAACAATATAAACAACAAATAAAACAATAAAAAATTAAAACTTATATCAATCAATATAGTGTTTTAATATTCAACCAACTTGATCTTCTGAGAGCGCAGGTTAAGGTCCAGCTATAAAATTCATCGTAAGCTCATAGTCGGTAGGATTTTCGAGATTCTAAAATGTTTTGTTCAAACCAGGGGCTGATAGCCAGTGGGGGCGTTAATCGGGATTAGTTAATAGTTAATGGTCATGGATCGAGAAGCTAATGTCAATTTTTAGGTTAACTTGTTAAATATTTTCTGATGATCACACACCTATAAACCGAAATCCTATACCTATTAAAATTACCAAATAAAATATATTTAAATTTATTTTATGATCAACATCCTTTAAACTTTTCATTCCATCATTGTATTAAAATAAATCATTTAAACTTCATATTTATTTAATTCTCCGCATTTCTATAACTCACCGGATATTTTGTGGTTTAAAACAAAATGCCCAGATTAAAACAAAAGAGATTCAGTTGAAATTTATCCAGACTATAGCTGCCAACTTTAGTTTTTACAATATACTTTTTTTTATAGAAGTGTTAATTTTTTGTTTTCAATGCTTCACAGATATTCCCGCCCGATGATGACCGCAGCAGGAACTTTTACTGTGATTATCATGGTGGTCGGTGTAATGGGGAATTTGCTTACACTTGTTGCCCTTCTTCGACATTCCAAAATTAGAACTGTAGCAGCAGCTTTTATTGCAAGGTAAGTTGTGAATTAATCAGCAACAGATAACAGGTAAATAAATATGAAACCGGAATTTTTGTATAGAAAATACACGTTTATTGTATGAAAATGATACAAAATATTTTATTCGAAGTATTGCCCATCGCTAGCTATACATTTTTCCCATCTGACTGACAATTTGTGGATGCCATGGTAAAAAAACTGTTGCTCTTTTGAGGTAAACCAGTCATCGAGCCATTTTCGTACATTTTCGTTAGAAGTGAAGCGCTGCTTGGCAAATGCGTATCCCATCGATGCAAATAAGTACTAATCGGACGGAGGCAAGTCTGGTGAGTAAGCTGCATGTAAAAGTATTTCCCAACTAAACG
This sequence comes from Cosmopolites sordidus, assembly GCA_031761425.1. Classification (NCBI taxonomy): domain Eukaryota; kingdom Metazoa; phylum Arthropoda; class Insecta; order Coleoptera; family Curculionidae; genus Cosmopolites; species Cosmopolites sordidus. Next base: position 245,697 of record JARFXV010000902.1, read on the forward strand.
CCTCAATCATTTCCTTGACCAGTTTTGCTGTATGTGATAATGCATTACCATGAAGCAAAATCATTTTGTGTTGTCTTTTTTGATATTCTGGTCGTTTTCACGCAAAGCTTGATTCAAATCCATCATTTGTTGTCGGTAGCACTTAGTATTAACGGTTTCGCCAGGTTTTAGCAGCTCATAATAAATCACACCTTTTTAATCTCACCAAACACAGAGCATTGTCTTCCGTCCATAGCGATTTGGCCTTACAGCCGCCTGGAGTTACTCATGATCTTTAACGCTTAGGATTCTCAAAATATATCCACTTTTCATCGCCAGTCACAATTCGATGGAGAAATGACTTCCTTTTGTACCTGGCAAGCAGCATTTCCCAAGTAAATTTTCGGTTTTCCTGCTGTCTTTTATTCAGTTCATGTGGAAGCCATTTTTTCATCTTCTGGATCTTTCTTCTTCTAATTATACATATAGAGACAGCTTCTCCTGTCACATTTAATTGATCCGAGAGTTGTTGCGTTTGAGAGTCATCCTCATCCAACAAGGCTTGCAATTCGCTGTCTTCAAACTTCACACTTTTGAATTTTTTAAATCACTCAAAGCATTGTGCACATTCGATGCGATTCTGCCTCAGTTTTCTTCAAATGGTGCCAGAAAATCAATGCTGCCCACAAATCGTAGTTTCCAGGCACAAAATTCGATATGTTCATTGATATTACAAACTATAATGTTATATGAAATTTGTATTTTTGTGAGTTGAAAATTTTTGTCAGATCTCAAGAAGGAAATGGCGCCAATGGCGCGGTTTGACAGTAACTACACTGACAGTTAGGGCCATGTATGGGTAAATTCCGTTTTCACATTTACAGACCTGCTACTTGTCTTTGTGTATATTAGAGAAGAGACTTTTAGTTTTCACATTCATGTTGATATTTTAAAAAGGTGCAAGTTATTTTCATCTACATAATAGTTATACGAATATTAAGGTTTGCCCAACAGTCCTTATAGAACTACTAGGTTGCCCAAAAAATAATTATGATTTTGTCTTTTAATATTCAGAAACTCCGAAATTTGCTTTAGCTTGTGATAATCATTAGCTTGATCGAGAGAGGATAAAAGGGTTATTCAATAAGAGTGTCAGAACTTTAAACTGAGCTATAATGATAACTACAAGTGATAATTCAATGGCATTGGTTTGAAAATAATGTCGTTCAAATCTTCCCTTTTACTTCGACTGGCGCATGCCAATTTTCCATTACTCTTTCACACATATTGCGCGGTACATTTTCAATGGTGGCCTGAATGAATTCAAATAATGTTGCCGTTATTACGTTTCAAAGTTCTGATACTCTTATTGGAATACCCTTTATTAGTGTTAAAGTTTCTAACATAAAATATAATCAAATCCAATTAATGTTGAACAAAATTTTCCAAACTTTCTTTTATATAAAAAACTACTTTAATCATTTTTATTATACTTGGTGGACTATTAAGTTTTACCCTTTTTAACATTTAATTTAAATAAAACTACTGGCAATATATAAATCCATATTTACATTATGCTTTATAACGGTTACATTACGGCTACAATTCTCCTCAAAAACGTAAAAAAGGATTATGCTTCTCTCTGACTTACCCATCTAACAGTCATTTTCAGCGAATGAAGTTATTGCTGGTGCCTCAGCCAAGGATTCCTTTTGCTCCAGTATCACCAGTCTTTTTTATTAACACCACTTAGCTGGAGAAAGGAGAGAAAATGGAGAAAGGAGAAACAAAATGTTTTTAATGTTAGAGCAGCGTTCCAGTACTATGTCGACGGATGTTTTTCATGAAACACAATTATTGGGTTTTAACTCTTGCCCTAACTTGATCTTCTAAGAGTGTAGGTTAAAGTTCAGCTATAAAATTCATCGTATGATCGACCACGATATTGCTAGAATTGCCGAGCATCCGCGCATCTTCATATTCATCGTACATCGATCGTCTCGTACAGACGCCCCAATTGATCAACATGTTCGAGCTCCGTGGCATTAGCAGTTTTCTTATTTAGGATGGAATCAACATCTTCGAAATTTCCTGCTCTTGTTTTGATTAAATAAATGACGAGGTTGTTGTCCAATCCATACTCTAGACGGAAATGACATCATAATATAAGAAGCATCATAAAAAAAAACAACCAGAAAATACATAACGTACGAGTTTTTATTCTTCCAGCAGAGTCTTCACAACTTTGGTCTCGTAAAGCGATCCATTTCGATTACCATCATGATTCATTTTATTCTTCGACCATCACGTTACGTGGTAAACGACTTTATTAAATGCAACAATTATTTGTTCACTCTATCTTTTGACTTCTTTGATTTAAAGTTTTTATTTTATTTCATTTTTAAATAGACTCTTTGAGTACTATACAGCTCTAAAAGTGGTAAAAGATTGATACTCATTTTTTGAAATCGCCTCCGAAGCCACGGTTGAAGCATGTCGAGTATTCGAGCTCATCAATAAACCTTCCTTTCATAGCCAGTTTCAATTTCGGGAGTATATGGAATGATAAGGATAATGTAGATGTTCATCAGATCGATACATTTTTAAAAGTTAAAATATCGATATAGTTAAATAATTAATCTTATTTGTGTTATTTACGATGCCACTAAACAAAATATGTCCTAACTATAATAAAATTATTAAAACTATGATAATTGATTTGATTTTAAATATGTAGTTTTACGTTACGTATTTTACGTAGTTTATTCGTGATTTAAGTGATATTATTATATTTTTGGGAGAGGAAATATCAACTTTATCGAAGGAAACTTGCGGTGCCATTGTTTAAAACGTTGTTTATTACAAATCCGTTGTGACGTGACTCACAGTTAAACATGTTTTGTTTTATGTTAGCTGAGCTGATATGACGAATATGTAAAATTTCCTTAATGCTAATTATTTACGTAAAAAATGACTATATTATCAGCTATAATTTCAGGTTATATTTTGTTGAATTTACGATAAAAACGTTAATTTATTCTAAATATATATTGTTAAAAAACAACTACGTTATAATCAATAATCACATATGCATGAAAAAATGGATAATGGGCTCGTGGAGAATATTACAAAAAGCAAGGAACTTTTTCCCATGCTCCACGTAAACTTTCCCCGATTGAACCCGACTGATGACGGCTTAAAGCCAGAAACCGGTCTCAGGAGAAGCTTGTTGACGTTTGATGGCGCCTGATATGGGCAAATGTTACGTGGAGCACGTCCCTTGTTTTTATAGTTACTAATTTTTCAATACAAAGGACGTATTGATTAAAAACTAATTTGATATAATTGAATTATATGTGAAAAATATACTTTTCATATATACTTAAATATATAACGCGTATAGAAACGATATTTCATTGCATGCAATATTAGTTAGTTACCGTAAAGTGACCTCATCTCAACAATAGCTTTATTAGAAAAATTATAAAAGCTTCAAATGATCATGGAGTAACAAAATCCATCAGATATGTATGTAAGATTTGGGATTCAGGGTTGTGGTCGTTAAACTGGACCCAATTAGGGTATATACCGTTATTGAAGAAAGGCTCTAAGGAAGTTTGCAATAACTCGAGAACTATGCAAGAACGATTGGAACTTTTCCTGTCCGCACCAGTCCTCCAAGAACAATTTGGCTTTGTTTCTAGTAGAGAAATAAGAAGCCAACTCATAAATATAGGACAGATGATTGACTCTCATGTACCAGTAATAGTTTATCTTTGGTTTACTCAAAAACATTGATACTGTAAAGTGACAACATCTCTGGATTGTACTGCGAGAAATGCCAGTATCGGGACATCCTGTTATCTTCATAAGATCACTCTACATAAACTACAAGCCTTTGTTGACAACTTTAAACTAGATAAAGGTCTCTATCAAGGCCGCGTACCTTCTCCTATACATTTTATGTTTATTGGGAATGGATAATTTGAAAGGCAACATAACTCTGACTCGATGGGATATTAATCGGTGGGAGGATATTAAACTGCTCTATTCCGATTATACCACCTTAATTGATTGTAAAATTTAACGTAGAAACTGAACAGAGTGGAATGCAGCCTAATAACAGTTGACACATCCAAAATTTTATCAATATTTTTCACATAGATATTAATCAGTGGGAGGATATTAAACTTGCCCTATTCCGATTATACCGCCTTAATTGATTGAACAATTTAACGTGGAAGCAAGTCTTAAACTGAACAGAGTGGAATACAGTCTAATAACAGTTGACAGATGCAAAACTTATCAATATTTTTCACACCTGACATACTCCAAAAAAGTGAGGTCAAATATTTGGATGCATGCATAGTTAATGAGGGATACTGCAAAATCAAAGTAAAAAAGGTGAATCGGCATGACCATATCTGCATTATCAGGACCCACAAAGATCTGGAAATATAATTTATTCAAGTTATTATTACTTAATATGATTATGTTTCTCATCGGTCCGTTTAAATAATATTTGTCTTTAAAAAGTTACCCAACTTTATCACTTGGCCATAATACATTTAGTTCCAAAGACACCGGATCAAGCTCAATTAAAAGAGTCATAACAAAACACCGCAGTACGACTTTTCAAATATGAAATTAGAATTGAAAATCATTTTGGACACAATTGAAGTGAGATATTTTATAAACGAGATTGCGCTACTTGGTGGCTAAAATTATAATTTCTTAAAAATGTAAATCAACTAAAAAACCTCAAGCCTAACCAAGGCTTTAAATATACAGTTTATAGTAAAAGAAACTCACCAAACAGCGTAGCATATCTATTTTCTTGCTCCAGAAATACAACACTTACACTTACATTATGAACTATACATATAACAATAAGTTTGAAATTAAAATATATGGTCATTTCTATTGTTAAAATTGCTATAATTAATTTTTATTACATTTCCTGGTCGCGAAATATTGAATTGTTTTTTTCTATAGTAAACTAAATTGAAAATTATTTTGGACACAATTGAAGTGAGATATTTTATAAACGAGATTGCGCTACTTGCTGGCTAAAATTATAATTTCTTAAAAATGTAAATCAACTAAAAAACCTCAAGCCTAACCAAAGCTTTAAATATACAGTTTATAGTAAAAGAAACTCACCAAACAGCGTAGCATATCTATTTTCTTGCTCCAGAAATACAACACTTACACTTACATTATGAACTATACATATAACAATAAGTTTGAAATTAAAATATACGGTCATTTCTATTGTTAAAATTGCTATAATTAATGTTTATTACATTTCCTGGTCGCGAAATATTGAATTGTCTTTTTCTATAGTAAACTAACATTGTTCACTGTAGCTTTATCCTTAATTTACGATTAAATACACATTAATTTCAAAATTGAATACATTTTTAATTAGAAAAGTGTGATTTTTCTAGTGGTAGGTACAATTCTTCTGTTGGAACCTTTGGTGTGAAACACTAAACTTGAAGAGATTTACCACTAAACACCAAAACGCTTTTTTGAACTGCTCGACGCACGTTTCGCTAACCATGTTAACATCATCAGGAGATGATTTAATCTGATTTAATTTTTAATCATCATTTCCTGATGATGCTAACATGGTTAGCGAAACGTGCGTCGAGCAGTTCAAAAAAGCGTTTTGGTGTTTACTGGTAAATCTCTTCAAGTTTAGTGGTAGGTAGTTTTCGATATTCGCCATTTGCTTATAAGGGGGTTTTTTAGCCATTATCTTCCTCGCTGGCCAGGTGGATTAGAAGGATATGACACAGAAGGATATGAATTAGAAGGATATGACACAGAAAAAATATGGTGTTGATGTGGGATTTGTGGGGTTGGGACATGTTTCCTCCCTGTCTTTAGGAAGTGGGAGCGAGAAATGGCTGGCGTGGGCAGGGTTGCGTCCCTGAATAGACCTGCCCTCTATCGGGTTCATAGAAGGGTGTCTACCGCCTACCAGATGATAGATTATTTAGTGATAATATTACTACAAGTGCTAATATTACTACAAGTCCTAATATTACTACAGAAGAGAGGAGACAAAACGAATATCGAAAACTACTGACCTATCAGTCTCCTATCACATATGTATACGAGTTGTTTACCAGAATCATCACAAATCGACTATACAATAAGCTAGACTCATCCCAGCCACGAGAACAAACTGGCTTCAGGATAGGCTATGATCCTCCAAGTATTGAAAAGCCTCATAGAAAAGTCGATGGAGTATAATAAACCTCTAAAGCTTATCTTTATAGATTACGAGAAAGGATTGGACACACTACTTCAATACATGTGCAAACACACACGATGGGCGATTAAGGAGTGAACATTAACGGTGAAAACCTCAACCTCTTGAGATTCGCCAACGACGACGATGCTATTGTGATGTTAAAAGATTTCAGCAAAGTGTCCAAAAAAATGGAACTCAAAGTCAACTTCGCAAAAACCAAAATTATGACAAACCTGATATTTGGCAGAGTCTACGTCGATAACATCAGAGTAGAGAAAACTACATCTTTTAAGTACTTGGGACACGAGATTAGCATTAGCAGAGACAATCAAACTCGTGAAATCTCCAGAAAAATCGGACTTGACAGAATTGCCGGTTTGTTTGAAAAGAAAACATTTTTATCATTGTGTCCTTACAGTACTCACATATGGTGCAGAGACTTCAACAATGACAAACAGACAATTAGAAAGATATGGGTGACACAAATAGCTATGAAACGGACAATGCTGGACAATGTTTCTCTTAGAGATCGAATATCAAATACAGAAATACGCAAAGGAACGAAAGTAATTGATGCTGTAGAGATAATAGCGATATTGAAGTGGAACTGAGGAAGAGATATTGCGAGAGCGGTTAATGACAGGTGGATAAAATCAGTCCTGGAATAGAGACCAAGATCCGAAGCCTTCAGAAGCAGAGGACGTCACCCTACCAGATGGACTGATGATCTAAAACGCATCAAAACAAACGGGATACATGCGGCGCAGTACCGAACACAGTGGAAGCTCTTAAGGGAGGCCTATGTCCAGCAGTGGACTTCAATAGGCCGATGATCGAAGATGGACGTAATTTTAGTCCGAACTTCCGATAGGAGTCACTGTCGAACGAACTATGAGTTTGAGCGCATGTTTGTACACATGTGTTTCAGTAGTCGGGCAAATAGTCAACATTTATTATCAAAATCAGGATTTTGTGCGCCAAACTTTTAGAGCTCTTAGTGAATTTGAACTTTCTGACGTATTCGCTGAATTATCGACACATTCCGAACGCATTTCAAACTGCTCGGTAGTAAAACAAAAACAAGGCAAAAAAACTGTCCGTTCCGAAGAAAATAACACCGCTGTTGCTGGTAGTGTTGATAAAGATCCAAATTTACTAATTCGTCATCGTTCGCAGGAAGTTGGGTTCTGTTATTCGACTGTGGATTATTTAATTCCGAATTTGAATGATTTTGATGAATGATCTATTAGGAATTAAAGTTAATTTAGTTCTTTATATATATATATATATATATATATATATATATATATATATATATATATATATATATATATATATATATATATATCTATTGCAGAAAAACACTCTTTCTATTGAAAATTTCTCAAGGTCGCAACCAAATGATTTGTTTATTTAACGAAAGACGATGTAATTCTTCATGACATTGAATATCGTTGCCTGCTTATACTTCCGTAACAGGTGTACAGTCATCTCTACCAAATGTTACGTTATTTGTGAATCACATAAGGTTTTCTTTTATTTATTGTGAGTATTATCGATTAGTAATACCTGTTCCACTTAACGTTTTTATGTTGCAACGAGATCAAGATGACTATAGCTGTTTTATAATATATAGTTTCTTAAAGTATTTTCTTTTTGTTATTAGTCATTGTAACTTGTTTTGAATGAAACTGAATGTATCGTTGAATTGTATGTTAATAACAATGAAACTTCTGGTTGATTAAAAAACAATGAATTTGTGACTAATGATAAAAATCGCTTTCGTCAGTCAATTCTTTATCGGCTTAGTATTATTTGAGCAAAATTTTTAAAAACGTAAAATAAACAATATATAAACATTTTAAATGTTTTCTAGCATTGCAGCATGCAATTTTCAAAAAAAATTGCCTCATTTAAGAAAAAATCTAAATTTGATATTCGGATGAGAGTAGTTCTCGGCTTAACGAAGAAAACACAAGATTTTTAAGACTGATTTTTTAATATTGTCACCTGGGAATTAAATACAGACCAACGATGTTCGTACTTTTTAATACCCTGAGTAAAATGTCATTCATCTGCCAATAAGGGGTTGTCTCAGCTTTGACATCATCATTTGAAAATATTTAAAAACAAGGAAAATTCATCTGTGCTCCATGTAAAAGTTCCGGTCTGGGGAGACACTTGCTGATGAAATGAGCAATTTTGTCGTGGAGCACGGATAAATTTGTTTCCTTGTTTCTGAATATTCTTAATATTCTCCATAGGTAAACTATGCAACTTTTCATTATTTAAAGTGAATTTTCATCCAGCAAACATCCATTTCTGGGCTGTTTGTGCGGAGAAAGTAATTGCTGGGAGCCAAATCCGATAAATATGGTGCATGTGGAAATACTTCAAAGCATAGGTTATGAAGTTTTAGAGCCACAGCCCGAGACGTGTGTGCAGATGTATTATTGTGGTGAAAGAACACTTTCTTTTTAGGGATATGTGGACAGACAATTAGTCCAGTAGTGAAGCGTAATACTCTCGTAATGGTTCTATCTTTTACTACATAGTCTATGAACACCACTCTACGAGAATCCTAGAAAGACATAACCATAACTTTTCCTGCAGATGAAAACGTTTCTGCTTCCTTTGACGCAATTTATGATATGTAGCGACGAATCCATGTTTCATTTACTATTATCAAAACTTGAAGAAACTCAACAAAAATCGTTTTAGATAAAACTTCATTCTTGAAAATTATTCATTGTCCCAACCATTAATCGTAAATATTTTTCAAACCCAAACATCAAGTAAAATAAAGTGGACATGTCTATCGAGATATTTATATTATTTGTAAGTTCGTGTACCTTCAGTACATTCAGTCGACCATGATTTAATACGATATTGTAGATATTTGTGATGATTTGAAAGTCGTGGCGATTTTTGGTCCTACCGAGTGTTCATCACCTTCACTGGTTTACGATCACGTTTAAATTCAGTAACCCACTTTTTTACCCTCGAAAATGAATGAGGAGAATCCTTTAAAATGGAATTTAAAATTTGTAGTGTTTAGTTAAAATAATTTTGTTTTTTTTTATTGATTGATTTGTTTTTTTCCATTTCTCACAAAATAATATTTTCCCTCCACGGTTCCGTTACTCTACCTTTTGGTCATATATATATATATATATATCATATATATATATATATATATATATATATCTCATATATCATATATATATATATATATCATATATATACATATATATATATATATATATATATATATATATATATATATATATATATATATATATATATATATATATATATATATATATATATATATATATATATATATATATATATATATATATATATATATATATATATGACCAAAAGGTAGAGTAACGGAACCGTGGAGGGAAAGTATTACAGAAATCTTTCACCCACTCTCCACGTGGTGCCACCGATCGCCAGTTGAATCTGGTCTGGCCAGTTGATCTGGTCTGGCCCCGATTGCCTCTCCGAACTGGTTTCCTTGCGTTCGTCTAGAGCTCGGCTGATGACGGCTGAAAGGCTAGAAACCGGTCCCGAGAGACACGTGACGTCGCATGGTTGACAGTTCGGCGAAGGCGATCGGTGGCACCACGTGGAGAATGGGTAAAAGATTTCTGTAATATTTTCCCTCCACGGTTCCGTTACTCTACCTTGTGGGCATACCTGGTACTATACCCGAGGTTCCAGGCAGAATGTTACGAGCGGTCTTGACTGCTACGAGCATTCGCCGTATGATGGCGTGAGTTGTGTGCGATCACGACCCGTCATTAAAATGGCCAGTTGATCTGGTCTGGCTCCGATTGCCTCTCCGAACTGCTTTCCTTGCGTTCGTCTAGAGCTCGGCTGATGACGGCTGAAAGGCTAGAAACCGGTCCCGAGAGACACGTGACGTCGCATGGTTGACAGTTCGGCGAAGGCGATCGGTGGTATATATATATATATATATATATATATATATATATATATATATATATATATATATATATATATATATATATATATATATATATCACGAAATCTGACATTTGAAATCGCATTTTGCACTCCAATAATAACAATTGTGTGAAGTATTGGTCATATTTTAACCAGTTAAGCCCTTGAAAACTTGGTAGTCGTTGAATAATCGCATTTAATTTATAACCTTTTATAGTCACAGCAAACAGTGATATAAAATTGTTTACAAATAAACGTTTTCCTATGGGAAATATGAAAACTTTGTTAAAACAACATTTAGTTTATTTTAAATTATCAGTACGCTTCTAACTGTAAATATTCTGATAGGAAAATAAATGTCTATCGATAACAAACTCGCTTTAACTATATAGGGTGTTATATAACGTTATTCGAGTATAAGGACGAAAATAATGAAAGCTCGCTAAAACGTCTCTTAATTATTAAAGTGCAATTTAACTAGATAAGCAATGATCATTGACAACTCTTTGGTTTGGACTGTATATACGGACTGTTATAACTGGACCCTAATAATAGGTTAATACTTTAATATTTTAAATTGGTATATTAATTAGATCATTAGAATAACTTAAATGTAAATGAATAGAATGTTGCCCCAATAGTAACAGTTATATTGAGCATAGTCTAAACTTGACTTTCAGTATAAAGTGTAGCCTTCCATTATTACAACTAGCAGCGGAATTATTTATAAATGTTCTCTTATCGGAAATATGTCAACTAGGTTTAAAAAATTACATGTATATTATATTGTTTTAAGACGTTATGGGCACAGTGCGATAGAAATTTATTCAAAACTTTAACTGGTCAACGGAAACAGTGTTTTCTCAAGGCTATTCTCAAAAGGCGGAAGTCGATTGAAGATCAACCTCGCCGTGAAAGATCTGCAACTACAAGAGTGTGAAAATGTCGACATAATCCGGGATTTTGTACGTTTTGATCGTCGGTTGAGAGTTAGACTGATCAAAGAAAAGTTGGATTTGACCCACACAATTGTCTATCTCAAAATGAATTGGGGATGACTTTGATTTGACTGATGACTGAGATCTCACTTCTCACAAAAAAATTGAAAACATATATTTTTTAAGGCATGTGAAAATTTAGTATGATTTTTTACCATTTTTTGTACCCATTTTCCACAATAAAAAAATACTTAAAATAAAGATATTGTTTAGGATTGAGGTTCAAGAAAAGCGTATTTATATAGAGAAACTATGTGCTGAGTTTGATAATGATTGATCAAAAACTGTAGGAGCTAGAATGTACACAAATTCGAAAAAAGGTGTTTCGAGAAAAACACATTTGAAAATAAGCTACTCTTATTTTCAAACTTATATTAAAGGTAAATTTAAGGCAGTAATGAATCAATTTAACGTTCTTCTGTCTTTTATCAATTTAACGTTCTTGGTAACGTTCTTGTTTCTTTCCAATACCTAGATAATTCATGAATGACTACCTGATCGATCGCTCCGCATTACATGCCACGCGCTCAAACCGATCGACCGAGGGACACTCACTCAAACGGTTATAACTTTTAAACGGCTTGGAATTTTGTTTTGCAATTTTCGGAATATATTTTTGAATAGATTTATAATCGATTTATGAAAAAAGAAAAGAATTTTTTGAAACTTCTATACCTATTTCCTCCCTTAATTTGTATTATTTATTCTATATTTTGAACTTCAAGTTTTTAAACTTTATATTCCGATATAATTATAATATAATTTTGTTGACAATTAGCTGTAGTTTGTTTATTGATTTAAAATTTTGATTTGAAATTGTTTTTTTTCCTCGCTGTATATAATATTTTATACAGTGTATTGGGTTTGTCCGTATGTTCCCGTCGTTCTTTTTTTATTAAAAAGTTTTGTTGAAAAAAGCAACAATTATAACAAAAAATTAATCAATGATGTATTCTGCGTCATTGTTCATGACCTGGTCTCACCTGTCCATCAATTTACTAATGCCGTTGCGCCAGAAATCGCTGGGCCTGAACTCTAAGAAGATTTTAGAAGAAGATGCTTTGAGGTCGTCATCGTTGGCGAACCAAATGACGTTGGCCCGTCATTTGGTTCGACAGCAAGCGGATGACTTAATAATCGGTTGGAGCGAGATCTGAAGAGTACATCGGATGTACAAGAACCTCCCATTGATGTTGTTTGCTGTATGAGGTCGTGCATTGTCGTTGAGCTAGATGACTTGGCTCTGTCGGTAGGATCGCTTCAGTTGACTGAAGCTCATTTGCAGCTGGACGAGGTAGCGGTCGGTGCAGTTGGGCGAAGTAGCGTTCCTTGTCGACCGTGTTGTTCTCCAGCATTTTCCAGTACCCGAAACCCTCCCAGTTCCACCAAAGGCAGATCATATTCTTCTTGGGATGGAGATCTTGTTTAATTTTTGGCTTTGGGTGTCTCCTGTGATAACCATTTCCCATTGTCCATGACGACTCTGTACAAGAATGGTTGCCGCGTGTTGCTCGAAGTCGGGCGAGATTTTGAGCAGCTTTGTTGCGGCAATTTTTTTGTTATCGTCCATTAATTAATCCGAGTTTTTGAGTAAATCCTATAAATTAAAGATAACGGGAGATCGTCGCAAGGCTACAGTCCATCCTCTCAGGCAATATTCAGCTTGTTTGACAGCCGTTCTCCTTCAAAAGCGCTTTAAGATCGCCCTCGTCGAAGTCAAAAGGTCACCCACTTCAGAAAGGGGTCGCTGTCAAATGAACTGTTAGTTTGCGCGCCTCTGTGCCTCAATAGTCTGGCAAATCTTCATAGAACGTTTAGCATCAAAGCAACGCTTACAAATTGTTGAAATTTATTATCAAAATCAGTGTTCTCTGCATTAAATTTATAGAGCACTTCGTGAAGCTGAACGTTGTGACATATTCGCCAAATTATCGACAAATTCCGAACGCCTTTCACCCTGCTCCATCCAAATTTATCAATTCGTCGCCGTTCGCATAAAGTCGAGCTTTGTTATTGGACTATGTGGATTATTTAAGGCCGAACTTGGATGGTATTGATTTGAAGGAGATGTGGTCCCAACAGGACGGCTTCACATGTCATACAGCCAACGTAACAATCGATTTATCAATTCAGTGAGAAAATTATTTCGAGGAACGGTCCTGTTAAGTGGCCACCAAAGTCATCTGATTTAACGCCTTTAGGAACTTTGTCAGAAGTAAGCGCTTTGTCAAAAGATGCTGCGACAGACATTTGTCAGACATCGTTTTCAAACATTAATGCCATTGAATGTTATTTCAGACAAAATAAATAGTTGATATTATATAATTTTTTTTCTTCGCTTTAAGTCGATTCTTTTTTTTTCTACTAGAAATATTGAGATTAGAAAACTATTTATATTTAGGGAAACGTCACCTATAAAATGTTTAACATTTCTTTTAAAATTAGCAACTACTTTAAAAAAAAATCTTAAATATGAAACATTATTTGACTAAGTGAAACCACATTACCTACATACATTGACAATGACTTGACATTGAATGACATTGACATTTAAGTTATAATTTAATTTAGTTATTATTTCTTTAGCCTTTGCCTGTCGGACTTGCTGTTCTGTTTTTTGGTTTTACCGTTTTCCGCCAGCCAGTTTTTCCATGGAACGTGGATCCACGGAGAATTACTTTGCACCATTGTACCAACATTACGTTACGGAACTATTGGGGTTTCCTTGCTTAGCATTGCGTCAATTTCGATAAATCGGTGAGTAATAATTGTATATGTAGGATTTAAAGGAAGTTAACGAAATGCAAAATGCTTATTGCAACATTCTGCGGTATTCAAAGTTCAATCCATCTATTGAAAGTGATAAAACGATTTCTTAAAAAAAATGGTAACCGTTTCTAAAAATGGTAACCGGATCTTTACTCTTCTGGGATTTTGAAGTTTGACTATCTGCCGAACCTAATGAATTACATTCAAATTTCTAATATTTCTAATATATACAAAAAAAATTACAGACAGTGAAAAGTTTGGCAAAGGAATTATTCTAACCGAAATTTTAGAGATATACAGATATATCTTCATGCTTCAAAGATATGCTTCAATGTATTGAATGTCAATTTTCGTCGAGACGTTTTTATTTTATTACCTCACATGCTGATAATTGAAAAACTACTTTTTTTATTTTGTTTAAAATTAAAAGCCATACTAATGCACTTACTAAACTATTGTTGTGGCGGTTTCCTGTTCAAACTAAACTTATTGAATTGTTGCATTTAGCATATCCATAATTCGAAGAAAAGATGGATATTAACGAAATTTAATTACAATTCTCAGATCTTGCAATATACAATATACAATTCGGACATTATATACGTTTATCTGACATAAAATTTGATATTGTTGACTGTATAAATCCTCACAACGTTTTGTAATACAAACGCTATTTATGTTGTTTAGTGATTTAAAAATTTCATCCCAGTCAAAAAATGGAATTAATTCGTCAGAATTTTCATGCCATGATTTACTACGACTTTCGAGGTGGATTATCTCAACAACAGTTTATTGATTAACTGACTTCGATTCTTGGCAATGAAGCACCATCTAAAACCACTGTATATCACTGGTTTAGTAAATTCAGTCGTGGCCGTCGTACGCTCACGGGCGAATTTGAAGAAGCTCATCCAAAATCGGTTGTAGTGCCAGAAAACATCGATACCGTGCACGATAAAGCAAGATCGTCATGTGACATACCGTGAGATTCAGGCATCCCTGGGCATTAATATGACAAGCATACACAAGATTTTACATGAACATTTAGCCGTAAAAAAGTCGGTAAAAATGTCCAAAGTGTTTGGTTATAATAACAATATTGTAGATAGATTAATTAGAAAATATAAATATAGACAATTATTGAAAAAAAATTCGGGTTTTTAAAAAGAGCAAAACAAAAATAAATTCATGGTAATATCGTTTAATGCTCAATTAACACGAACACTAGACAGCACAGATGTACCTAGGAAAGATTTTGAAAAAGGTGGACATTAATATAGTCTACAAAGTCTACATATAATAAATTAAGAGAAGCCTTGGGTAATCCAAAGGATAAAGTAGATCAACTTGAAAAATGGATATTTATGAAATTAGTTGTCAAGAGTGTGATCGTAGACAAACTAAAAGGTCCATATTAACCATATATAAGGAACACATTGCCCATATTAGGTATGGGAGAAATAAAAAATGTTGTGTTACTCAACATGCTCTTGGGCATGATAATAATTTAGGTATTAGTAATTTTAGATTTGTTAAAAATGTAAAGCCATAAATCGGGATAAAGGACATATTCCGTTAGTCGACTTTTTCGATTCTTAATGTAACACTTACGTAACTTCACAATCATCTAGTAATGATGCTAACATGGTTAGCGAAACCATCATATAGAAATTTAAATAAGTAATCTGGTCTTTTGTGGTAAATCTCTTCGAGTTTGCATTTTCCTGATATATATATATATATATATATATATATATATATATATATATATATATATATATATATATATATATATATATATATATATATATATATATATATATAATTCTTACATACATACAAGGAGTCAAGTCAACAATATCATAGATCACACAAGTCAGAGCTGATAGTCCCGTTTTTTTTTCCAATTTTTTTTCCAAAAATTGCATTTAAAAACAAAGATTAAAAAGAAAACGTCTCACCATGTCAATTTTTGGAAAAGTTATAGCTATTTGAAAAAAAAACAGCTGAGAAATGTCTTTGGGGGGCTAGAAAAAGGACATAAAAATCTCAGCAAAATCGAAAGGAATCAGGTTCAGAAGTGCTCTATTTGGCATGGACTGTCGCATATATATATATATATATATATATATATATATATATATATATATATATATATATATATATATATATATCCAAATAGATTCATAAATATAAGTTATTTTCAAATCTAAAAATTAAGGGACTCTCTCGAGAGCGATTAAATTTTGCATGGTAATTTTTAGGTATATTTTAATTGCTTGGCCACAGCTCTATTCGAAGATTTATTCAAAGACCAAAGTGTTTTTCTACATAGCAGCTATTTGGTTATTCAGTTACGGACTCCTAATACCCACACTTATGGGAAAGTGGGGTGAATACGGTATGGATGAAAAATTAGGAACATGTTCAATTAAAAAAGATAAAAATGGTAAGAACCAACATCAACATTTTTTTTCTTGGTTAATTGCAATTGCTATAATGATTAGCATCTATATAGTAATTTTTATGTATAACCTAAGGGGCGTAAGGTAAAAACTTTAAGGACCGCTAATAAAAGGGTGAATTGAGACAATTAACGATCAGGTAAAATTAAAAATAATTTATGTTATATATCAAATGTTCCAAAACTGCTAAGAAATAAAGGTGTTTTCTTTTAAAACAATAATTAGAATATAAAAAAAACTTAAATTTTCCGTTTATACTCGTGCAATAAGTATAAGGACAAAACAAAAAAAAATGTTTTTAATAATGGGTATAGCCCCCGTTTCTGCTAATAACTTAAAATATTCAGTCATTGAAAAAATTAACCTTTGGCAGAGCTAAGAGTCTGTTTGATACTACTCTTCTTCAATTCTGGTCTTCAGCTCAGCAACCGAAAATAATGCTGTTCGTATTTGTAAACCGCATAGCTTTTCTGTTGAGTTTAAAACAGGTCTTTTTACTGGTCAATCTAAACTGTTATGTTGTTACGATCTAACCAGTATTTTACATGTGCACTGTGCACTGGTGTGCTGTCTTGCTGGAAAATCCAATGTTCGTCACCCTATTCAGGTCCGATCGGCAAAAAGTGTTCTGCCAGAAGTTTTCTGTATCCATCAACATTAATTTTGCATGAAATAAGTACTGGAAGCTCTACTCGTTTAGCTCCACAAGTTTAGAGAATATATTCTCTCTTTTCGTATATCATGCCGGTAAAATTTCCAGCCGTCTGGCCCATCCAACTTGAATGTTTTTTATCGGAAAATGTATGTACATCCACTGAGCATTCCAAGTTATTGCTCGTTTGATAAATTCCAGCAGCAAATCAGGATGAACCAATTTTGGCAAAAATTGATACTAATAGTTTTGTAGAGTGAGAAAAGGGCTTTCGAATGAGTCGAGACATTTTACATGAGCATTTTAAAAACTATGCTTTTCTTGTAACCCTATAAAAGGAAATCACAAAGGTTAAGATGTGGCCGTCCACAACCTATCCACTTATTAAAAAAAGTTATATTTAAAAACTGTTGCGATTTATGTCTAAATTGGGCTGGGCCTCCATCGCGTAAGAACCATATGTTCTGACTGGCATTCAAAGGTATACTTTCTAGAAGACCTAGGAGATGATTGTGTTAAAATTCGAAATAATTTTCGCCCGTTAAACGATACGGTAAGATAAAGGGTCCAACCAGAATACCGTTGAAAATTGCCACCCACACATTTGTCTAGAAGCATGAAGATTATTAACTGACCAAAAATGAGTATTGTTGGAATTGCGAATTCTGTTTCGGGTAAATAAAGCGTCTTCCATAACCAAATTATTTCTGGTAAAGTTTTGATTTGTCTCATGTTGATGTAAGAGCCACTCGCAGTACTGAACCTTGTCAGGAACTCGTTGCACATGAAATGAGTACAATTGATTTTCCCGCAACGTTCTAAAAACTATTTTTTGGCTTATTTGAACTTACCGTGCTATTTCCCGGTTACTTGTTGTTGGGTCTTCCTCGACAACTTTCAAAATCTTTTCGTCCCGTTGCAAGCTTTCAAGTACTTTGGGTCTTAACGCGTGCCCTCCACGATGATTCCTCAAATCACCAGTATCTCCGGCTTTCTGCACAACCCGAATAAATGATTTCGACAATGGGTGAACCCGAAAAGGAAAACGGGCAGGGTACAACACTCGTCATAAATTAACAACATGTCAACTAATTTAGTATTTTCGTAGAAATTCACGTTAAAGCTGACAGTCAAATATAAAATAAGGAAATAAAAGAAACGCATGATTCCCAAAAAAAATTATAAACATTACTTATGTCTTCTGTTCGTTTTGAATTTGCGGGCGATCGATTAAATTTGTTTAAATTATGTTTAGGGCCGGTTTTGATTTTTTTAAAACTTACTAAAGGCTGTAGACCTAATTTTAGAGATATGTAAAAAATTGAATTTGAAAAAATGTTTGTTTTGAGAAGTTTTACACGCTGTTAAAAAAAGTCTTACCAATTAGAAAAATGAACTTAGGAGTCACTTTGTATAAACTAGCCAAACTAAGCCGAACAAAATAAAAATAGAGGAAAAACATGCGAATTACAAAAACGGTGGGAACCATATGGAACAACCCATTAGACCCATTATAGTCAAGGACTGGACTACTAATAACTACACGTTGTTGGTAGTTTTAATCTCATCTTTACTTTAATCTTGTTCCTTAATACTTTAATGAATCCTTTTTAATAATGCCATTTCTTTTTTCTAACCCTTCAATACTATTTTATACTTGATTTTGAATTTATTTTCTAAAGATATAGCGAATTATCTTTTATTGTCTTAATGTTTTCAAGGATAGCATCCAAGAAGTTGCAGTCTGAGTTAATGGCACTGATATTTACACAATTATATATTGGATGAATATGGAGTTATGAAATGGAATTTTTGGCATATTAGATATACAATTGTTGTCAGTAGATAATTGATAAGTTTCCATCTGCAGTTTTCGAGGGCCTTTAACAACAATTTAAAATTTTCTTTCTACTATTCCAACACCTTATTACTTTTATTTTTATGCTCCCATTTAAAGAATTTAATATAAATTTGGAATAAGTAATGTAAACTACTAAAATGGATCAGTTTCGACAATTTTCGCAGGACAAGAATTTTTTTAAATATAAAAAATCGGACCACCTTGATTTACAACTATGCTAACGTAGTTTATTTACTTTGAGCCATTCCAGGCTTAAATAATGGATTTAATTATTTTAATTGTCAAAACAAAGGACAATATATTAATACTTATAAACGACACAGTAGTTAGATCAACCTTCACGTACACCTTTTATTTATTTTTAACTCATGGTAATGCTTTGCAAATTTCAATTCATTTTATTGCAGGTAATTCATCGAAGACCGCTCTATTCATAATAGGATTTGCCCTTCCATCGGTGATTATCGTAATTTGTTATTCGAGCATTTACTGGGTGGTACGAAAATCGCACAAAAGACTTGCCCAACACTGTACGAATGATGGAAAATTTAAACGAAGCGAAATGAAAATTACTAAAATGGTTCTGGTGATATTTATCTGTTTCGTGGTATGTTATTTGCCGATAACAATCAGTAAAGTGTTCGATCCTGAAGTCAAACACGCACCGTTACATGTCTTGGGGTACATTCTGATACATCTAGGGAGTTGTGTTAACCCTGTTGTATATGTTACCATGAATAAACAATATAGGTAAGTGAACTAAAATGTATATAGAATTTTATGTATAATATAGGATAATTTTTATGCGTCCGAACTTTAAATTCAAATGTAACAACCAAATTAGATGCCTTGAAACCATTTATTTTATGTGAAATAACATTCAATGGCATTAATGTCGCCGCATTCTGTCAATCCAATTTCCGGTCACTTTTTCAATTGGGGTCTTATGTCCGCAATTGTTCAAGTTATGTTAGCTTCCAAGGCGTCAATAATTGCTGTTTTATCCGCATAGACCAGAAAGTTAACCAAGAGTGAACATAACCCTAAAGAAAATAATCTAAATACATTAAATCATACGACCTTGGTGGCCAATTAGGAGGCCCGTACCCCGAAATAACGTGCGTGCTTTTCAGCTTGATTTTTAAAGAAATACAGCCCACTGATGCTACCGGTATAACGGCAATTGTTGAATCATTTGCGGATTAATTTTAATAACAATTAACCTTGCCAAAATTGAGATTGGTCGCTGACCCAAATTTTGCGGTTAAATTCTGGGTCAAGTTGTCTTTCTGAAAAAATCTTCCACATAGTCGAATAACAATGCCCAACTTCCTGCGAACGACGACGAATTGATAAATTTGGATCTTCATCAACATTACCAGCAACAGGGACGATATTTTCAGCGAAACGCACAGTTTTTGTCTTGTTTTTGTTTTAATATCGAGCAACGTGAAATGTGTTCGGAATTTGTTGATAATTCGGCGAATAGATCGCTCGGTTGAGCGATCGCGTGCACCATAAGATTCACGACATGCTCTATAAGTTTGGCGCACAGAACACTGATTTTGATAATAAATTTCGACAATTTGCAACCGTTGCTCTGATTTCATAATAATTTGCCAGACTATAATGAATAATTTTAACCTAGAGGCGCGTATCTTACAATTGGTTTGACAGCGACCCCTACCGGAAGTTCGGACACACTAAAAAAATAAATTACTCGTTATATTTTTTAAAATACGGAAGTTTCTTTATGCATTTATTAAGCTAACTTCTACAGTTCGCATTTAGTACAGTAACTGAATCTTCAGTAAGCATCTTCTGCAATACAGTATACAATCGAATAAGCTCTTTTGAATTATAATCGTCAATATTCTAGTTTTTTGTATTTTTATGCATCAAATCGCATATATTTAAAATCAAATAACTCTTTAAATCAGCAAAAATGCGGGAAAACTTAATTTTAATTGTAGGCTCGGTTGTAAAACATTTTAAACTCAGAACTTATTTGCTCACCTTACATGTGTCTTTTGTTAATATGACTTATTAATGTTTTTTTTTTGTTCAAGAAATGCCTATTTGGAAACTCTAAGATGCAACTATAACAGCAACTTAGATTCTGGTAATACTCCAGCGAATACTCCTACAAAAACTCAAGGCATGTCGGTAGCATATCTTAAGAAACCTCCACATCCGAATGTTTATTAGAATTATCTTACTACAATGTAAGTTCAAACCAAAGATATCTAGAATCACATGGGTATGCTTTAAAAGTCATGCGGATTTTTGTGATATTTCATGTATTTAGTACATTACTTTGAATATTGTATAAAAAAATTGTTTTGCCATTTTTTCATTACTAAATAATATTTACAATTTGTAAATTTTTGAATAATTCATTAATTATAGGGTTTTACGTCTAGTTTTCCTGCAACATATACTTGTTTATATAATACAAATAAATATTTGTATAAAGTTATGACGGTATATTCATTGTAATAGTATTGAAAGGATCTCTTGTAGGCTAAATAATGTACACATAATTTATTGAGTAGTTGCCATATTTGTGATATTGCATTTTTAATTTAATATGAAATACCTATATTTAAGTTAAATTAATTTTCGAATTTAGTATTTTATTGTTTAGTATTTTGATTTATTACATTTTTGGTTGATTTAAACTTCAGAATTACAGTCTGTATATCATATGTAAATATCTATTATTTTATATAGACATAATATTTTTCAATTAAATGTAGATTGACTCAATCGTTTTCGGTTAAGGATATATACATATTTGGGATTAATTAGCAATTTTTGAAATAAAAAATCACGATTCGTTCATTCTAAGTATAGTTCTTGTCCACTGCCAAAGAATAATAAAAAATATATTTAGTAGAATATAATAAAAATATATCAAAGATATAATGCTATACATATTCACTTAAGATAATATTAATTTATAAATGCTGTACGTATAGTGTGATCAGTATGTGATCCTCTTGTATTATATATAGTACAAATAGCTATATTTGGATATTAATAGCCGCGCAAAAGCCTTACATTAAGGTAACTTGTAAATTTTTGTAAATACATATTGTTATTATATATTGTTATCGATTTTTATATACGATATTAATAAAGAAATACTATCAATAAATAACAGACAGACATATTTTTTCCTATTTATTTTCCCCAAAATTTATATCTACAAGTTTCTTTTTGATATAGCGATATAAATAAAAGAGAGACGTCCATTAAAAAAGTTTTATTAATTATTGAAATCCACTTTTTAAGAAATTATTTTTTTAAAATAATGTCATCCAAAAGTAAACCTTCACGTTCACGACACTCATCTAAACGAACAGCAAAATACCTTAGGACGGCAAAATTCCATAATCTCTGGAATGGCTGCCATTTCGTGTCGGATATTTTCTTTTAACTGTACCAAAGAACCAGGTTTATTGACATAAACATTCAATTTCAGATAGCCCCACAAGAAAAAGTCCATAGGGCTCAAATCAGGACGTGGAAACCAATTTATATCACCTCTCCTGGAGATCAATTTGTTTGTGAAAATTTCATGAACTAGTGGCAGAGACATGTTGGAAGTGTGTGACGTTATTCTGTCCTGATGGAATCATGTTCTTCAATTATAACCAGCAAAGTTTTGGAGTTCAGGTACCAAAAAAGTGTCTAACATTTCCACATATCGCTCTGAATTGAAAGTAACTGCGCGTCCCCTGCCGTCTTCAAAAAAGGACCGATTAATCATCGCGTCATTGCAGCCTATACAGTAACTTTGCGAATGCCGGGACTTTGATGCTTGTGTTACGGGATCGTTACATTCCAGTTACGATAGTTCTGCTTATTACATGACCGTTGAGATGAAAATTATATAAAATTCTCAGACACACAACGGTCTGCTCTTTAGAAACGCTGCATACCGACTAAATTCCTAAACGCGGGGTTATCGATTGTCACGCGCCCCTTGCTCCTCTGAGTTGTTGCGCTTGCGCAGTGAGTCAGCAAGTCTTTCTTATAGGACACCTTCTTCTTTTTTTT
This sequence comes from Cosmopolites sordidus, assembly GCA_031761425.1. Lineage (NCBI taxonomy): Eukaryota > Metazoa > Arthropoda > Insecta > Coleoptera > Curculionidae > Cosmopolites > Cosmopolites sordidus. Next base: position 268,729 of record JARFXV010000902.1, read on the forward strand.
GTTTTGTGGCACAAATTGTGAACATAAACTAGACGGTGATGATATCTGAAATACGTTTTTACCATTTGATAAGTATAGGGTCTAATTCAAAAAATTGGTAAGTATGAATTTGTTCATCCAAGTTAGTATCATTTTGCCTAAAACATACTTTGTTTTATTTTTATTCCGTATCTATTTACTCCGTATTATTTATTCCATTTCTCCATTATCTCCATTCCTATTTACTCCATTATTTATTCCGTATCTATTTACCTGATTCAAAGAATCGATTAACAAGATACAATTGCGCGGGCAGTCCTGTTCATCCGCACATTTACTTTGTGCCATAGAATTGACGAATTGGTGAACACGATCTTGATTTTCAAGTAAGAGTCAAATTAAACTCAAAGAGATTTACCACAAGACACCAAATCATTTTATTTCACTTCTTGACCGGTGTTTCGCTAACCAGGTTACCATCAATAGGAGATGATTCAATCAGAGTGAATTAGATCAATCACGGTGAATCATTTCCGGGTGATTCTAACTTTCAATATGACTGAATTTGATTCAGTTAGGTTTGGTGTCGAGAAGTTAAATAAAGTGATTTGGTGTTTAATGGTAAATCTCTTCGAGTTCAGTGTTTCACACCAAAGGTTCCAGTAGAATTAATCGGAGTCGGATGTTTTATTCTAGCGTAATAAGAGTGTAATATACGAGCCTACTGTGATTATAAGATGAAAAATCAATCCAATTATCTATCAACTAACTAACTTAACTATCAATCCAATTTCCGACCACTTTTTCAAACAATTGAAGTCTTATGTCCTCAATTTTCCGAGTTATATTGGCTTCCAAGGCGTCAATAGTTACTGGTTTATCGGCATAGAAAAAAAAAATCATAACCCCAAATAAAACAATCTAAAGGCGTTAAATCACATGATCTTCGTGGCCAATTAACAGGTGCGTTCCTCGAAATAATTTTCTCACTGCATTGTTTCCTCAATAAATCAATTGTTGCGTTGACTGTATGACATATGCAACTATCCTGTTGACATCACATCTCCGCCAGATCAATACCATTCAAATTGGAAATTAAATAATCATTGATCATCGCTCTGTAACGATTCGCGTAAACGAATTAATAAATTTGGATTTTCATCAACGTTGCCAGCAATGAGAAATACGCGGCAATTGACAATTGCCGTCCACACATTGGCCGAAACTTTTGTTTTAAAAATTTGTTTGCCAAGCATGAGGATTATCAACTGACCAAAAATGAGTATTGTGTAAATTGTGCATTCTGTTTCGGGTAAATAAAGCCTTGTCCATTACCAAAATGGTTCTGGTAAACTTTTGATTCATCTTATGTTGGTGTAAGGCTGCAAAACTGAACTCTGTTAGGGTGGTATTGTGACTTTAAGGCTTGAACTCGTTGCACATGAAATTATTATAATTGATTTTCCCGCAATGTTGTAAAAACTATTTTTTGGCGTATTTCAACTTGCCGTGCTATTTCTCGAGTACTTGTTGATGGGTTTTTCTCGACAAGATTCAAAATTTGTTCCTCCGGTTGTACGTTTTCAGATACTCTCGATTTGCCCGCGTGCCTTCCACGATGTCCCCTCAAATCACCGGTGTCTCTGACTCTTTGCACAATCCTAATAAATGATTTCGGCAATGGGTGAAACCGAAAACGAAAACGTTGTGTACAGCTGAGATGCAGCATTGGCATTTTAAAGGCACTCTCTATAAATTGTGCATGTCAACTAATTCGCTATTTTCATACACGTGGGCCATTTTATCTTTCCAAAAATCACGGTAGAAATCCGCATTAAAATTGACAATAAAATAAAAGAATGCATGATTCCCAAAAAAAAGATAAACATTACCTATGCCTTCTGCTTGTTTTGACTTTGTTTTGACGGGCGATCCATTAAATTTGTTTAAATTATTTCAACAATTGGATTTTTGAAGAAATTTATTAAAAGTTGTAGCGGCCTAATTTTAGAGATATTTAAAAAATGGAATTTAAAAAAATGTTTGTTTTGAGTAGTTCTACATGCTGTTAAGCAAATTCTGTTCTTCTAAAAGTATTGTAGTTTTCTCATTATCTTCTATACTTCATCTTAACAGGACTCATTCTCAACAATGTGTCCTCAAAAGTAATGAGTAAATAACTAAATTTTATCAATGTAATATACGAGAATAGAAGAAAAGCTAGATTATTTGTCTTTAGATTTCTGATAAGTAACTACCTTTCTAGTAATGCTCTATATATTTCAAACCGGTATGACATTTAATTTTGTTTTGACATGCTTTGAAAACAGATCAGCTCGATATTTTTGCAACAATGGAAAAAAGAGAATTGCATGTGTTGTTTAAACACCAGTGTATGCGTCGTAAAACCATTGCTCAAACCGAAGAAAAAATGAGAATGTATTATAGGGACTTTGATCCTTTACATTTCATGGTTCGTAAGTTGTTAACTGAGTCCCGATATGTTGTTGAAATCATTATGAGTGATATTTCCCACTCAGGACGCCCAATTGGAATCACTACTGAGGAAATAGTCAATAAAAACTGTTGGTCGATCGTAGTGTGAACGTTGGAGAGATTCTTGACGGGCTCTCATTTGACGAAGACAAAAATGCTGTTTCATCACTACAATATATCCACTCATTCATACACCCTTGCAATAGCATTCATCAATCAATTACACCATTACATCTTATTACCTCATCTTTCCTCTGACTTTTTCTCTTTCAAACCATGAAAAAATGATTGGTTCGCAAAAAATAACATTAAATGAAAACTAAACTTAAAGAGATTTACCACTAAACACCAAAACACTTTTTTGAACTGCTCGACGCACGTTTCTCTAACCATGTTAGCGTCATCAGGAGATGATTTAATCTAATTCTAAAACTAAACAATGTTCTATTTATATGAAAACCATATCTAACGAAGTGTGTAAAAATCATGAACCGTGAAGTGTACTAAGCCTTACATTAATAAAATGAAAAAGTTGACTGAAAGGAATCGGTCCTTTATCTCGGTTCATGATTTTCTTACATTTTTCTGTTTGAATGCTTTCATATGCAACCAAAGCCCTATTATTATTAACACTTTTAATTAGTCTTAAATTACTAATATTTATACTGTGGTCATGTTCGATTGCATGTTGGGCAACACAAGATTTTTCATTTCCCCCATATCTAATGTGGGCAATATGTTCTTTATATCTTGTCAATATGGATCTTTTTGTTTCCCCAATATACCTTCGATCACAGTCTTGACAACTAATTTCGTAAATCCCCGACTTTTCCTGTTGCTCTACTTTATCCTTTCGATTACCCAAAACTTCTCTTAATTTATTATATGGTTTGTACACAACCTTAATGTCCACTTTATTCAGAATTTTGTCTAGTCCTCTTGTCAAATGGGCATCAAATGGTATTACCATGAATTTCTTTGTGTTCTGATCCTTTTGAAAAGTCGAAAATTATTTCAATAATTTTCTGAAGTTATGCTTTCTAATTAATTTATCTACAATGTTCTTATTATAACCATTCACTTTAGATACCTCCCTAATTAATTTTAATTTTTTGTTATAATTATCTTTATTTAAAGGAAAATTAATTAATCTATTTGCCATAAAATTTAAACTTGTTATTTAAAAAAATTGCAAAAAATATTTCAAATAAAAATTAAAAAATGCCAAAGATTGTCAAGCGTCTGCGAGAGAAGGATTGTTTTTATTTAAAAGCTGATAAGGGAAATAAAGTTGTAGTAATGGACAAACCTGACTACTTTAAACGCGTTGAAAAATTAATTCAAGACGGTCCTTATAAACGGTTAGCTAGGAATCCATTGTCAAAAATGATTAACGAAGTTAGAGATACATTGAAATCTTGTAACAGTCTTATTTCTCCTTCTCTGAAAAGCAAATTACAGGTTTCTAATCCAAAAATGCCAAGATTGTATGCTCTAGCAAAAATTCATAAACCTTTTCCTAGCGTTTCCAGGTTTTTTACAAAGTTCTTCGGCACTAATCCATTGGTTGAGATAATAAATGGTAGTATTGTTACATCCTATAGTTGGTATGGGTGTTTAAAATCATAGGCAAAGTCTTGATATTTTTGGATTTTTTCAGAAAAGCTCTTATTATGCTCTTATATTTGTATGTATTCATAGTACCTTTCTTGATTTTCTGTTAAATATCATTTTTTACTTAGTTTTAGGTATACTATTTTTGATATGTTGTTGTGTCTTTCTCATAGTTGTATCTTTTAAAATTTGTTTTCTGTGTGATTTTGTGCTTACTACTTGTTCTTGAATAGCGCACAAAAATCCTTCGGTTTCTCCTGTTAGTGTCAAGCTATTGAGACATCTTAACGATCGCACTTTATCAACATTCTCAGATTCCAGATCATTAAAGTATCGCCCGTGTACGGCTTTTCGCTTAAATTCCTTCAATATGTCATCAGTGCTGGGCTCTTTTGGTATGATAGTGTCAGTGTGCTTTTTTAATATGGAATATTCTTTGTCAACTTCACGAATAATTTTATGGAGGGGATTTTCTTTGCTTTCAAAGTGTAGCTTTAAGTTACCCGTTTGTTTATGACATGTTTCTTCTAAGTTAATTAGACCTCTGCCTCCATTAGTTCTGGGTAGGTATAATCTTATTGTTTACGATGAGGGGTGGTGTATTCGACGATAGGGTTGATCTATCTACTTCTCGCAAATCAGTTGCACTCCATCTTAGAACTCCATAGGTATAGGTAAGTACCGGTACCGCCCAGGAGTTTATTACTCCTATTTTATGACGTAAAGGTAAATATGTTTCTGTGGCCTATTTAAGTCTTAAGAGATATTTTTTTCTAGTAATCTTTCTTATTGCCATATTTTTGATCTGTCCTGTGTCCTGGAGATATTTGTAGGTGGATTCTGTTAATGTTTGGATTTCTTCATTACTCATGAGTTTCATATTTGAAGTTTCTATCATTTTTCCTTTCTTATAGTGTATGGTAGCACATTTACTAAGCCCAAAGTTCATTTTAATTTTCTTGTTGTGTAATCAGCTTACGATTTCAAGCATGCTTTGTAATTGTGATTCACTAGACGCATAAAGCTTAAATCGGCCATATACATTAGATGTGTTAGTCAGCAGTTCTTTTGCTTTGCAATTTGGTAGCCGTAATTTGTATTTTTAAGCATATTACTCAAGGAATTTAGCGCTAACAAAACCAAATAGGGCTGAGGCTGTCACTCTGGAATATTCCTTTCTTTATACTACGTGTTCTGACGATTAATGTTGTGCTCCATATCTTCATTACTTTTTGTGAGATTTGTATAACTTTTTCATTAATTTTGTATACTTTCAAAACTTCGATCGGCCAAGAATGAGGAACTGAGTCATTCGCCTTTTGATAATTTATCCAGGCGATTGACAGATTTCGTTGTTTGTCCTGAGCTGTTTTCCAACTATTGTATCAATGACTAGTAGTTCCTTGGCACCCCGTGATTTCTCTCTGCACCCATTTTGTTCTTCAACAATTATTTTATTGGTGTTTAAGTGTTTGGTGATCTTGGTGCATATGATTTTGGTCATTAGTTTGAATATGTTAGACAAGCAAGTAATCGGTCTGTAGTGCTCTGGATTGTTTGCCTCCTCTTTCTTGGGTATCATGAGGGTTATATTTTTAGTGTGCTCTTTTTCGTTATCTAAGCAGTAATCAGTTTCATGTTTTATTTCTGTACTCGAGATATTGTCTCTCCAAAATTGGTACGTTCCGTCACTATTTGGAGGTTTGCTGTTGGTTGTTATGAAAAGCCCTAAATTGGTTTTTCTTTTTGTTGTTTTCTTGATATCTTCGTATTCTTGCTCCTAAAACTGCAATTTTTTACTTCAATAAATCAATATGCAATTTTATATCATCTATTATGTCCTTAGCGTTAGTGGGCATTTTAGCTTCCTCTAGGATTTTCTTTGCATTTTGTTGAACTTTCAATGATGGGATTTTATTTTTGTCTGTATAACAAGTGATAATGCCTATGCGTTTCCGGATTATGTTAATGTTGTTCTCTAGTCTTATTTCCCATGCCGGCATTTTATCTAATAAGTTTAACAATAAGATTCTTGTTCTCGAATATCTGCACGTTATTTGCTTCACAAACAGTTATAGCTGCTCCGTAAATGACATGAAAGTTAGTTTTTATACTAATGTCCGGCAATTGGTAAGTTTTAAGGATACTATCAATAATTTTTATATCATTGCTTATACTGGGGGTGACGTGACATTTTAGTATTCGTGGTCTGAGAGATTGGAATGCCTTCATATTTCATTAGATTAGTTTCTAATTGTGTGCTCAATTTTATATGCGCATCTTCTCGAGGAGTAACTAGCACGGTGATCAGCTCCATACTATTATTTTTGCTAACATTTTCGGTGTTACTTGTCTCTTTCTGTGGTTCCTCTGGTTGATATTAATCTTGTACTTTTGTTCCGTGTTTCCAGGCTTTTTCTCTCATCGCATGTATCTCCGCATCTGACAATGCACCTCTTCTTCGTATAGAGTTTACTTGGCTAACTAAGTTTTGTTCCGTACTATGGGACTCGGGTTCCATTTGTTGCCATATTTCGAGAAGCCGTTTTCGATACATTGTCATATCAGTTTCGATTTTTATTGCTATGAAGTATGCTTATATAAGCTGTAAATTTTTCTCTTTAGTCCAACGCATACGGGCTCGTTTTTCAATCTGAGAATCTGCGGGAGGTGGATGTTCCACCACCCGCTTCCAAACATGATTCATCTGACCTTTGTTCGATCTGGCCTTGCGGTATCCTTAAACGAGCTGGCGCGGCCACCACAACTAGTTGTATTATTGTATAGTTTTTAGTTATTATATTTTAATCATTGATACAGCAAATAAAATAAACTTATTATTAATGTCTTTAATATATAGTACGCCCTTTGATTGTCTTAATGCCTTCCATTTGCCCCATGGCTTCAGCGCCCACTGGGCAGTGGTATCCTGCGTGTTGGGAACCTATAGTCTGTCGGAACCTTTGGTGCGAAATACTAAACTCGAAAAGTTTTACCATTAAATACTAAATTACGTGTTTAAAATTTTCATCGCTTAAACATGGTTAGCGAAACGCGCGTGGAGAAGTTAAAAAAAAGTTATTTGGTATTTAGTGGTAATCTCTTCGAGTTTTTTTTAATTCATTATAAACACATGTGTTCAAAAAATAATCTGATAGTTTCTTGTCGATAGCAATATCCATGTAGAAGAATAAGAAATAAATAGACACATCTTAATCAAGAAATTATAGGGGGTTTCGACATTCATTGGAGATAAAAACAATCAGTAATTAAAAATACCTTGTATTTAAACAGTCTTTCATAGTAAGAGTAAACTAAAATGACAAAACAATACTATCCCACTATAAAATTAACGCAATCTTCAAAAATATCTTTAGTTATGGACAGGCATGGATACCGATGGTGCAGAGCTGGCTGGTACTGCTCCCTTTCTCCACAATGCCGTTATTGTCTTCGTTTCCGTATAGAAGTTAAGTCCTTGTTTGCCATAAAAGTGTAAATCACCATGGAAACTTCCTCTTGATCCAGTGAAACTGAACATAGGCAGAGGAACTGGGATCGGAACATTAACTCCTATTTGACCAGCATCGACTTCATGGATAAATTGTCGAGCATAATTTCCGCTTGTGGTGAAAATAGCTGTGCCATTTCCGTATGGGTTTGAATTTATAAGAGCAATTGCTTCGTCTAAGGTATCAACGGAAATAATTGATAATACTGGGCCGAAAATTTCTTCTTTATAACAGTCATAGGAAGTTTGTACATCTGTTAGAATAGTTGGTCCTACAAAATTACCATTTGGATATTTGTCCACTTTAATACTACGTCCATCTAGTGGACATTTTGCACCCTAAAAAATTTTTGAATGGAATACAAGTTTCAAATATTAAAACAATGATCGGTTATGCTTCTATCAGATAGCATGTAAATATTTTTACCTTTTTAATTATTATTTATAATCAAAATAATTAGCCAACTTGAACAATTTCATTGGGTGTCATACCTAGACTTTACAGAATGTTTATAATATCCACATTAGATTCGACTGTCGGTTAATAATTCCTAATTTTTTTAAAAGTTCTTACGACAGTATCTTTCGACACCACGACTTTACGACAGTATCTTTCAAAACACCATTGATGTTTAAATGATTTCGAGTTGGCATGTTTTCGTAAACAGAATTTGCGGCAAAGACAAAGAACGCCCAAGTCAAACGAAAAAATTTGAAAATGCCGCATTGCAAACATTGTTGGAAGAAGTGCAAACTCAACAACAAATGGCCGAGAGGTTAAATGATGGCGGCCGAAACATTTTATGTCTGCATGCCATGGGAAAGATCCAGAAGGCAGAAAAATGGATACCACATCAGCTGAACGACAGACAGATGAAAAAGCGAAAAACGATATTGCGAAGTTTTGATTTCTCGGCATGAAAGAAAGACTTTTTCGGATCGGTTCGTGACTGGAGATGAAAACTGGATATATTTCGAGAACCCAAAACGCAGAAAATCATGAGCTGATCCAGGACAACCATCACCATCGACCGCAAGACCGGTCGATGGTGGCACCGCCAAGACCGCAACCGAATCGCTTTGAAAAGAAGACTATGCTGTGCATTTGGTCGGATCAGAAGGATGTTGTATACCATGAGCATCTGAAACCAGGTGAAATAATTAATCCCGTTCGCTACCATCAAAAAATGATCTTGAACCATGCATTGACCGAAAAGCGACCAGAATGGGCTACGATATACGGATAAGTGATTATTGCGGCACAGCAACGCCCCATCACACACGAAAGCGGTCAGAGATACCATTTCTGCACTTGTCTGGGAACTCTCGCCCCGCCCGTCGTACTCACCAGACTTGCCGACTTCCAACTACCACTTGTTTTCGTCGATGTCTCACGCATTTTCCATGAAACAATTATTGAGATTTCGAAAAATGGCTTGATGAAAAATGGCTTGAGATGGATCACTTCAAAATATGTACGACTTTTCTGGGAGAACTTCCACCAATCGCCAGAGAGATGGGAAAAATGTGCTAGCGAAGGCGCGTACTTTGAATAAACCATTTTTTACATTTCTCCCTAATTAAAGGTGTTTTTTTTAAGAACAAATTAAGAATTATTAACCGCCACACCTGGTATAATATCCAATATCAATCATATCAATCAAATGAAATGGGGGGATATAAGTTGTAAGAGAGCTGTATTTTTTTAAGCTGAATTGCTAAGGTTTCATCATTGTTGTCTGACATTATTATCATGATATACCTTTATGTCGGTTATCTGATTTTTTTTCTACTGAATATACTAACTTTGAGTAGTGCTTATTTTATTCCCTCCTTTTCTTTGTTGTTGTAAAAATCTCCTATTTTTGAGTGATTATTCTTGTACAAAATAAATGTCCCTGGTTTGTTTGAGAAACAAAAAAGTCAAACAATTAATGTCAGTCGAAGTCAATTAATGTAGACATTGTAAGTATCGAGTTTTCTGAATAGTCCTGGCTATCAGAAATATCTTCAAACTATAATTTCACGTAGTAGTACTAATGCCTAATATTTTAGCAGTTTTATATGCCATGAAATCACGAGTGTTTTAAAATATGACCTTGATTTTTTTTTATTAAGCCAATAGTAATAGATTACAAAGATAACATTATTTTTTTATAATTTTCGCCTTTAACCTTTTTCAAGTTTTTAAATAAATGTTATATATCTGTATGTGTCAGTTGATCATAATTCAAAAAAGTTATATTTCACCTTCAAGTACAAAAAAACAATATATATTTCAGCTCAATTTTTACAAACTGGTATTAACTGAATGGAAGAGTATTAACAAATATAATCAGATAAAATGCATAAAGAAAATAAGATTCCTTAAGTTTAATGGAGATATACTAATGAGCGAAATCCCAAGAAATATTTAAGTTTGAAAATGAAACTACTAATCTAGTAAACCTAATATCTAATTCAAATTGTAAATCGTGCTCTATTTTTGACTATTTCATTCCTTGAGTCAAATATTAAATGTTTCGTACTTCGCCCAGCAGCGATTCGAGTAACGTCTTAGGTCCTAAACTTAATTATTGGCCTATTATGTTTTATCGCCTGTAGGAAAATACCATTTAAAGCACAGCCTATTTTCGCCTTTCACCTGGAAAAAATTGCTGCGGAAGCTCAGGGTATGATTTGTGCGGATTTGAGATTGTTTGAATGGAGAAATGGTTCCCACAACTTCGTACTGGAAATTTTGACTTAAATGATACAGAACGTCAGAGACAGCGAAAAAGAGGCAGAAGATAAAGAAATGGAAGCCCTATTGGAAGAAAATTCTTGTCATACACTACTTGGTTCGAACAGAAACTCCAAGGAACACCGTAAGACAATTTAAATGTTTATACAAGTAACGAAAATTCAAAAGGAGAGTTGTTGGGTCTCCTAGGAACTGACAGTTGAGAATAAGTGTAGATGCTTTGATGTTATGTCATAGCTCGTCAGATTTAGCAAAATGAACTTGCTTCATAAGATTGTGAGCTGTAATGAAAAGTGGATTACCTGTGATAATGCAAAGATGTGAAGAAGGTAGATTAATCCTGGTGACCCATCAACCAGTCCCGCAAAACAAAATATCTATGCGAAAATGGTGTTGCAGTGTATGGTGAATAAGTTGCTACTGACTGTTATCAGCAGCAACTTATTCGTGTTAGTGACGTTCTCGAGGAAAAAATGCCTTATGCTACTAAAACGAAAAGAGAATAACACACAGTCTCATACAGTATATAAAAGAAATGATTCTGGAAATGATCACCCAGTTGGGCTGGGTGATTTTACCATATCAGGAGTATTCTCCAGACTGACCTCTTCAGATTTTCATCTCTTCTAGTTCTTGCTATATCACCTGGTTGATAGCATCTTCAAGAGATGTGAAGCATTTATCTTTAGGAAGTCGAAAAAGCCCCGCCTCAATGACTTGTTCACATCACAACTACCACGTTGTTTTGATATAGGATTCAACAGGTGCCTGAAAGGTGGCGAAACTCCATAGAAAGCGAGGTAGATTGCTTCGAAGACTAATTTTGTTCTACTTTTTTCTAACGGAGAATTCATTAGGAAAAGAGAAACGTAATTAGGTGTTTACCTGTTTTATTCCAGCTTCAATCAAATTGCATATTTTTTCCTTTGCTTGTGGTGATATGACCGGGCCTACATCTGTTCCAGGTTCATGGCCAGCGTTTACTTTCAATTTTTTGGCTTTCTCAACTAACTCTGGGATCCAGTTCCGTGCTTCGCCAACAAGAATTGCCACACTTAACGCCATACATCTATAAATATTAAATAACAATTAGTTTTTCCAATATTGTTTAATAACAATGGTCACAAATAAACTTGTTACCTCTGACCGGCTGCTCCAAATGCAGCACCAGCTAAGGAATCTAAAGCTGCATTCTTATCAGCATCTGGAAGAACAATAGCGTGATTTTTGGCACCCATATTTGACTGAACTCTTTTTCCACTGGCAGCTCCCCTTTGGTAAATGTGTTTGCCGGCGCGGTCTCCACCAACAAAACTAATGGCTTTTATATCGGGATGGTCGCAGATAAAGTTTACAGCATCATGAGTTCCATGAATCACCTGAAGTAAAAGATAAAATAATTATAAGTTCCGAACTCAATTTTTTCTTTGGTGTTATTGGATTTTTACTAGTGCCTTAGAACAAAGCATCGCCAACCGGTTTAATCTAATAAACGTTCCTGATAATGTTTAGAAATAAATCATCCCAAAGAAGTACGCATGCGCCAAACGCCAGCGACCAATAGCTGTTTAGCGTGAACCTTTCTCTTTCGAATGCAGTACCTCTCGCTTCTGTAAACGTATCCGTATAACCGTAGCCTTCGTTCGCATTAGAGTTGTTTTTTTTTGCTTTGCCGGAAAAATGTTAAGTGTAACAACAGAGCAACTATTGTTGTGAAATTTCACTTGAAACTTGGAAAAACCGCTACTAAAACTTATAATTTATTGAAAGAAGTGTATGACAATGAATGTTTATCGTGTGCACGTGTTTTTGAGCGGTTAGAAGCGTTTTTAAGATGGCCGAGAAGACGTTGAAGATGATCCACGCCCGGGTCGCTCTTCACGTCAAAAACGGATGACTATATCGAAGAAATCGGTAATCTGGTTCGACCTGACCGTCGGTTAAGTATTCATGCGATTGCTGAAATTGTAGGAATCGACAAAGAATGCGTACGGCAAATTTTACATAACAATTTTAACATGAAAAAGTGTGTACTAAAATGGTGCCTAAAATTCTCACACTTTGAATGCCATTGAAAATAACCCAAACTTATTTAAAAGTAAAGGACAGTAACATATGACGCATCGTTAGTCTTTCTATTCTTTAGTTATGATCCTGAAACGAAGCGCCAATCCATGCACTGGAAAAGCAAAAAAAGTTCGAATGAGCAAATCGAAATTTAAAGCAATGATGATTGTTTTTTTCGATATCCATGGGATTGTGTACCTTCACTGGGTTTCTAAAGGTCAAACTATTAATCAACATTACTCCCTTCACATTTTTGCTGAACTCCATGAAAGAATAAGGAAAAACGATCTGAATTGTTGAAGAACAAGTCATGGGTCCTCCCATGATTTATCCTTAACGAATTTATTTGAAAGGACAGTAACATGTGAGGAATCGTGTTTTTTTAGTAATGATCCTGAAACGAAACGCCAATCCATGCACTGGAAAAGCCGAAATTCACCGAGAGCCAAAAAAGCTCGAATGAGCAAATCAAAATTCAAAGCAATGATGATTGTTTTTTTCGATATCCATGAGATTGTGTACCTTCACTGGGTTCCTGAAAGTCAAACTATTAATCAACATTACTCCCTTCACGTTCTTGCTGAACTCCGTGGAAGAATAAGGAAAAAAAAACGACCCGAATTGTGGAAGGACAAGTCATGGGTTCTCCACCATGACAATATGCCGGCTCATTCCACACTGTATGTCGAGAGGTTTCTAGCCAAGTACAGCATCCCACTGGTAGACCATCCACCTTATTCGCCGGATCTTGTGCCGTGCGACTTCTATCTGTTTCCTAAGGTAAAACCTGCATTAAATGAAGAAGATTTAAATCTGTTGGAGCTGTGAAAGAGAAAGCTCTGAAGGAGCTGACAGAAAAAAATTATGGGTTCTCCACCAAGATAATGCACTGGCGCATTCCGTATTGTCTGTGAAGAGGTTTCTAGCCAAGTACAGCATCCCGATATTAGACCATCCACCTTATTCGCCGGATCTTGTACCATGCAATTTATATCTGTTTTCTAAGGTGAAATCTGCATTAAAAGGAACAAGATTTGAATCCGTTGGAGCTGTGAAAGAGAAAGCGGCACGTGTTCTAAAGGAACTGACAGAAGAAGACTTCCAGCAATGTTTCAAACAATGGAAGATTCGCGTGGAGCCTTATAGAGATAGAGAAGGAGTGTATATTGAAGTTGATAATAAGTAAATAAGTATGAAATCAAAATAAAATGTTTTACCGCGTTAGTCTCGTTATTTAATAGTCACACCTCGCATAATGCATGTCTATACCACTAAACATATCCTCAAACGCTTGTAATGAGAAATAACTGCAAAACATTTCAGTAATGATAATGAAAACGAATGTTAAACGAATGAAAAGTGGTGGAGCCGTGAAATTTATCCGTGCTCCACAAAATATTGTCCATTCCTTTAGCCGCCACTAAAACGACAATGCCGATGTATATGGTCGTATCATTGATCATTCCTTCAGCTGTTTTCTGAACGTTTACTTCGAGCCCGACTGATGACGGCTTAAGACCAGAAATTGGCCTCGGGAGACATTTGCTGACGTTTTAGTAGCGACTAAAGGAATGGGCAATATTATGTGGAGCACGGATAAGTTTTCCTTGTTTTTGAATATATTTGTTTATTGTATAGTTTTAGGTTATGGAGTACCTCAACAGATAACACGCTGTGTGTTCATCGTTATTTAAAAGTTAAAACTAGGGACAGATTTGAATATACATAAGTTTTGGTAGGTCTTCTTTGCAAAATAGAATTATAAATTAAACATTATTTACATTTTCTGCATATCTCAAACATTTCGGAGAGACTCTCGTATTAAGTTTATTATATTTATAGAAGTTTGGTAGTATTAAGTTGGTGTACAAAAACCATATAATTTAGAAATGTTCCTCAATGTTGAAATTTAAAATTTGTTATAACTACAGAACTATTTTAAATCTTACATTTGCAACTCCTGGTGGACAACCTGCTTCATTCAATAACTCCATTATCAACATTGTAGCACCAGGATCTCTTTCTGATGGTTTCAGTAACATAGTGTTGCCAGCAATTAAAGCTAGTGGAAGCATCCAAAGTGGAACCATAGCGGGGAAATTAAAGGGACAAATACCAGCAGTTACACCTAAAGAATATTTTGCGAAAATAATTTGAGATTTAGATCAACGAATAAATTACGTAAACATACCTAAAGGTACTTTGTAGGAAGTAATATCCATATCTCTGGAAATACCCTGTAGAGATTCTCCTTGAAGTAGAGTTCCAGCTGCACAGGCATGTTCTACTACCTCTGAAACAGGAATATCTAACTTTAGTATTTACTATTGAGATTTTTCCAAGACCAAAGCTAGAAACCAAGACTTTCATTTTTGGCACGGCCATTTAAGTCTTTCAGTCAATTGCAAACGGGCGTAAGCATCTATAAATATTCCAAAATACGTCAGCCACCATTTAACGTCAGCAAGTTTCTCCCGGGGCCGATTTCTGGTCTTAAGCCGGCATCAGTCGGGTTCGAACTGAATGTTCGAAAACCGAAACGTTCGAACATTTCCAAAATATATGGTCGAACCCTTGGTCAATCCTTCAGTTGCTTTCGAACGTTCGGCTCGAGCCTGACTGATGACGGCTTAAGGCCAGAAACCGGTCTCGGGAGACGTTGCCGTTCAATGGCAACAAGAAATTTTTATGTGAAGCACGGAAGAAATTTCCTTCTTTTTTGAATATTTTTGACGCTCTCCATAACCCCAGTGTGCAATGTTTCATGTAAGCGTCTATGTTTGAACTGAGATTTGAATTTGGAATTTCTTTCGTCATGTGAATGACTTCACTTACTGGGTCTCGATGCCGGTAAAATTTAAATGTAGGTAGGTAATATGGAAAAATTAGTGATTTATAAGTTGAGATTTCAACCATATGATACTTTATTTACCACCATTTCAGTTAGAGCTATAGATAACCACGTTCCAACCGTGAATGACCTAAGATCATTGAACTGTGTCAACACACGACAGTTTCCGTATATTATGTCTTTCTACTTTAGAAGTGTAGCGTTTTTGGAGAATTTTAGCTTTGGACAAATGTACAAGGTTGTCCACGGGAAATGCATGCTTTTGAAATGGTAGTACTGCTAAGATCTCTAAATTAATGTGTGAAACAGTATATCAACTCCACATATTAAGTATATAATAAAAAACTAACGAAAAACGGCAAAAACAATGAGAAAAAGCTGACGAATTCGGCGTAATGATGAATAAAGGCTTAGTAAATATACGGAAAATAAAAAGAAAAACAACTAACATTAAACACATTAACACATTAAGCATTAAAAGTTTAGCTCCGCGAGAAAACAAAAAAAAAATATAGTGAATTTTACCAAGTCGCATGACAAACTGTGAGAAAGAAACTACAGATAATGCGGACCGAAGGGCTTCAATAGTAGCTACGATTTCGACAGAATTCACTAAGCTCTTCATATTGATAATCATTGCATACTTCAGCCATCTTAGATTCGCAGATGACATCGTTCTCCTTTCGCAAGACCCAGATGAGCTACAAAAACACATATAAGAGCTGCATAAGGCTCCCGCCTTCTCCCCAACCATTTGGCTTGAGAATAAAGCTGAAAAAGAATCAGGTCATGTTCAATAAATGTTCAAAAAAGAAGTTTTCATTCCTGCAGTGAATCGACAATAGAGGTTGATGATTTATTCCAATGTTTTAGGTTGAGTCATTCAATTTGGTGGTATTATGTACCAGTTTAAAATTCTTGAATTGCTAGGGTTCATGTACTACTTATTGCTACTTCAACTTTAACTTTACATTTGTTACAATTTAAATTGCTTGAAGTAATAGTTTAAAATAAGTGATGGAGAAAAAAAATTGGATCAAATAAAAGTGGAAACAAAACTCAATTTACACAGCGTAAATGTGATTCAAAAAGTTGAAATGGTATATATAACCGGGCTAACCTACACTGGTGGTTTCATAAGCGCTAGTGGAAATTGTTGAAGCAAATACATCAAAAAACACGTGACGACTAATAATCAACAGCGTGATATCTTCAAGGTTAATATTTGTTGTCAAAAATGGGTACACTATATATCGGAAATTCATGGTCCTATGTACACTTGTAAAAAGTACACCTACCTACCTACCAAGTCCTATGTACACCTACTCACACTTGTAAAAAGCTGCCTCGAAATCAACTAGAATCACCAAATCTAGCCAATTTTTTGATTTGCGATGGAAAATATCTTCATCTTCTTCACATTCATAGTCCAAATAATCTATGGACTATGATCTGCTACTTATGTTATTGTTTTAACCTTGTTGAGATGAAGATGACCAGAACCATCTCTTTGGTGGTCTTCCTATTGGACGATAGATGTGTGGTTTTTTTAGCTCGTCTCGCTATTCGTTTTGAATTTATTCGTCCTACGTAGTCCCTCCAGTTTATCCATTCTAACCCATCTAACAAAGTCTTGTAATCCAATTTCCTCTCTTATCGAATGGCTAATTGTTACATATCTAAGAAAGTTAATCCTTTGATATTTCTGAGAGTCGTCATTTCCATTGTTCGTAATATTACTTTTGTTGTTGAGGTATCAGTTCTCGTTTTTGCCGCATATGTAATTAACGCATATTTTACATATTCGAACTTTGCTCTGTGATGTCATATATTTTTTACGCTACATAATATCTTAGGCACCCTGATATTCCAGCCGCTTTGTTTACCAGTGAACTTACTTCTTTAGTCAGATTTGTGTTGCTTAATGTTTAGACCCCAGTGTATTTGAAAATCATAACTTGAGAACTTGGGCCTTTTGATGTTACCATTAATTGTGCTTTTTTGATAAATATAATCATAATATATTTATCTGATGTAGTTTTGAATCTACTGAGTAGACGTTATAGATGATCCTCGCTTTATGCTATTATCCTGGCTTTATATCATCATCAGCGCACCTAGCTTTATGATATTGTTATAACATCATAAGCGTTGGTACCGTAGATCCAGCACCAACCATATTTACACTATAGATGATGTAATTCATAATGAGATTCAATAATGTTGTATTTAGGCCAGTCTGATGTCTGAAGATATGAATGGAAAATGGCTATAAATGGAAAATACATCACTAATATATTATGATTTAATGATTCCGACGATCAAACTGATTACTAGACCCCGGACAAGTGCGGAAATCTGTAACTAACTGAGAATATTCGATAAGGCGTTACTTAAACCATAATACTATGCTTTTGTCAATAGAATGTAGGTTCTTTAGCAGTAGGCCAACCCCAAATTGCACTCTGTTAGACAAGCGAAGCAAAGTTGCAAGAAGTTAAAATTCAGTGCTATGAAATTTTTATCAAATCCTATAATATCGAACTATAACCGAACTTTGCGCCGTCTAACGTAATGGAATGTCAGAAATGTATTGCCGATGATCATCCAGGTAGTTTCCTGATAGTATGTTGTAACATAAACAAGGCACAGGTATTTATTTGGCATCGCCTTATTATATTTAAATAACGTCTCTGGATCTTCATAACAACGTTATATCAATAAAGGGCATTAATCGTGAATCATCACGACACAAGAGAAAAAAACAGCATTTTCATATTAATTTTTCGATGTTAATTGTTTAAATCCTAATACAAACTAGAAATAATGAAGAAATGCCGAAGAAAAGTCTGGATACTTACGAATTCCTCTCATAACGTCACCTTCTGCATCTGGTAGCGTTTTTCCTTGCTCTAGAGTGATATTGGCAGCAATATTTTTGATTTCTCGTCGTAGTGAAGCTTGTAATTTTAACATAATTTGTTGTCTAGTTAATACAGAAGTATTTTTCCATGATGCATATGCGCTTTTACATGATTCAACTGCAGCTTCCATTTCTAAAAGAAATAAAAATAACACACACACACACATACATATACATACATACACACACACATATACATATATATATATATATATATATATATATATATATATATATATATATATATATATATATATATATATATATATATATATATATATATATATATATATATATATGTGTGTGTGTGTGTGTGTGTGTGTGTGTGTGTGTGTGTGTGTGTGTGTGTGTGTGTGTGTGTGTGTGTGTGTGTGATCGAAAAATTGTGATTTCTCCATTCGACATGGCCAATTTAAATGGTCATGGCTTTAGTCGTTCCTTCATCCGCTCTTCAGGTGTCCAGCTTGAGCCCAACTGATAATGGCTTAAGGTCAGAAACCGGAGAGACGCTTGCTGGGGCTTTGGATGGCGGATGAAGGAATGGCAAAACACGATGTGGAGCACGGTGAAAGTGTGAGCACGGTGAAACTGTGATCACAAACTTCCTAATTTTTCAGTGTTAATTTTTCTAACGTGATCCTAAATAACCATGCTATTGATCGCAGTCACAAATCAAACAATGATCGTTGTTAATTTAGTAAAAAAAAATTTCATTGAGACGTAGTTTAAAAAATTATGTCAGCTAATTTTGACTCTTCATTTTTAAAATAAAATGTATTACAATATCCTGGGCAAGTTATTTTAAAAGATTGCCCATTTGGTTAAGATTTCAAAATGGTACAACAATTGGCATTTTTTTTTTCAAAAAAATATTATTGCTTATTTTTTTTGCAAAAGGAACACATTTCAAAAAACTCATATCATGATAAAAAGTACTTTTGTGGGCTCAAAAATGAATTTCACCGGTGTAAGCGAGATGAGCAGATATTATAGAGTGAGATAGAGTGAGTTACACGTGATGGTATTCGTTATTACAAGTGATGAAAAATTGATCGTGTGTGATATTGGTGTGATATCATGGTGTAAGCGCGAAGATACACCTTTTACTAGCACAAATCCAATGTTCATCTGAAGAAGATTATGTTATGTATTTGGTGGGACAAAAATACTATTCACAACTAAGGCATTAAAGAGATCAATCGACCAGAAGCGGCCTGAATTAGCCAACAAAAAGGACATTGGGTTCGATCGAGACATTGGCTACCCGATTTAAACCTTTATAAATTTGATTGGTATAGTTTGGTCAATCCACCGAAGTCTCTACCTTGTGCCCTCTGACTATCATTTATTTAGATCGCTTCAATGCTAATAAACATTTTACTTCCTGATTTTTTCGCCTGAAACCTCTGAACTTCTATGAGTGCGGTATTCTACAGCTATCGGAGAGACAGAGAAAGGTCATTGAACATAACCGTACTAACTGGTAATTTTTAGTAAATACAATTTTTCTTCAATTTATCTCAAGAAAGAAATGGGACAAACTTTTGCATCAATCCGATAATTAAAATGAAAAACAGGGATGCAAAATTAAAGAAAATAGATATATTACATTTTATGTTTGCATATTTTTATACAAGGTCATACATTTTTTCAGGTGCACTAAGATTTTCTTCATTCTACCTTCAAAGTTCGCATTAAAGAAGAAACGTAAGTGGGATATTACAATTTGTTTAATTGCATTATTTTTATTTACCTGCTGGAGTACTTTGTGGTACTCTGGTAACTAGGTTATTCGTAGCAGGGTCATGCAAGTCAACCCATTGCGATGTCTTCGAGTCCACAAACTGTCCATTAATGAATAGTTTTGTTGTCGGCGCTACATTGGAGTAATTGCGTTTTAAAGCGTTAAATAACGGCGAGGTCTGAAAAAAGAAAGGAATTAGAAATTGGCATTAAAAAAGATATTAAGAGATAATATTTCGTTCTAGGTTAGTAAGCAGAAACAATAATTTGTCATTACAATGTTATTATTTTGGTAAACACAGACAAAATATTTGTTCAATGTTCTTTGGTTAAAAAATAATAGACATCAGTTGAGATGAGATAGTTTGGTGGTATATGTTATTTATGCCATGAAAATGTACTTACAAGTATTATTGTAATTCTGTATAATTTTCTGTTAAAAAAGTAATAGTGCACAAGTAATCGCTACATTGAGCTAAATTAATTCATTCATCGACATATATACATGTATTTATTCATTTTAAAGGAGAAAAGTGGTGCAAAACTCGAATGACATACTCTTTGAAGTGCAATGTATTTGGTGGATTTGGCTTTTTAGAGGTTAATTCCTCTTTCCAAAACTGAAGAAATGGCTCGCTGGATGAAGGTTCACTTTAAATGATGAAGTAAAACCTGAAGGAGCCGATTATTTTACAAAATTGGGCAAACAGCATTATTCAAAGAGTATTAAAAAGTTGAAATGTCGTTGGTCTAAATGTATTGAATTACAAGGTCACTATGTTGAAAAATAATTCAAAAAATCATGCATGTGCATTATCGTGGAGAATGCACATTTTGTTTTTGACGAGACGTGGACGTTTAGCCTGAATAGCATCATTCAATTGGTCCAATAATGAAGCCTTTTGCTAGATGGTATACCCCAAAATGTAGGCATGAATTTTCCTGTGGATTAAACCGTTTTCACCCTCACCACTAGTTTTCATCGTTTTTACCGTTTCCATTGCATCATCACTTCACTTACTGTTTGGAGTAATGGTTCATCCTTGGGATATAATGGTATATCTATATTCCATCTATTCTTACAAAACGTTGAAGAAACTCAGCAGAATCGCGTTTAGTTTAGTCTAATAATTCTTGAAAGATGTTCATTCGAATCTTTGGTCGATACAACCAAAGCGTTTTCATATCCAAAACATTTAGTTAAATATAGTGGATATAGTATGTCGAGATGTTTACAATATCAGCAAGTTTTAGTCGGCGCATAGTTTTAGTCGGCGCTCATTTGACGCAGCATTGCGGATTTTTGTCAGCCGTAGCGACTTTTGGGCGTCACAAAGGCTGATCATGTTTAATAGAAATTGGATTACGAATACTATTTTATTACCGAGAATGAAGGGGAAGAATTTATTCGAGCCGAGTTAAATTTAACTCTGAATATCGACCGGGGTTAAACCCACGAACAATATAATTTATAATGGATCGAACTTTAAAGTGATCCATGTTTAAAAAAAAATGTTAAAACTTACTCAATCGGCTTAAACAATCAACTAAACGCATGCGTATGAAAATTCGTAGCATACCATCTAACAAATCCTACTTAATATAAAAATAGTACAGTCGTATGATCATATTTGTGCCATGTTTATGTCAAGCCGAGTATTTTTCGAATAATGTTTGTGTGTCTAAAATAAATTGAATTTCAATAATTGCACTTTTTTAAATATATAAATTGGTAATCATTTAAAACTTTTATGATTAAAAAACAAATCAATGCTACATTTTACAGATAATATCATGGCTAAATCTAAATAAATATATAAACTATATTGTTTGTTGTATAAATAAACATAGTTGTATAATTAGACAACTTTGTTTTATTTATACAATTTAGAATGAATTTCCACCAAGAAAATGCGGTCTATCCACAGTTATATTGTTTGTATATTTCAACTATGGTTTTATTCATTCTCCTACAAACAATACACTACCGATTACCTTCACAACTATAAGAATATATGACAAAAGTTTATGTTGATAAGAAAGATAAGGCTTTATCGAATTTTCAAGTTTTTAAAGAAACAATTATATTAGAAAAAGTTTTTTCAGTGGTCTCCAAACAATATAACGAATTGCGCGCTTTTTATATCTTATAAGAAATATTTTTTATTTTCTACTGATAGTGATTCAGTGATGATGGGAAATACTTAAGTTTTCTTGTATATTTAAAAAAGGGTACCAAGTGTACTTCGAATACTTTGTCATTGACTGCCAATATTTAGAAGTTAAAAAATCTAGTGAATGCTTAAATAGATATTTTATCATTATCTTGTCATTAGAGTATTTAACAAAATCAGAAATAATTTACTAAATGGCAAGCGGGTTAGACAACTTTGAATTGAAAAGCAAAAAAGGTTTAAATGGTTGCTGCTTCATATAGATGTTTGTTGGCCATCAAGGCGTATCTGTTCCGATTGCTTTGATATACTCTTTGAATATACTATCCGTTTCCTAGAAAATCCTAATAATGATTAACGAATTACCTGAATTAATTTCAAAAATTGGAATAGGTTTGGGTTGGTTTGGCCCAAACACTATTAAAACTAATTATTTTATTGTAAGTAGGTTAAACACTATCAAAACAAGGACTGGCAAAATAAACGAAATTTAGAAAGTAGGAAATTCAGCTAGTCCCCCAAATTTATCAACAATATAAATGTTTGATGAAGAATTGTTTATATTATATTATTTTTTTTCTGCTGTACGATGACAGCACTATGCCTAGTTCGGATGTCCAATTTGAGCACGATAAGTCAATTAGTTTGTTGTCATCAGCTGGTTTTGTTAGTTGACGTCAAATGTGTGTTACCATTTGACTATGAATAAAAATATTGAGCAAAGACTTTGCCTTAAACTTTGGTTTGCAACGAATTTTCGTATGCCGAATTGCTGAAAATGTTGCAGAAGACCTACGGTGAATCGGACATCAAAAACACAGGCATATGAATGGTATAACGCGTTTAAAGAGGCTCGAGAAGTATCCGTTGATTTGCCTTGTTCGACCTTCAATGTCTACCAACGACCAAAACATCAAGAAACTGGTGCTCGAAAATCGTCATATGGGTCTTAAAGAGTTGGCTCAAGTCCGTTCATAGCATTATATTTATATCCATGCCCACATTTTCGGCATGAAATGCGTGGTATAGTTATATTGCACTCGATCGGGCCTACTTTGATGGCAACAAGATAAATTAATAAATTAATGATTAATTAAGATGAATACGTTAATTTCTGTGTGTTTTATTTAACAATTCCGGGTTTTTTACATAGATATATGTTAAGATTATTGAGCAGTTTAGTTTGAATGTTTACAAACACAATATAACCATCAATGCTTTGAAGAAACAAAAATTATTTTAAGAGAAAGAACAGATTATTTTACTGTTATTTAAAATATAACACTAATAAAATTATCCCATGCTTATATTATTAATTATATTTATTATATTTATTTTTCTAAATTATACTACTATGAAGCTGGCAAAGCTGCACTTGAAATTTTTAAGACCATAACGGTAAGATTTAACAGCTTGGGGAAAGCTGTCGTTTCACCATCAAAACTAAATCTTTACTGCTAATTATTACAAGAGGTTTAATACACAGAACATTAAAATTTGGGTTAATAACTTTGACAGATAAATTCACAGTGAGAATAGACTTTATAGTTACATATGTTTCCTACCGACGTACATCATGTATCTGGGTTGTCTAATGGAAAATACTAATTTAAGAGCAAAATATATAAATGAAAAAATTATTAAAAAATAACATTGGAACAAGTAAAGTTAACTGCAGTAACGGGTGTTCCAAATTGAATACTGCATTTAAATTTGACGCATTTTTATATTTTACGGTTCTAATATTTTGACAGGTATAATCAAATAATTCTTCCGATTAAAAAATATAGAATATTATACTAAAGAATAACGTGTTGTTTATTAAACTCGAATAGATTTACCAATAAACAACAAATCACTTAATTTAATTTCTCGACGAGCGTTTCGCTAACCACGTTAACGTCATCAGGAGATGATTTAATATAATTCTAAAACTGAACTATGTTCTATTTATATGACAATCGCACTTAATGAAGCTTGTAAAAATCATCAACCCTAAAGTTAACCAAACGTTCCATTAATAATTCAAAAAGTTTAGAGAATGCAATAGGTCTTTTATTTTCATATATGAACATATATAAAGTTTCAAGTCAGTCTATCAATTCATTCGTATAAAAACTGCAGCTTTTAAAACGGAAAATATTGAAAATCGTGCAGTGTTTAAATTATTTGTAAAAAAGGTTTAAAGGCAATGGAAATTCATAGTGAAATGGTAAATGTATTAAAGGAGTCTACTCCTTCAAAACCAAAGATTTGTAAATGGGCAGGTGAGTTACAACGTGGTCATACAAGCCTGGATGATGATCCTCGTTCTGGACATCCAATAAGTGCAACTACGGAACAAATAATTAATTTTATACATGATATGGTTATGCAAGAGAGACAATTAACTTTGAGTGAAACTGCTAAGGCCATGAACATCTCAACTGAATGGATGTATCATATTTCGAAAAAGGAATTGGGCGTGAGAAAGCTATGTGCAAGAAGGGTGCCGCATTTGTTAAATTCTAATCGAAAACGGCTTCGAATAAAACGGCTTCGAAAAAATAAAATATATTTTAAACTATGTTCTTTAACTTTTGAAACACTATGATCCTGAACTGCGACAACAAACCGCAGAGCGGACTGAGCCCGGTTGTTCAGCTCCCAAGCAGCCAAAGTGGTCAAAATCGACCAAAAATGTTATGGCATCAATTTTTTGGGATGCATTTTGTTAATTGATTACCTTCAAACAGGTAAAACAATAACAGAACAGTATTACTCAAATCTTTTGGATTAATTGGATGTAAACATTCGTTAGACAAGATCTGGTTCAGCGAAGAAAAAATAATTCTTCATTAAGATAATGTACCGGCTCACAGAGATGCTCTTGCAATGGATAAATTGAAGGAGTTACACTACGAATTGTTGGAGCATCCACCATATTCACCAGATCTGGCTCCCTCTAACTTTCATATGTTCCCAAACCTTAAAAAAATCATACGTAGCAAGCGTTTTTCATCAAATGAAGAAGTTATTGCAGCCGTAGACAGTGGAATAAATGGCTTGGAGAACCACTGGAAAACATGTATTAAGCTTAAGGGAGAATATACGAAAGGATAAAGTCATTCTTTCAACAATAAACTTGTTTTATCATTTCCGCTACGCGATTTTTTCAGTTAGCCTGGTACAGTTAACAAGTTTTAAGTTAATATTATTTATATTATGCTCATTCTCGAGTACATGTTGGGCAACACAGGATTTCTCATTTCTCGTATTTTTAATGTCGGTAATACATTCTTTAAATCTGGTTAATATTGATCTTTTAGTTTGGCTAATATACGTCCAATCACAATCTTGACAGCTAATTTCATAAATCCCCGATTTTTACTACTACTTTATACTTTGTATTACCCAGGACTTCTCTAGACTTATTGTATGGTTTGTAGGCTATTTTCATGTCCACTTTTTTTAAAAACGCGCATGTATACTTAAAAGACACAACAAACAAAATATACCTTATCATTTATTGTTTGCCTTGTAAATCCAAGAGGGGTTTACGGTTTTGTATTTTAATTTGCTGGTAATTGTGTAATAATGATAGGAATGTTGCTATTTATGTATCTGGAATTGGCAACAATGGTGTTGCTAGGCACCATCTGACATATACATCGTAAAGTTTGACATTGTTGACTGTATACGTCCTCAGAACGTTTTGTCATTCGGACGCTATGTGTTCTTTAATAACTTGAACATTTCATGTCAGTCAAAAAATGGAATTAACTCATGAGAATTTTCGTACGATGATTTACTACGACTTTCGACATGGATTATCTCAGCAACAGAATATCGATCAACTCACTTCGACTTTTCACTGGTTTAGTGAATTCAATCGTGGCCGACGTTCGCTCGTATGAATTTATAGAAGGTCATCCAAAATCGGTTGTGCCCGAAAACATCGATACTGTAGCGCGAACTGATAAAGCAGATCGTCATGTGACATACCGTGAGATCGGACGATCCCTGGGTATTACTATGACAACACGAATATTTAGCTGTGAAAAATATTTGTGCGCATTGCATTGCATTGTGCGCATTTGTGCGCAAAAAAATACAATCGTCGTGCGTCAAAAACCACCTAGAACATCTACATGTAACGATTCGCATTCGTGAGGCATTCGCATTCGTGAAGAATAAACTAAGTGGTCAACAATTTTCGACGCCAGAAGAAGTGATGTTATGGAAATTGGTTTAAAGTATCGATCATTTGTTTAAAGTGTATCGATCATCGCGGAGAATATTTTGACAAACAATAAAACCATTTTCAGTGATAAATGTTTATTTTTATTTATTATTCCGGATACATAAATAGCAACCCTCGTATAGCTAAATGATTGGGATGGTTTTTTAGGTGATGATAACTGGAGGAGTGCTATTTATGTTATTTATTGTTAAATGCATCACAAATGGGTGGTAGTTTTGTGGACCGATATGAAAACTTTATATAATAAACTTTATGACATTTGCTGAGGATTGGGAACAACTATATCTTGGTGTTTTTAAAAAGTTTGCAGAATAAAGATTTCCGATACCACAACGTATATTTGAGAAAGCCAGCACTCAGCACATCTGAGCTTGATAAACTATGCAATTTCTTAATGATAGTGGTCAATGAATTTCTAAAATTCATAATGGAATTTGTATAATTCATTTTTATGATGTGATCAAAAAGGAAAATATTGGTGTTTGAACTAATGTATAATCGACGTTACTGATGAATTAGTTCGAAAGGTATAATAAAATAATTTTATTTTGAAAGGAAATCTTTT
Organism: Cosmopolites sordidus; assembly: GCA_031761425.1. Classification (NCBI taxonomy): domain Eukaryota; kingdom Metazoa; phylum Arthropoda; class Insecta; order Coleoptera; family Curculionidae; genus Cosmopolites; species Cosmopolites sordidus. The sequence goes on from JARFXV010000902.1 coordinate 295,638, forward strand.
TCAGTATGTGAAACAATTTCCGTGAAGTTTCAATTAAAAGAAAACAGTTACGATATTAATTAAATTTTCGAACGACTTTGGCGCGGTTTTTTGGGTTTCGATTCGTTTTCAAGGCGCCATTCCGAAGACTCTTGGTTTGGTTTGCACGTCACTTCTCGTCGCCCGTTATGATGCGTTTCATGAAGGAAGAGTCCGTAGAAGCTCGGGAAAGAAATCATGTATTCAGCGACCTTCTTGTAATGCTCTTTTTAGACAAAATTAAGCTTTTTCGGAATCAGTCGTGCGGCGACGCGTTTCATGTCAAAAATATCAGTTATAATGTTATGAATAGACTTAAAATAAATCTTCACCTCTTGAATTAACTCTCTAAGACTCGTACGACGATTTTCGAGTACCAGTTTCTTCATCTTGTCGATATTTTCGTCATTCGTAGACGTTGACAACGTTGAGAACACTCACTTGACGCCGGCTAATAAAGCCAGCTGATGTAAACAAACTAGTTCACCTACTGCGATCAAATTAGACATCGTAACTAGGCATATCTTACAGCAAAAACGAAAATTACAAAATAATTTACCCTGCCTTTGTAAATGAAAAGTTCCGGGTACTTTTTACACATAATCTACTTATTAAAAGAGCATAAATGCGGTGCTACTTAAAAAACGTATTTTATTCACACTTTTCAGTTTTTTTTAATAGTCAGACTGTTTTAGTTTTTGAAATAATATTTAATAAATCGTATTCGAAGTCACCATTTAATGTAAATATATTCAAACATTTTGCTTGCGAAATATCGCAAGTTTAATTCTTAGAAACCTTTTGTAATTAATGCGAAAGTACGATATTTTTCATTTCATAATTTTGAAGCAAGTTATCAGTCAACCAAAACAAAATAAGCATAAACTTTGGTATTTTTTAGATAATTTTTGGCATAATTAAGATGTGTGTATATAGCTGAGATAAAAGTAAAATTAAATTACTATTATTAAATAAAACTCCAGATGTTTGTCGCACTTCGCCTCACGATATTTGTGTAGTCAGCAGGAGGTACGATTCTAGATTTTTTTTTTTAGAATCAGAACCATTCCTAATTACGAGGTATCAAATAAAGTACTGAGACTAGTAGCGTAGCGTTCCATCTGGTAATACTGTTAGTTTTCCTTTTGGAGCGGAGGCAATTGCATCTTCAGTACGAGTTTGAACCCTCTAGAGTCACTTGGCGATCCGTAACAATTGTTCTCGTGAACCAGATTTTTCTAGTGCGTTCTGAAAATGAGTGACAACAATTTCGAGTTTGTAACATTTTTCATTTTTTTCTTTGGGCAATATATTTAAGTTTGTGAATATAAATAAATTATTAAGAGCTAATTTGTAATTCTTTTGTATATGATTAAACTACTATTTTTTTGGGTGAAAAAACGATCGCGCAAACTAAAGAAAAGTGGTAAAAGAATTATGGGGACTCCATTTCTTTATATTTCATGATTCGTAAGGGGCTTATTGAGTTTCGATATGGTTGAATAAGCAGGAGTAATGCTCCGCACTAAGGATGCTCCGTGTAGGTTCCCACTGAGAAGCTGGTCAACAAAATCAATTATGTCCTCTGGGCCGATCACAGAGTGAAGGTTAGAGAGATGAATTCTTCTATTGGAACCTTCGATGTGAAACACTAAACTCGAAGAGATTTACCATTAAATACCGAACCACTTTTTTAAATTTCTCGACACACGTTTCAATAATTATGTTAGCATCATCAAGAGACGATTCAATCTAACTCTAAAACTAAGCTGAAAATAATAATATGATATGAAACATCAAATATATGAGCAAAGTTCGAATATATAAAACATGCATCCGCCTATAACCATGCATGACTATATATGCCATCGTTTTTCAAACTGGTGGTCGCGTCGTCTAGGGGAGTCGCAAATCCTAGGGAGGTCGCGTTCAGGAATATGGGGGGTCGCAATGTGTTAAAAAAATATGACCCGTATATGAAACATCCTTTTATTAAAGTATTTTTAATTTATAATTAAGTGTTAGAAAATTAAATTTTACCAAGTAATAACGTATTAAATAAACTTGAATAAAGTAATAGCCAAAGTTGTTTGAAATAATAATTTAATGCGACGGTTGATTTTGTTTTTCACTTAAAAGTTTTTCTATACGTGGATCATCATTGCAAACACACATAAGCAAATTATTTTCCTATGATAATAGAACATTTTTTATATATAGTTTTTAAAGCAACCATAGAAGTGTTTTTTTCGCATAGGTAAGAAGTAGCTAAGGGGATCAATCAAAGCTTCCGTTGCTAGGCTTCCGTATTCACATCGTCGTGCAAGCCAAATCTTATCTACATCTTGAGTTAAAAATTCTAGTTGTCTAGAATTTGTAAAAACTCTGAAAATAAGTTATTTTTATCTGTAAAAAAGATTTTCAATTCATCTCGCAATTCAAAAAGTCTCGTTAGAACTTTTCCTCGCGACAACCACCTGACTTCAGTATGGAAAAGTAGTGAGTCGTATTTGGCACCCATTTCTTCGCACAATGTGGAAGGCAATCTAGTCTGCAATGGTCGACTTTTAATAAAATTAATAATTTTTACGACTTCTGACAGAACATTGTGTAAATTATCTGGCTCCTTTTTTGTAGCAAGCTCATTCCTGTGAAGAAAGCAGTGTGTTTATTCCATGTGGGGTATAATGTTTTGTAATTTTACTATCGCACCACTATTCGTCCCAGTTATCACTTTCACGCTATCAGTACATACCGCAAGGTGTTTATTAAAGTTCTGGTTTTGTGTTACATAGCAAATTCACTTGATTTAACCTTTTCAATTAGTTGACCGTAAGACTTCCAGACTTAACATCCCATTGACCATATTAATGGCAGCGAGTAAAATGAGCTTTTCCGCAATCGTGTGGGGTTTAGACTCCCTGACCACTCTTAATGCTACTAAATAGGATAGGTACTGCGATCTTATTGCGGTTTGATTTGTTGATTTTTCAAGACGAGTAATTTATTACCGTTTATTTCGGTATAAGTGTAACAGTCCATTTACACATACATCTGTCATTGATGATTCGTCACTTAATACAAAGACAAATAGATGACTCGTAGGAGTTTATAAGCCATTTAAAAATTCAAACGATTCTTCATAAATCACGATACTGAAAAAAAGGACCTATCGTCGCCGTGTTAATCGGCCAATGTAAAACTTTGATAAATGTCAAATTAACATATTGTAGTGAGGGGGTCGTAAAGTTTTTTACTTAATTTTTTGGCTATTTAGTGGGTCGTGACTCTAAAAAGGTTGAGAAACGATGATATATGCAATAGGAAAAAGATCGGATAACAAGTATCGTATTATACAGTGATGAATAGAAAAGCAAACACAACAATTAAAGACAAATGTAACCTAGAGAATATATATTACTAAAGTTGGGATGATGCAGAAAAACACTGTTGAACACGTTACAAATGACCAGCAAATGACTCGTTAAAATTGGAATGGAAAACCAGAAACACGCAGACCAACAGATAGATTACCTACACATAAAGTGTAAAGACCCGTAGTGGATAAGTCACACGATACAGGCTGAAACAAACAGGTCTTGGACTTAAAATGAAAGGGGTAAAAAGAACATGAAGACGAAGAGGATATGATTTTGAAATATGAATCATATGTACTTAGCTTGTGAGATATGAATGTTTTTATTATCAACAAAACCGATCATATGGCTGTGATAAAGAAAAAGAAGAGCTGTTTAAAAAACACCTTCATTTGGCGAAAAAAAAAATGCAGTTTCACTATGACAATGCACCCGCCCGTTCGTCCGCAGTTGAAACGGTGTATTTGGTCAATTTACGCTAACAACTGATGCCGTATCTGCATCGACGTACTCTCTTCAAACATAAAGAAATGGCTGACAGGAAAGAAATCGACATAAAACGAAGAGATCATCGCCAAAACAGAAGACTATTTCGAAGAGATCGTCAAAAAAGTTGCAAAATCGTTAGAAGAAAAAAATGTCTACTTTTTGACCTTACCCTCGTATGAAATATTTAGGAAGACGTCTGTCTGTGTTAGGTGAAAGTTTTAGACAAAATTGAGTTGGTTTCCAGCGGTCTGGGTTACTCTTACGATTTTTTCTCTCTAACTTTTTATTATTTTTTTAGTTACTTGGTTACCGATTATTTTGCTAAACTTTTCATACTTTCTTTACTATAATTCCTTGGAGAAAAATATTTTATGAATTGTAATAACAATATGTTGAATTGAGAAATAAGTAAGTCTGGTTTATTTAATGCTGAGATTTTCCACGTTTCCTTTATGCAATTCTAGTGTACGTTTACGTAAAAAGACGTTTGTAAGTTTTGCCGAGCCATGAAAATAAAAACAAATATCGTGAATTAATGCCATATTTTGTTTGATAATGTTTAAAAAAGCAAACGAATTGCGGATGCTTATAAAAAGGTATGGTATACATATAGAAATAACGCTTTCATGTGCGTAATCCAGAGTTGAAAAATTGCATAATATAACGTTTTAAATAATTATGATGCACCTCGTTCTACATATCGGACTGATATGCCTTCAAACGTTCTAAGGATTTCGTCGTTAACAACTCATTCCAATCAGCACATGAGATTGCTAGAGCACATAATATATCCCACACAAGACCAGCGGCGGTTCGTGAGGAAAAAACAGGTGGGACACGTATAACTAAATTTTGGAATGGAGATAGGAAAATGCGTCGCAACCAAAAATAGTATCATACACACACTTTGTTGTGTGTGTATGAATATGAGTGTAACTGTCCGACATCAAATTTTAAATGACTATTAAATCTGTTTGTAGTTGAAGTCCATCCTCCTATATTTCTGAGCACCAAAGCGGTCGATGACTTGATCATTAAAATTTAAAATTGACTTTACAAGTTTTTTTTCAATAGATAGTATTGCTAACGCCGTTCCTGGCCCATAGTGTTTCTTAAAAATTTTTTGATTCGTTTGAGGCTAGAGAAACCTCTTTCGCTTTCCACAGTCGGCATAGGGACGATACACAAAACAGTCCGCAATTCGACAAATTCACTAAATGTTGATGTTAAATTGTTTTGGATAAACATTTGTGACAGCGGCACGCCCCCACTGAGTTTCATAAAATCATCCCGTGCGTACATTACCGAGAGTTCATTTTTTAATTTTAAGTAATTTACGTTTGCAAACAGGTTACACACAATTTTAATGTCTTCATTTGGGAAGTCGGCTCGATATTTACAGAACTTTTCAGTTTCAAATAAATTTGCAACAGTTAGACATACATCGAAAGTAAAACGTTCATGAACCTGTATGTTTAAGGTATAACAGATTTCCTATCCTGACATTCCCCTTGTCAGAAAATTTCCGTTTCTTTCTGCGATTCTCTATGATCATTGTAGATTCTTCACCAGTTAAGTTGCCAAAGCCTTGATTAATTTGCATTTCTATATTGTCTCTAATATTTTGAATGGCTGTTGAAAAAGTTACCAAATTCTTTTTAACTTTAAGTGCATCTAGTTGCGTGCTTTGTAATCGATCAAAGAGACTATCGCAGTGAGGTATTATTTTATTGAAGAAAAACAACCAACATTTAAAATTATCATCCACTAAATGATTTATTAACCCCTGATCTTGACTAATAGAATGTTTATCCAACTCGGCCTCCCTAATTTCTTCAAGGCATCTTTGCAATTCTTTGTGAATATAAACAGTATTCACACATTTAGACGTATAGTTCCATCTGGCAGGGGCCGCTCGGGGTAGATGCTTTTTCACGACGCTGCCCGAAACAGTTTGCACGATCGATAAAATAAAGCGAGAAATGGAGACAGATGTGCAAAAAACATGTTGATACCTTTTTCTGTTGTACAACACCTTTAAATTATAAAATTTAATTTGTGATTTTTTATGACAATTCGATCCTCAAATCTTAATGTGACATTATTTCTATTCATATATTGCACTGAATTAATCTTCACTATTGCAATCGTTCAAAACATTCACTTTGCAACCACTTGAAAAGTCGAAAAGCGCGATGGCGAAAAACACTACTGAGAATGAGAAAAACACTATTGCGACTACTGAGAATGGGACAGCGCCCAAGATATGACGTCATAAATGCTTTTAATCTCCGGGTTACTAGCAAAGCGATGCATTGCTGTCTTTGTTTTTCGCACGCGCTAGTAAAGAAAACAGTAGCGGTACAAACTTGTCTGTGCCCAAAGCACGTGTTCTTTAATCGGTGCGTTTCGGCAACCCACGACCTATTTCGTTACCGCGAATGACATTATGAATGTTCGATTATAGAAGTCGCTAGAAGCGTGATCATAGACAACAGAGAATAAATTATTATAAAATCTGAATTATTTTTTTAACTTTTTTAATTTTTGTAGGTAGGGCCCGTGCCCACATATCCTTCTGGACCAACCGCCACTGCACAAGACTAGAAAACGATAAGTGCATGCTTTTGTTTTACATTTTTTAGCTTAATTTTTGGCCGCATACATTGGTCGACTTCAATATGACTTCATCGAGTCATCTTTTACCCGGATTCTATACATCATTAATCATTTGGAGGAAATATATTAGTTTCCTTTTGGGTGTTCCGTATTTAATGAATTTGGCATTTTCGAATTATCAGTTATTCTGGTCGTTGCAGAATTATCTGAACAAAAAGCCTCTATGTTTCTTCTACTGCAGAACCTTCTCGAACAGTTTTTTTTTGTTACTGTATAGTTATTTTAAAACACTAACTTTCAGCTTCAAAACGAGGAATAATGTAGGAGACTACAGTGAATATAACTTGAATAATCAGTACTAGACGCGATATCGTTAAAAAAGCAACAATTGAGGCACTGCCTTCTTTTCGCTTTTCAATTATAGAAAATGCTGCCGAAGCTGAGGACATGATTTATGCAGCTTTAGGGAAAACCCTATGGAGAAAAAGCCTTAACTGGCAAGTGAAGAGGGTAAGTCATTTTGCTTTGGTATAACGCACGGCCACATACAGCTGTGGAAGGTATCACCACGTTAGGCCGGGAGATATAATAATACCCGGCGCATTCTCCAGACTTAGCTCTTTCGGATTTTTATTTCTTCCGATTTCTGCAACACCACCTGGTTGATAGCCATTTAACGTCTCTTGGGGAAGTTGAAAAAGCCTTACTGACATTATCACATTTAAACCAATAATTTTTTTGTTCGATCTGGTATTCGACAGTTGCCTGAAAGATGGCCAAAATATATAGAAAGAGAAGGATACTGCTTCGAAGATTACGTTTATATTACTTTGTTCATAAATAAATGTTAAAGATGGTCAAAAAAGACTAAATTGTGTTGAGGACCAAATATGTTAAGAAATAACAATTCATTAAATTGAAAAAGAAAAGGAACGAAATTATTTTACTAACCGAATAGGTTTAGTTTATTTAAGTACTTAATAATCATGTCAATAAATGTGAATATTATTTTCATTTTCTTGTAAATTTATCGAACCAAAAACTTGAACTTTGTATTTTTTTTTACTGTAGGTGTAATTATAAAACGAGCAAATAACAGATAAAAATATAATTCAAGATAAAAATGTAAAAGGGAAATCCAATTTTTTTGTTTATTTCATCTAAGCAGATTATTGCTTGTTTTTAGCTTTAATAAAATCTCAAGTCAAAGGCGCAGATATTAAAAATTCATTATATTCTTTAACATTCTTGACCTGACTTGAACTGGTTTCTAATTTAATTATTTGGGTCTTTTATATATTTCAAATATTATTTTGTACTGTTTTGATACTTTATCATGTTAGAAATGATTCGGATAAATAGTTTTAAAATATTAAATAAACGAAGTACTTACAGCTGATCGAATCATTGTGGCAGCATTGACCCTGACGTGCATAGAAGCATATACAGTATACGTTTCGAAACCTTGCTTCGCCAACAACAAAACCCGATAACATAATATGAATTTTGTTTTCTCCCACTCCGACAGAACCATATTGGCTTAATTTACTGCGTCATCTGTTTATCTAATTGAAAAAGTTGAATAATAGTTTTCATTAACAATTCGCCTTCTATATAATGCTTTTATTGAAAACATAAACGAATACAATGTAACATTTTATTATAATCAATATAAGATAATCACTTCTGGGAAATTTTAACAATTTAAAAGTACGTGGTGTAAACATAGTCATTGTGTCAAAAAGGTGAAGTTATCAGTGATGCTGAATATACTTTTAAATTAAGTAATTCTTTATCGAAAACTTAACTTGTTTTTAACTTGGAGTAACATACGAGGGTGGTTCGAAAAACTCTCGGTCTGACTCGAAATACCAAAAAACGTAAATTGAAGCTATGGATAATTGACTTTATTCAATAGTAGTCTCAACCAGAGAGTAATTATATCGAAAATGGAGTAATCAGACAATTAATAAATCAGTGGTTCAAGGAAGGACTAAGCCCAAGGAGATTACACTGTGCGATGGCGTACGGCATAACCTTCTTGGGAGTGTTGAAATCATTTTCTAAGTATTTTAATGGTGTACCTGGGGCTGTTACAAAGCAAGTCGAGCAAGAGCAAGAGTAGCAATACTACTGCATATGGTGAAGTCATTTGCAGTCGCTCCTGTTGATCACGATAGTGTAAAGAATGTTATCAGCCAGTTAGATGCAAATAAGAGTACGGGACATGATGACCTTGAAACTCAAATGCTAAAAAATATTAAAAATCATATCGCTTTAGTAGAGGCTTATATGTTTAATATATCAATTTCAACAAGAGAATATCCCAGTTAATTTAAAAAAGCTGAGCTTGTGCAAGTTTTAAAGACGATAACAGTTCGATCTGTAAGAGTTATCGGTCTATTGTGATTTTGACGGTGTTATCAAAAGTTTTTGAAAAGTTAATGGTACAACAGTTAACTAATTATTTAGACAGAAACTCAATATGGCTTTAGGATGAGTCTGGGATCGAATCCAGCCTTGTTTCAGCTACCAGTTACTTGTATAAAAACCTTAATGAAGGGAAATATGTAAGTGGTTTATTTTTGAATATTAGTAAGGCGTTTAATACTGTACCGTATTCTATTTTATTAAAAAAGCTGGAAGCATTAGGAATAAGAGGAACTATCTGCAAGTGGTTCCATAGTTATTTATCTGGAAGAACTCAGTTTGTTAAAATGAATGGGTATAAAAGCACAGAGAGATCAGTGTTGTGTAGAGTCCCTCAGATTACTGTGTTAGGCCCAATATTATTTATAATTTATATAAATTACCTTAGTTCCTTAAGAATAAGGGGCCACATTTTTACATTTGCTGATGATACAGCCCTGCTGTATGCAAGGGATGCAAAATTAAAAGTGCTGAAAATATTCAAAGCGATTTGAAAATATTGAAAAGCTAGTTTGTTAGATATAAAATGTTCGTTAACATGAGCAAAACCAGGATGCTTAATTTTGCACTTCAGAAACCATGTCACTTCGATGAGCTTATTAAACGGCATCATTTAAACGGTAAAGATGCATCATGTGATTGTATAGAGGTAAAACAGTTGCTGCAGTTAAGTATCTTGGTGTTACTTTGGATGAACTACTTTCTTGGAAACCTGATACACTCAATTTAAAGAAAAGGCACTTTGTTGGGATGGCCAAATTTTGGAAAGCGTCAAAGTGTATGTCATTTGATATATTAAGACATATATACTACGCTCTTAGTAATTTTATTTTAACATATGGAATTGCTGTCTGGGGTGGCACATACAAAAGCCACCTTGAGTTGATTAAGAAAATGCAAAAAATATGATTGCAATGTAATTGCAATTCTATTTGCAATTCTAAGAATAATATGCAGAAAACCGAGGGACCATCCTAGTAGGCAACTTTTTATTATGACGGGAATTCTTCCTTTGAAATGCCAATATTATGTTGCGATAAATGCTCTCCTCATATAAACATCTTAGCTCTATGGGGTATACATATAAGCAACTCGTTCATTCTGATACGAGTGCTGGTGGTGAGGCTGTTATTCCATTCACTGTTATTCCATTCACTGTTATTTCATTCACTAACAAAACTGGAGTGAGAAAGTCCGAGTGAGATTGTTCAAATGACTATAACAATCGTCAAGTATGATTCGTCAAGCCTATGTAAATTCACAGTTTCTTGTATGTGGCGATCGACTAAAGCAAAAAAGTTTATATATATTTTTTTTAAGAATATAATTGAGGTTAGCTATTAAAATTGTTTTGTTTTGCCAGATTTAACTTCGACAGGCACCCAAAAACAGTTAGATTGCTCTTATTATTGAATTATTAAGCATTATTTGAAATTACTATTACACACTGAAGACGAAGCAGCAGTCCAAAGATAGGAGGTGAAAGTACGCTAAAGAAAGTGAAAATAGCTAATCTAATAGGAGTTTCGATAATAATGTCCATTTTGGTAAGTGATAGCGTTACTAATACATTTGTTGGTATAGACTAACGACGTCTGTGGCGTTTTGGAGGGTAAATGGACGCCAGCAAAAACCAGTTCGTTATTAAGTGTCATTGTGCAAAAAACAGTTTTTATAACTTGAATATGTCGAATTATGTACCAGAAAAAGACGTTTTGCTGGGAAGTTTAATAACCTTCTTTCATTGAAAGATATCGATTGTTAGTTGAAGCTTATGGTAAACATGCTGTAATCCAAAAAAATTGCGAACGCTGATTTAAACACTTTAACCCGTTATTGCATGAATTATGAATAAACATTATTTTGATTAAATAAACATTTGTTTTTAGTGAATATCTCTTTTATTTGTTTTAATCATTGCAAATTAGAAAAAATACAATTACTATTCTAGAAATGAGGGTAGAGAGGGGCTAGTTGAGAAACTTTTCGCTTGATCTCGCGTAATTTGCATCGGATTTAATTGATTTTTACACTGATAGATTTGTAGTTTACCCTTCTCCAAAACGCGGTGTAAAAACGATCCGAGTACAAGTTTAAAAGTTATTGTCGGAAATGCAAGAGCGCAAGTTACTCAACGCACCCCACTAGTGGGGAAGTTGAGCATGGGTATGGGGCTAGTTGATCAATGGTTAAAATGGACTTGATGACGGTATAGAATGATCTCAATACAAAATAATTGTAATCAACAAGCAAATATGTATTTATTATGATTATTACATACTCGTATTTTTATTATATCTCTGGAAAAATAAAATTTAAATTAAAGAAAATTAAATGTTCTATTTTTTATTACATTTAATTTAATTTATTATTAATTTTTTTTATTTTTTATTATATTAAATTTTTTTACTTTTTATATTTAAAATCATATATTTAAGAATAATTATAACGCAAATATATATTAAATTAAAGTAGTAACTAAGAATGATATCAAGAATATTGCTAGATGATAAATCATTCCAAATTATTAATCATATTTGTCTCTATCACAATTAATACAAACATAGGTTAGACCAACGTTCGGCACACATTTAAAATGGGACTATTGGTTGAAAATCTAACACTGAATCCAGTTTTCTACCGGTATGCTCTCAGAAAATTGCTTATAACAAATCAGACAAGCGTACTCGTCCTCTTCTAAATTTTATTGAAAAATTTCCATCATAAAATGTAATAATAATCATTCATACAATTATCAATATAAGTAATTTTAATTAGTAAACTTTGTGTAGAATCATCACATGCACAAATTGATGGTTATTAATTTATTAAAGAAAAATTAGATTTTCTACAATGAACAATGAACAAAACGTTCTCTTATTTTATCGGAGCACCGGATAGCAATTGACAGTCGCGTTATGTATTCCCCTCTCATAACCCCTTCTTTTCGCCCTTTATACTTTTGTTGTAGGTTGCTTAGTTTTCGAGATATTTCGATTGCACAACTTGTCCTTATGATCAACTAGCTCCGCTCTACATTACTATACGAAGCCAAATAAGCCATATATTTGTATGCGTTAAATTAAAAATACAATCATGTTTTGTGGAAATCTTTGAAGCAATTTTATTTCTCATTGTAGCACCAATAAACTTGACATTTTTCACATTTTGGTAAAAGACCCTAATTTTAAGCAGTTCTGGTATATTTGTCAATTTTGTCCTCCACTTGGAGAAATGATCCACGTTATTAGAACGCACAGTATCCAAAGATAGGTCTTGATGCCTAGTTGGAGTTTTTCGTGACTTTTTGTGGGGTATCGATGAATTGAGCAAGCTGGATGGAGTGCCAACTTGACTTGAGGTCGGTGTTCCGATGATGATAGCTGAACGACTACGTTTTTTTAGCCATAGCTAAAACCTTTCCTGCCTTACGCATATCCTCGAAAACTGTAAGTTTAAAATCAAACAGCGGCATGTATTAATTTCTATTGATTCGGCGTATAGCAACCAAACATTTACAAAGCCCATGTCTATCATGTGGAAAAAAATCCTTTTGTATCATTGGCGAGATCGCCAATGGATTCTTTAATAACCGAGGAAGGAATCAAGTCAATCTACTCCTCCCATGTGCTGGTTATAAACATCCACAGCTTGAGAAGGCGTTATATTGTATTGTGTATATGTGTTGTTTTTCTTATCGAAAATATATCTGTTTTGTTGTTGTCGGTTCACTGCTTACGTAAGCTGAGATGATTATTATCGAACTAGGAAACTAAATTTAGTTTCACATCATCTATGACCGCTGTTTTCTTTATCATACTTCCTTGTCCCTTTTTCTTCATTTCTTTTTGACGAGCATGAAGATAGTAAGGTTGGTATTCAGGGTACGAGTCTGAAGCAAGATCACCGTTACTCAAGAAACCATCTCCTGAAATAGGATTGACATGTTTGGAAGTACCATAGAACCAGAAAAGATCCATTTCTATAAAGAAACTGAAGCAACCTTGAATGCATACGAAACCATATTTGACAGAATGCATGTTTTAACGGTAATGCATATGAAACCAAATATGGTAATTTCAAAAGAAGGCCCAAAAACCAAAGAAAACAAGAAAAAACATACAAAAACAACAACAATCCCATATTCTTGAATATGCAAAGAAAGTATTTTGAAATTATTGATTTTTTACTTACCCTTTTATATGTTTTTTCCATTCATAAAAATAGCTCTAATTTAACTGCACTTCAACGGTCGGGCACGCTGCACATAACCTGAAATAGTTTGACATTTTGCACTTACTATAGAGAACAAAAAATACTTTCCGTTACACGAATAAATGTACAATTAAGATTCAAAGTTGGTTTTGACAAAAAAGTTTTAACATACTGAAAAAAAATAGAAACTTTAGCGGCCATATATAGTTTTGTAGAACGTAAAGGGTTAAAAGTGGTGATTTTGTAACAATAGACAATAAACGTTCAGGACAACCCAAAAAGTCTAAAGATGCAGATTTGCCAGCATTATTGGATGAAGACTTAACTCATACATTGAAACGATTGGCAGAAGCATTGAATATTGATCAATTCAACATTTCTGTACATCTACATAGTGGATTAGGAAAAAGTGGACATTAGAAAAGTTCAGAAGGAAGAAAAATGGATTCCATATAAACTGAAGGAAAGATACATTGAAAGGCAAAAAACTTGTGAAATTTTGCTTGCCAGACAGAAAAGAAAAGGTTTTTTGTATCGAGTTCTGGACAGGTGATGAAAAGTACAACCCAAAGTGCAAAAATCATGGGTAGACCTAAGCTAGCTTTCAAAATCACAACCTGTGCACAATATACATGAAAAGAAGGTTTGGCTGTGTATTTGGTACTTGGGAGAGTAGGGCACCTGTGTATTATGAACTACATCATTAGAGGCATTAAAGGAAAAACTATCTGAATACGCCCAAATAATTTTTCTACATGACCATGCTCATGTTGCAAAATGTGTAAAAAACTATTTGGAAAGAGTACTACCCCAGCCTCCGTATTCACCGGACTTTTGCCGGCCCCTTTGAACTATTACTTATTTTGATAGATGCAGTACGAAGTTTCAGAACAACACTTACGTTCTTACGAAAAAGTGAAAATTTGGTTTGATGAATTTGTGCTGAAAAAACCAAAAGTTCTTTTGGCGCGGAACTCATTCTTTGACACAAAGATGGAAAAAAGTAATAGCTAACGATGAGCAATACTTGATCATCGATACCTGATCATCGTTATCAATCAATACTTGATCAACTCGATTATTAAGGTAATTTATATTACCTTATGTGAAAATAGACGTAAAAATTTTGTAACGTTAAAAAATCGGCATTATTATATACCAAAACACATATTATGTAGAAAATAGAAAATGGTTCCATCTGCACGAAATGTCTTGGTTGTGCAAAAGTCTTTGTGCGATTCGTGGTGTGGTGCTCATAGACTACCTAACAGAAAGAGAAGGGCCATCACCGGTGAGTATCATGTTTCACTACTAGACCAAAGAAAGTGCTGTTTCACCACGATAAAGTTCCTACATACACGACTTGGGTTGTTGGTTAAAAAGTGCAAGATCTGCGCTTCGAAGTGCTTCCACATGTGGACGAGTAATTTTATACGCTTCAACGAATATGATATGAATATGATACGCTTCAACGATGATCACCGCATCAGATATGGATATAAATTATAAACAACATAGATCAAGCCTTAGTTTAAGTTTAAATTATCTCCTGGTGATGTTAATTTTGTTAGCGAAAAGCGAGTTGAGTCTGTCAATGCGATTTGATGTGAATGGAAAACTCATAAAGCTGATATTTAATACCAAACGTTTCGAAATGAAAATTATCAAAGGATGATGCCAATGCAAGAATCCCAAATATCTTGTTTATTTTTTGTCATATAGAGAACTTTTCGAACGACCTCATATGCCATTTTAAACATATAGCATTGGACTCAACAGTTTAAAATTTCAGTTATATACTATTTGGACGGCCTAGTGGCGTGTTGTAATTACGATATCACATAATCAGTCATAATCATAATCAGGGCAACTAATTAATTTTTGAGCGAGTTATTTGATGATATATTTAATTAATAATTCAGAAATATAAATATAGCCAAAATTTATTAATTCCATTTTATTAGAACAATTCGGATGAGTTGAGCATCATTAGGTACACTCTCTTTTATTCTGAAGGACGAAAACGACACGTGTTCTTATGATTGGGGCATGCTCACCGGAAATTTCTACCAGCAAACGATGACTGACTTTCAGCGGCTTTTTTCTTTTGACACAAAACCCGGCATTTTCAAAAAATTATAAATCTATAACGCATATTTTGGCGGAACGTAACTTGTAACGTGTAATTTTAAGGTTAATGTCAGTAGAATAAAATGACATATGTATCAAATCATAACATTGCACACTTATGGCTAGTAAAATCTGATACAAAAACCGGAAAGTAATTATCGATACACCTGGTATTAGCTCGACATGTACCAGGGTAAAGTGCGGGAAGGAAAAGAAAGGGACGATCGCCAGGGAAATCCACTGTTTTGACTGTACCTTCGTTCTGAAGTGTA
Source organism: Cosmopolites sordidus (assembly GCA_031761425.1). Classification (NCBI taxonomy): domain Eukaryota; kingdom Metazoa; phylum Arthropoda; class Insecta; order Coleoptera; family Curculionidae; genus Cosmopolites; species Cosmopolites sordidus. The sequence continues at coordinate 311,188 of JARFXV010000902.1, forward strand.
GTAACGAATCGCCGCAAAAATTCCTTCGTTTATATTATATCTGCTATATATATATATATATATATATATATATATATATATATATATATATATATATATATATATATATATATATATATATATATATATATATATGCTAGACTATTAGTCCGGGAGTACATCCGATCGTTTGTGTCCCGTTTGTTGGGAACGTGCAGACGTTTCGCCAAGGTCACACTGGGCATTCTCAATGCTTGTCTGAAGACTGAAAAACTTTTTCAGTCAGAAAAAACTGACTTTTTTTCAGCGAAAACGACGAACGTTCCCAACAAACGGGACACAAACGATCGGATGTACTCCCGGGCTAATAGTCTAGCGTATTCTTCCATCCGCGAAACACTACGAACTAACAATATATATATATATATATATATATATATATATATATATATATATATATATATATATATATATATATATATATATATAAGAATAAATATTACATCGGAGCCTTTTGACCTTGGCTTTTTTTTTGGTTGCGCGATGGGTTTTCCTCACAAAAAATTTTTAATCTCTGGATACCCAACATAAACATCCACGCCCAAATAGCAAGTGTCGAACCCGCAACAGCGCTGACTGCCGGTGCCATCAGGTCACAGCCTTAGCTACTGCAACAATCCTACGGCACGACTTGCTATTTCCAACCTACACAGCGTTTTAAGGGCACTGACACCTCAAGAAATACTGAGTTTAAATTTCGAATTATAGGCTTCAAAAAAAAATTGTTAAAAACATTTTACATATGCATTTGATATGACATTTTAATTTGTTTGGAGTGTAAATAAACAAATATCAAAATATTTTAGTGGCATGTATGCGATATCATTGGTAGAACTCTTGAGCTATTGCCCAAGCTAGCAACAACTTTAACGAAAATTGAAGATTCCTTTACAAGAAAGAGTATATGATCTATATCAATTCTATATTCTATTGAAACCTTCAGTGTGAAACACTAAACTCGAAAATATTTACCATTAGACACCAAATCACACTGAAAAGTAATTTGGTCTTTAGTGGTAAATCTCTTTGAGTTTTTATGTGATCTAGTTTGGTCCATGCAGAGTTACACAGTGTTGTAATAAACTTAATCAACATTTTAATTACTATTTTTATCATTACTCATCATTATCATCTTACTATTTTTATCAATACATAAAACTGCCATGGTGTATATAAAATAAACTATATTTTTCATAGTATTGCATTTTCATTCCAGTTTAACACATTAGCCAATAAGTTTCCGGTCTGACAAATTAAATATACTTTTTTTACAAAATTCGACTTTATCGAACATATTCTCCTTGAAGAGCAATACAATTATTCCAATGCTTTTCTAACATTTCTACACCTTTTTTAGAACGATTTCCCTTTGCCTTCAAAATATTGTTCAGTTTTGGCAATTAACTCTTTATTGGACCGAAATTTCTTTCTAGCGAACATTTTTTTGAGGTCTGAGAACACGAAATAGTCGCCGGATACCAGATCTGGTGAATGGTGGGTGAGGAAGCAATTCGAAGTGCAAATCATGTAATTTAGCCATCGTTGCCAACGATTTGTCACAACTTTTTCAGCGATCTCGCCCTTCAAACGTACCAATAAAACTATGTAATATTCGCTATTGATGGTTTAGCCTTTCTCGAGATAATCAATGAAAAATATTCTATGCGCATCCCAAAATACAGAAGTTACAAAATATATATTTTTGGTCGCTTTGGACGGCTTTCACCGGCTGCTGTTTACTGAGCTGGCTGCCGATTTGACTCTGAAGTATAGTGGTAGATCCATGTTTCATCCATTATCACATGCTGCATTAACAAATCCTTTTTATTTCATTTAAACAGTTCCGAACATTGCGCAGAATTATCAATACGTTGTTGTTTATGGTCTGGTGTGAACAAACACGGTACCCATTTCAATAACAATTTACGCATTCTTAAATGTGCATGCAAAATGGTGCAAAACACTTTCTTTCGATAACTTCATATTATTAGCTATCTCCTGCAACCTTTACTTTAGGGCTCTGCGAAGTAATTTTGTGAATTTTTTTGATGTTGTCTGGTGCAACCAACTCATTTGTATACCCAGAACATTCAGTGTCATCGGTGCTTGTACAGCTACGTTAGAATTCAGCATACCAATCAATTATGGTTGATTTTCCTGGGGCAAAGTCCGGTTAATGTTTATCGAACCATTTGCTTCAAAGTTTGGTTAATGGTTAATGGTCCGGTTAATATTGATCAAACCATTTGCTTCAGTTTGCTTCAAAGATATTCAGTTTGCTTCAAAGATAAGATTGATCTTCGTCAAAAAGCATTGCTTAATTAACATACGAAATTCTTTTTTTTTTAATTGTTTTACAAATAACAAAAATAGCGTCACTTAAAGCACAACAACTCAGAAACTAGTACACAGATTGTCTTGAAATTTTGACACATGACATTTGGACTTATGGGACATGGGACTTATTGACCGTTGTATTATAATATTCTTTCTTCTGAAGTTTATAATAGTATTACGTTTTTCCGTTTTAAATAATAATTTTAATATTTCAATTTTTTTCACAAAAGTTGATGACAAAAGTACTGAAGAAAAATCAGCTGCTTCTGTAAATATTTATATGAAATGAAGAAATAAAAGTGGATTTGATTAACTGTCCATAAAAGGCACTGATTGCCCTATTAGCAGTTTATACTGCTTTCTATCTATATGAAAAATACCTATAATTAAAATATACTTTCACCTTAAAAGGAATTTTATTTAGTAGTTCTTTGAGAAAGTGAAATACGGAGAGTTTTCAACTAGCAATTATTATATTGCTTGATGCGTTGGAGTATAAAATTTGTTCACAGAAAACTGTTAAAAACTAAATATTCATAAATAAAAAATAATGATAAAATTGTAGATACTGACGAAATATTATATGACAATAAAATTTTGAACCATATTTTATAAAATGTAGTAGTATTAATGCTTAGTTAATAAGATATAAATATAAAATTACTATAAAATAGTATAGAAAATAACTTAATCTTCTTTGAATCAATGAATCTTTGTACAGGCAAGAAATAACATCTGGATGGTTTCCTAAAAATATAAAGAATCTTTCAAATTGAGCGGTTTCTTTATTCTTGAATAAAACACACAACTTGCACTGATTTTGAAAACTTTTTATTGGTAATTAAAACATAGTGTACAACATTTAAACACGAAATACAATATGTGTCAAATGACCATCTCTTGGAGCTCCACAGACGTCCAGTCTTTGTCAAAATTTTGGATAATATTTTGGCATAACCGTGGCTCTATTTTACCAATGACTCGAATAATTTCATCCTTTAGTTCAGGAATCGATTGTGGATTGTTTTTTAGACCTGGCTTTTCACGTAACCCCAAAGAAAATAATCCAACGGTGTCAAATCTTGTCATCGTTTCGTGCAATAACTCGCCAAGGAAATTTTTCTCTGAATAAATAAATTGTTTCATTAGCAGAGTGAGGTGTAGTGCCATCCTGTTGGAACCACATATACTCCAGATCAATATTATTCAATTCAGTACACAAATATCCTGTTATCATCGCATGCACGCATCGCATCGATGATATGCATGCACGCTTCACCAGCAGCATTCTGAAAGAAATACCTCCCAATTACATCTCCTGACCATAATGCACACGAAACAGTGACGCATTTACGATGTAAAAGTTTCTCATGAATCAATCGTGGGTTTTCCTCACCACAAATGCGGCAATTTTGTTTATTAACATAACCACCAATTTCAAAATATGCTTTTTTTGAAAAAATCCTCTGTTTTTTCTTTGATTCAATTGACAAAAGCACGACGTTTTAAATGGTCCAGTGGCTTTAGTTCTTATGCTATTAGAACCTTATATGCCTTCAGAGCTAAACCATTTCGAAAATACACCATGTTGTAGATTCACTGAGTCTAAATTGTTGTAAACGTCCACTAATGGAAATTTCTGGACGACTAATGGACATTTTTTATTAAACATCTATAATGAATTTTCAAGTAGAAAAATGTATCTCCTTCCAAATTATGAATTGCTATATTGCGTTCACTGCTACATACATGTGAAAATGATTAAAAAAATATTTAGACATAGCTCATAAGCACTTTTCTTATTACATTTTGTACAATGTTTCTATAGGAATGGATTTTCCTTAAATACATTATATCTGGAAGATCTGCCCTGAGAATATCCGTTTACTGCTGCCTATGACTAGGCAGCAGCCTATGACTTCTTCATTTTACTTAAAATGCATATTACTGGGGATTTTTTTTGAGTTTGGGAACAAATTGAAGACAAGAGGGGGCAAATCTGGTAAATACAGTGAAAGTTCCAACCATTAGTGTTTCAGTTCACCCAATTTGATTATCGTCAAAACACTGGGACTTTTTCTGAAGATTTGGTTTGGTGTTGTGTAGTATAGTGTTGCATAGTATACTTCATACTTTGTGTGTATAAGTATTGCATAGTATACTTCAGTTATCGTTTGACTTTTCTCAACAACGTTAAATTTAAAAAAAATAAAAAATTTTTATATCATTAAAATATAATTTCATGATTTTTCTGCTAGCAGAACCGATTTTAGATTAATTTTCTTCCTTAAACTATTTTTCATAAATTTACCTTCAGACTTCTTATTCCGCTGAAAGTAACTGCGGCACCTAACTTACCATAGCGTTCTCAGATATAATTCCGTAGTTAATATTTTAAAAGTGGTTCTCTAAAGGCTCCTGTTCTCAAAAACCCTAAACAATACCTTTCTTATATATATATATATATATATATATATATATATATATATATATATATATATATATATATATATATATATATATATTTATTTATTTATTTATTTTTTTATTTATTTGTTGAGGAAGCAGGATTCAGAAGTGGATTCAGTACAAGCTACACAGACAGTTCACATGGTTTATTTTGAAGTTAAAATCAATGTAGAACGGAGTGTACGGCAAGAGACTCAATATAACCTGTTCTTTTCTGCTGCTTTCTTACATGGAACAGGTATTCTGTAATCTGGATTGGGAGCAGAATAGAATATAAATCAATGGTGCATACTTAAGCCATCTTAGATTCACAGATGATATCGTTCTCTTTTCACGAGACCCAGATGAGCTATAAACACACATACAAGAGCTGTAAAAGGCGATATAACTATTTGACTGCAAATAAACGTCAAAGAGAATCAGGTCATGTTCAATAAATTTACTGAGGATAACAGCATTTTTGTTTTAGGAAGAAATTTGGATATTATGGAATTATGGATCACTACATATAACCTGGGCATATATATGTATATATATATATATATATATATATATATATATATATATATATATATATATATATATATATATATATATATATATATATATATATATGAAAAAAAGGAGACTTAAGTTTTACGGACACATAAAACGGATGGGTCTGAGTAACCTTACTAGACAAATAGTCGAATTTTATAAAAATAGGAGTAGAGCTAAAGTAAAAATAATTAAATGGATTGCTGCAATTAAAGAAGACCTAAGATCAGCAAATATTACACACAGTGAAATTCAGGATAGAGGCCGTTTCAGACACAAGGTTAACGTTTGGGAGGTTGGCCAGAGAGAAAAATGTAGGAAGATTGAAACAATTTAGTCTGATGAAAGGAAAAAAAGCTCACAGCGAAAGAATTAAATCAGTATGGGCGCAAAGGAAGGCTAACAACAATAAACGGCTCTAACTGTGCTTAGCGTGGTCCACCAGGGCCCATACGTGAATAATAATAAATAAGTAGGTAATAATAAATAATAATAAAATAAAGAAGAGCATCTTGTCTTCTGCGAATCTAAGAAAGGATTGATAAGTATAGTGTTCCCAAGACGACGTTTTAAATCCGTATTGAAGTGGAATCTCTTGGCCTTATACAACTTTATACCTCTACAGCATTAGTTTCTTCGAGTCTATGCATAGTTGAAGTGGAGTTTTGATATATATTTTTATCAGTTGAATATATCGTTGGTCTATTCTACAACGCTTCAGTTCATTCCAGGATGTTTCAAAATCAACAGAACATATACAGACATTGATTATACTCGTAGGACTTTTCCTTTGATAATTTGTCAGCAGGTGGTATAACGTCACAACTCTAACGAAGGCTGGTGATAAGTAGATTTGAGACAAAAAAATGGTTGGCAAGAAATTGAATTGGAAAATAATTTGGTGCTCTATGGGAAAACTCTGAAATGAAAAAAATGGAAAAGGTTATACCACAGGTTTCAGAATTAATTTTTCCACTGGAAAGATTAATATGATTATAAAAAGAGCATTGCTGAGTATTTAGTGGGATAATGAGAGTCTGGTAGACCGACAAGATAATTTCTTTGGAACACTTAACATAATTTTATTCCATATTGGCAGCGGAAACAGGTAAATGATTTTTAGTGTGACTACGATCGGGTACTCGTTATTAAAGGGACTAAAGTGTGATCTGGGGATTGATCTGGAGGTTATCTTTCAGGCGTGTAATTAATTCAATATTACTCCATCTGACTAGCATTTATTTTGGTTGCTTCCGCATTGGCTGGCTAATAAACACGTAAACATATAGCATGTGAATTTTCCTTAATATGTAAAAATAACGAAAAAAATATAAAAGAACATATCTTCAAAATGCTTATCGAGAGAGACAACACAAACATACGTATATAATGTCATCAAACAAATAAACCAAAAGTATTTATTTATCACGACTAGTAGAAATTTCAGATCAAATAGTGAAAAGCAACATTCCAATGTCATTTTTTAAAGCTTGACAAATTATTGAAAAAAAGTACAAAAAACGATAAAGCAAAGTATCAATTTTACGGTCTTAATAGCAATTACAAAAAAGTGAAAACAGAAGGGAAAAGTAAGTTCGCCAAGAATTGAATGATAGGCTATTAGTAGAAAATTATGTGAAATAAACCGGGTCATTAAGGTCTTATTTTCTTTTGTCCATATTAACGATGTGTATTAGTAATAGTAAAAGTATGATAAATCTGTATTAACTTTTCAATGTGAAGGTTATTCTAAAATTTAACAGAATTCTTAAACGGAAACATATAATTTATATTTTAATGTAATACCATGCAAAATATGATTTAGTGTAGAGATAAATATCATAATATGTTAAATAAATTAAATTATTAATAACTATTAATTATAAATTAAAATGTTTGATAGGGCTTTTCAATAGGGAAGTTTTTTGTACTTATTTTTGTATTAAATAGAATGTTTACTAAATTTGAAGGCTGTGTTGAGGTAATTATTCTGTCATCATTATCCTTTCGAATGTAGTATCCTAGCTTTTGATTATTTGGAAACTATTCTTATAAATTTCACTTTTAAAGTAGAGTATATGCTTAGAAAATCTGATGTGTAATGGGTCAAAGAGAAGGGAATGGTAGACGATAAATGTAAATGCGGTGGAGAATAGAAACCAAGCTTGACTGAAATGCATACAAACGTGTATGCAAGAGAAAAAAGGGAACTTCTAAAAACGCAAATAGAGAAAATGTAAAAAGCATACGATAAACAGGATACAAGAAAAGGACATTGAGAGAAGAAAAATGCTTCACCATAGAGAGACTTTGATCAAGGACGCAGGTGACGAAATATGTCACTAATAAATATGGATAGCATACTAGAGCGATGGTAGAGAAATTCTGAAACGCTGTTAAACGTAACCACGAGAGGCGATGAAAATGGTAGGCTACACTTTATGACTACAGCTCAGCAATTGGTAAAAGTGTCATCTACAGAACTGCTGACGCAGGGAGGGAAGTTAATCTGAAAACTATATATGATCCAATTAGCCTAAGAGTAAAACTTTGTTACCGGTGGAAATGGTAAGGAACATTTTCATTTAAATGGATACGTAAATCAATAAAATTGCCATATGAGAGGTGATGAAAATCTATCTAGGCACAGCAAAACCTATCTTTGACAGCAACCCGGTTACTGTCAAAGAACCTGATATTACGAAATAATAGGGAATTATATATTTCTCTCCTCTCGTAGCCTATTTTCAGGCATTGTGGCCTCATATACTTTCTGTTGGAAGCTGTGATCTACAACTGGCCGATGTGTTTTATAGTCTTTATAATTTACCGCGTTGAGCATCAGTTCTCGGTAAGTAAAGTTAAGCGATGTTGAGCACAGTTAACACCGGGAGGGTAACCGTGCGGAAACCCCTTGAATCTAGGCAACCTCGACAGCTACGGGTAAAGAGCTATAGAATATGAGATGCGATGAGTTGAAGATTGATACATTGATTCCGTGTGCTATTCAAGGAATTCGCAGCCTGCTTCTGTAAAATATCATTTGAAATATTTCAGTCCGTTTATGGCAAGTAACATTTAGTATTCATCTCTACAACCATTAGTATCCATCTCTACTCTACATAGTTTAATTTATCTGGAAATATTGTGATCTTTTCATATCCTTGTGAGTCCTGTTAATTCAAATTTGGCAATCCCAACTCGCACTTTTGCAATCTCCGTCATTCGCTAAGTTAAAGTGAATTTCAGTTATTAGTATAAAAACTGTTGATAAATTTTTAGATCTACCAACAACACTTAGGCAGTTTTTTAGGCTTTTCTCACAGTTCAATTTAAGATTGCCGCGCAAAATTTTTGTAACCTTTGTAGAATCCCGCCATCCTCCTCGAAATAAGCTATTAAGATGGTGTTATCGGTACAGTGCAAGTTTGATATCCTTCTCCCGCAATTAAAACCCAAGCGGATCAAGATAAAATCCAACCAAAAATTGCAAATCAACAGAAAATGACGATATTGTGCTTGAAATGTGTCAAAAACCATAGAGTAACAGTAAATATGCAACAATATTGACACATTACTCAAGAATCGCTTCAAAGATCTATAAAACCATCCCTCTTTACTTGTTCCCAGAAACTCCTTAGGAACAGTCTTAAGATATGTCCATCAATTTCAAAATAGGAAAACGAGTTTTTTCTGCTATACTCATTAATATTTATGGAAAATTAATAATTATGAAAACAACAAAAGAATCTGCTTGGGTTTTAATCGGCGCGAGAAAAATATCATACCACCTTAATAGCTCCTACAAAGGTTAGAAAAATTTTGCGCAGAAGCAGGTCTTAAAAGAAACTGTGAGAAATACTGTCTTAGTGTTGTTGGCAGATCTAAAAATTTACCAAAACTTTTCACACGTATACCTAACATTCCCTTTAAAATGGATGTCATTAGTTTGGGTACATATTTAGCGAATTACGCAGACTGCAAAAATTAAGTGAAAGTGCGAGTTGGGATTGCCAAACCTGTATTAATAGGACTCGCAAGGATATGGAAGACCATAGTATTTCCAGACAGACTAGACTGTGTAGAGTAATTACAGTTGTATTTTCTATCGGTACGTATAGGTCCAAAACATAGATACTAAATGTTAGATACTAAATGTTACTTGCCATAAATGCACTGAAGTATTTCCAGTGATATGTTACAGAATCAGGCTGCGAATTCCTTGGATAGCACACGGAACCAATGTCAATCTTCATCCCATCTTATCTCATAATCTATAGCCCTTTACCCGTAGCTGTCGAGGTTGCCTAGATTCAATGGGTTTCCGTACGGCTACCCTCCCGGCATTATTAGGGCTTAACGTCACTTAACTTCAATTATCGAGAACTGATGCTTAACGCGGTAAGGCTTTTTCCAATTATGTATAAATAGTAAGGTAACTAAATATGAACGTGCCCAAACGATTTCTTCCGACAATTCCATGAGGCAAATTTATCTTCTTTGCCCACATCATTCGGCGGAATGGTACTAAGAAAGTGTGTATTTGCAGAAAAATTAACGGTAAATAAAAGAGAGGACTACCAATTTCAGACCCTTACGAACCTATTAATAGAAATTATGAAAACTCTAGAACACATGGGCCAGGGTGAACCACAGCTACCAACAGAAAGCTATGACAGGAGAGAAATATATAATTCCTTGTCATTTCGCAATATTAGGTTATTTAACAGTAACCGGGTTGATATCCCCGAGAGATTTTTTTCACCCCACAAACGGCAATTTTATTGGTTTGCGTATCCATTTAAATGAAAATGTGCTTCACCACTTCATTTTACAAAATGTTTTTATTGACGCCGGTAATGCGGTTTTAACTCTTAAACTAATTGGACCATATATGGTTTTCAGATTAACTTTTGTTGTTTTGTAATGTTAAATACACCACAGAGCAGTTTCGGCAATGTGTAATTCCTATGACTATATATTAAACTGATATATTTGGGATTTCTGGAACACTCTTATGAATTGACAGAATATATTTGACGATAATGAACACGGCTGGCTCCAAAACAGATCTACTAATTTCATTTTTTTGACTTACTGTTCTTATTTTGACTTCACTTCATACATTACTCAAATCTACAAGTTCATACTCATATGCATTTGTAGAATAATAAAAATTTTGATTCCGTAAATTTTAATCTGTGAATAATTAACTCCCACCGAAACTGTTCAATTGATTCAAGATATATTCAACATATAGAAAAATTAAATAATCAAGCAACACTCCCATCAGGCTACATATTTTAATAGAAAAAATACCAATGAAACCAGGAATCCGACAAAAAGATTCAGGTACTCTAAAAAATTAGAGACAAAATTAAATACATCTTGGAAAAATTCAACTGAAAAGAAAAAAAGACAACTGAAAAACGACAAAAGCTTCAACATAAATGGAAAATAAATAAACCATCTGACATTCACAGATAAAATTGTGATAATCGTAAACAATAATGACGAATTAATACATGTAAAAAGATAAACATAATACAGGGTGGCGCAGGGGAAACGTATGTTTTTTGAACGGCTAGTAATTTGCAAAGAGAGGGGTGACGACCTCACCGCGCCGCCGACGGAACGGACAGCTCGGGTAAAACAGTTTAAGCCATGGCTATGGGCCTTGGAGCATCGTGTGTTTGCCGTCGAGCAGTTTTTTGGAAAGAGTCAGTCTGTAGTTGCGTGCAACGCCTTTTTCATCGACAGTTCAACGTTGAACGCCGATAACCTTCAGTTTAAGTTCAGATACTCCGATGGGTTGAAGAATTTCGAGCTACCGGATCTGTCATGAAGAGGTAACCACCTGGCCTTCCCCGTGCCGTTCGGACACCAGACAATGTTGAAACAGTGAGAAGGGCCATTGATCTTGCTAGTCCTCAGCATTCCATTAAGCGCCAAGTTTTAGCTCTGGGTATTTGCCTTTGATAGCTACAACTCATTTTGCATGACGACTTGAAATTTCATCCCTATAAAATAATAATTGTGCAACAGCTCAGAGCAAAGAATTTTGTACAACGCAGAGAGTTTCGTTCGAGAATGCACGCCATTTTTGTGATAATGATGAGCAAAGAAGAACATTTAAATGGATATGTAATGAAAACCGTCCAGAACCGAATGTACTGAGCGGTAGAGAATCCACAAGAGCTGCACAAAAGACCTCTCTATAGTGCGAAAGCGACAGTGTCGTGCGGAATTTCCAAATTAGGGATCGTTGGTCTTTACTTTTTTGAAGAGGAGCCATGTTGCAAAATGTTCTATTACAACAACTTCAACTGTGATAAGTAAAAATGGAATGTGTTCGACAAATGTTTCATGTGATCTCCCGTTTCGGCGATTCTTCTTGGCACCCACGTTCTCCAGACTTGTCCGCATCTGACTATTTTTTTGTCTAGTTACTTTAAGTCTAGAGTATACGCTAATAAACCACGCACGATACAGAAACTGAAAGTTGCCATTCGTCAAGAAATCGCAAGAGTACCAGAAGAAATGATTTTGAGAGTGATTTACAACTTTCAAGAGAGTTTGCAGATATGTGACTGCGAAAAAAGGCGACACTTGACTGACATTATGTTCCACCATTAATTTAATAGTGCACCATTATTATTTCATTTAGCTGTAATTACAAAAAAAATGAAACAAACAAACAATGTTATGTTTAGGTAAAAAAGATGAGTTTTCTTTGCGCCACCCTGTATATACATGGTAAAGAAAATAAAGGATCAATCAGAAGAATTAGGAATGCCAATAAATATGAGTAACATTAAAATCTTGAGTGAAGATATAGTAAAAGAAGTCGAAAAGTACGTATACTTAGGGCAAACGAAATCAGTAAATAAGCAAATACAACTAGTTGATATATAAAGAATCACCAAACCTCTTTTAGGAATAATTTCCACGCCAACTAAAGAAAAACATTAGCAAAATTATGAATGAATTACTGTGAAACACTAAACTCGATGAGATTTAGCACTAAACACCAAATTAATTGGTTATAAATCTCATTGAGATTAGAAACATTATAGATGTTATATTGTAGATGAAATATCATGGCCATTCTATAGGCTTCCCTTAGTTGCATCCGTCTTAGTATCCTGGAATATCACTTGGATCAATTTTGAACAACAATTTAGTCGTCTTGTTCCAAAAACACTGATTTTTTACGTGATACGTGAGTCAATCTGAAAGAAATGTCCAGATTTATAGCAAAACGATTTATGGGTTTTGCATCACGATACTGTAGAATCGCACACCATAACAATAATTCGTCAATTTTTCGGTATAAATTATACAATCACCATTCCACAAGCAGTAATTCACAAGGTTTGCACCGTGTGACTTTTTCTTGTTCCTTCTATTGAAGAAACTACTTCGTGGGTGCTGCTTTCAGACGATATAAGTAATTTCAGAATCTATTTGCTGGCCGCTTTAAATGAAATATCGGAAGTCTGGGAAAAAAAACGTTAGAATAAATGTATTGTTGGGAGACAAGATGACTATGAACGAGACTAAATTTAGAAAGATAATAAACTTGAAATAATAAATAAAAACTGTGTGGTGAATATCAAGCGTGTTTTCGACAGGGTCGATCCTACCCTGAACAGATCCTGAATTTAAAGTTGATCCTAAGACATCAAAAACTGTACAATAAAAATCTCATATGTACATTTGTGGATTTCAAAAAAGTATATGATTCTATTGACCGCGAATCTTTATTCCAAATCTTGAAAGAACAAGGACTAGATCTAAAAACGCTAGCAATTATTATAGCCACACTATCTAACACAAGGTCAAAAGTTAAATTTCTGAGTGACATCTCAGAGCCCTTCGAAATTAAAACTGGAGTGAGACAAGAGGATGGACTCTCGCCTCTCTTACTTAACTATGTTCTGGAAAATGTAATACAGGAGTGGCGTGAAAAAAAATCGGCTCTGAATATTGACCAGACCATTAAAGTGAGGAGAACCAACATCAAAATTGATTGTCTGGTGTTTGCTGATAATAGCAACTTTGGCTCAAGATATATTAACGGTGCAAAAACAGATTGAAATCCTAAAAGAAAGAGCAGAAAAGGTAGGACTCCAAATTTCCTTTGAAAAGACACCATACATGACCTGCAACAGACTAAGAATACCATTTCTAAAAACAAAATATGGTAACATCAGACAGTGTCTCAATTCAAATATTTAGGTGAAATAATCATGGAAAATGATTATTTCACCTCATGGAAAATGATTATTTCACCAGAATGTCTATATGAGGCAGAAACGCTCATTTTGAATAGAAAAAGAGACATCGAGGACATTGAAAAGAAGGAAAGAAAATCATAAGAAAAATCTTAGGCCCCAAACAAATAAATAGCACAACATATCGACTTCGAGAAAGCAAAGAAATCAAACAGTACAATACAAACCAAGAAATCAAATAATCATATACATAGCGATATGAGAAAAAGAAGACTTAAGTTTTACGGAGACATAAAACGGATGAATTCGAGTAGGCTAACTAGATAAATAGTCGAATTTTATGAAAATAGGAATAGAGCTAACGTTTGGAAGGTTAGCCAGAGAGAAAAATGTAGGAAGACTGGAACAAATTGGTCTGACGAAAGGAAAAAAGCTCATAGCGAAAGAATAAAATTAGTATGGGCGCAAAGGAAGGCTAACAACCACAAACGACTCTAACTCTACTTCGCGTAGTCCACCAGGGCCCATACGTGAATAATATAAATAACTGTGTACCAGTGGTGGCTGGTACATAAGAGCTGCAGACCACCCAAAAAATTATATATAAAATTACATATATTTAGTGACATTTAATTGTAGGGATTTTTTACTTAATAAATCTGGTAACTTTATATATCTTATTTTCAATTTTGGTTTGTTAAATGTATTTTATAAATAATGTTCTGCTGTAATGCAGAACCTCCATATTTCAAACTCACGGTCCACCACTGCTGTATATTATTTTAAAAAGTTACCTTACATTTTGATCTTAGTATAATGCAAATGAAATGAAATACTTAGTTACATTAAAATATTTGTACGAAAATTCCACAACTATTATTGAAAAATCATAACTTTTTTAGTTTTTTGTAGTTTTAATTTGTTTCTTTTTTATTTTCCTGGTAATAGTCAAAGAATTCAAGTATGGAGAGGTATCCAATTGCTCAGAGAACCAAAATAGTCACCTTGTTTTTTGAAAACAATCGGTTAATAATTCGAACGTCACTAATTCTAAAAGCGTGATGTGAGCTATCCACCTCGCTCACCAGATCTGACCATCCCAGACTTTTTCCTATGAGGTTATTTTAAGTATAGAGTACATGCTAACAATCCTCCAACCATTAAGGTCCTAAAGAACAACATTTGGCATGAGAAAGCCAGAATATCTCATAAAATGCAGAGAAGAGTATTTGAAAACGCTGTGAGAAGAGCACATGTTTGCGAGAGCAGGAGAGCGGTGATTATTTGGTCGATGTGATTTTTCATGAATAATAAAAAAAAATATCTAGAGTAAAACTTTCATTTGTTGTATAGATGATTTATTTATTGTTTCGTTCAAATTTTACAGAGCGAACAATCTAGGAACATTTTTTACGCCACCCTATATTATCTATTGTGAAGTTGAAAGTTAAAAGTTTTTTTTTTCTACAAATGAATTTACTGAATCAGTCATTGACCGTTTAATGACTTCATAGAATTATGACTCTATTTACCTAATTATTAGAAATTTTCTAACAATTACCGAAAGGCCAACTGACTCGAGAAAGAAACTTTCCTTTTCAAGCCAACTTCAAACAATTGTGTCGTGAAGCGTTCGGTATCTCGGTCCTTCTCAAGCTAATTCGACTTGAACTCTTTTTCCATATTCTAGGTCATTTTTTCTACATTGTTAATTTCTAAGTAAGCGAGTAAATTGTACGCCAAGCACCATTATTAATTTTATGGTTTAAAGTGATTCCATGTATTTTGCGGGCTTTTCTCCAGTGGTTTCTAAATTTGTTTTATTTATACTTTCCATTTTGAATTTAGTCTTGCTTTCAACCTGTTCGATATTTATAGATAGTTGATACTGTCGCCAACTGTATATTTAATATGTATCTGTTATCCTGTCCGTATTTGATTTTAGAAACTTAATAGTTTACCGTTCAAACGTCCAGAGGTTATTTAAGAAGATCTTGGGATCAATTATACGAGGGTTGTGTAGTCATGGAGGGTTGTTGTTAACAGTTTTCGAGCCCAGTCTTCATTGCAATAGTTCTCTTAGTCGCTCAGTAATGCAACATTTTGATACCTAAATAGGGTGCCTCCGTCCGACTCAATGATAATATGAATAATCCCCTTATAATATGACTCATTCAGTGCCTTTAACGGATCACAACACGTTTATTCCAGTCACTTTTTAATAGTAGTATGCCTGTCATCTATGCGGTTGTCGAATATATATATATATATATATATATATATATATATATATATATATATATATATATATATATATATGAACATTTTTGTTGGTTGCTTGACCGGGAAGGACCCCCGGTTCATTGGATCATTCATCTGGTTCATCCCGGTTCATTGGACGCGGTCCGGGAAAATCTGAAACTATATATATATATATATATATATATATATATATATATATATATATATATATATATATATATATATATATATAACCAAACCAAATCGTCCAAGCTTATGCACCAACTATACGCCATCGGGATGAGAAAAAGGAGGAATTTATAATGATATGGTTCAGCTTTTATACAAGGAGAAATGTAGGTACCAAATCCTGATGGGTGATTTTGATGCCAGAATTGGAACAAGAACTGGTGAAAATGGAACTGGCCCATATGGAACTGCTGAGCGAGACAATAGAGGTGACAGATTAGTTGATTTTGCTGAAGGACAAGAACTGTATATTATGAATTCGTTCTATAAGAAAAATATCAGCAGAACATGGACATGGAAAAATCTATCTTGTCTCACATGTGAAATTTATTATATCATGACCAACGATTAAACAATATTTTGCAATTGTATTGTTCTTAACAATTTTAATGTTGGAAGTGACCACCGAATGGTACGAGCAAAAGTTAGGATTATCTGTTGAAGAGAGCGCGAAAGAATGGTAAGGTTAAATCAGAGCAAAGTTGATTCTGGGATATTGCTGGAGAGGGGCAGCAATTTTGAGAACCGCTTTACTCTTACAACTCCACTTACTTTGTTGAACCGCTTTGCTGTGTTAGAAGACCCGGGGGAGATAGAAATATCAGTTCAACATGAAGAAATCACCAACAATTTGCTTGAAACGGCTGCTTCAATAGCACCAGAAGCAAATGTCTCAAACAGACAAAAATCTCTAGTGATACCATTGATTTAATGAAAAAAATGACAGACAATGAGAAATACAAGGAGTCCATTTGGCAGGATCGAGTACACTGAGCTCTGCAAAACTATAAGAAAACGCATCAGAGAGGAGACGCCTCGATTCAACATGCAGCTAGTGCAAAAAAACCTGGAAGAAAACAGAGGAATTAACAAGGCTTAACAGAAGGCGAAAACGAAAAGAACGCAAAAGCATCTCTTAATGCGTGAGGATGGTACTGTGTGTAATGGGCGCGTATGGAAATATTATAGGTTGTCAGAAAATTTTACTCGCAATTACATGAAGATCAGAATCAATCAAAGATAACAATACCCTCGGAAGAACAAATGCCAGATATCCTAGAAAAGGGCAGTGTAACTGTTGAAATGCTAAAAGCTGGTGGTTGGACTTTACAATAAAAAAAAATGGCAAAATTATACTCAAAATGCCGCAAAGAACAAAAAGTACCTGACGTATAAAAAAATGCAGAAGTGATCATTTTACATAAAAAACGAACACAGGAAAAGTTAAAGAACTACCGTCGCTATCAATAATGTACACATTTTTCACCATGATAATATCTACAAGAATATTACGAAAACTAAATGACGAACAACCAAGAGAAGAAGCAGGAAAATTTAAAGAACTACCGTCCAATAAGCCTCCTATCAATAATGTACACATTTTTCACCATGATAATATCTACAAGAATATTAAGAAAACTAAATGACGAACAACCAAGAGAAGAAGCAGGAAAATTTAAAGAACTACCGTCCAATAAGCTTCCTATCAATAATGTACACATTTTTCACCATGATAATATCTACAAGAATATTAAGAAAACTAAATGACAAACAATCAAGAGAAGAAGCAGGATTGTGAAGTGGATTCAGTAAAATGGATCACATTCAGGTTATAGAGCAGGTCATAGATAGGTACATCGAATACACCATGCCACTATGCTCGGCTTTTATAGACCACAAAAAAGCATTTGACTGAATCTCAAAACAAGCCATAATGGAGCCTTGCTTAACCAGGGCCAACAAAGCATATGTTAACCTATTAGGATCGATATATAAGGGAGCTGCAGCGACAATTCACCTTGATGATCTTGAAGTTGGAATTAATGTAGAGTGAGGTGTACGGCAGGGTGACGCAATATCGAATATTCTTTTCTCGGCCTGCCTTGAAGAAGTATTCGGTAATCTGGATTGCAAACAGGATGGTGTAAAAACCAATGGTGCAAACTTAAACCATCTTAGATTTGCAGATGATATTGTTCTCATTTCATAAGACCCAGAGGAGCTGCAAAGGCGCATAAAAGACCTGCAAAGGGCTAGCGAACTACTTGACTTAAAAATAAAGCTGAAAAAGAGTCAGGTTATGTTCAATAAATTTGCTGACGGCAGAAGAATTTCAGTTTTAGAAAGGGATTTGGAGGTTGTGGACCACTATATATATATATATATATATATATATATATATATATATATATATATATATATATATATATATATATATATATATATATATATATATATATATATATCTTGGGCAGAAGATTTCAATGGAGGGGGATACCGCCCGAAAGATGGAACGGGATGTTAAATGTGGCTGGCAAGCATTTGACAGACTTAACATGGTGTTTAAGAGTAAACTCCCACTTTGCCTAAAAAAAAAAGTTTTCGATCAGTGCGTCCTGCCCGCTATGACATACGGAAGTGAAATTTGGACACTTACATCACAATCTCTTCAAAAACTTCGGGTAGCACAGAGGGGAATGGAAAGATGTATGCTTGGCAATACAAGACGATACAGAAACCCCTGCACATAGGTCAGGGAACAAACGAAAGTATGTGATATCATTGGAAGAAGGAAGCAATTAAAATGGAGATGGGCAGGACATACAACGAGGCGATGGGACGACAGTTGGACCAAGGCAATCCTGGAGTAGATACTGCTTGATTGCAAACGTCCACAAAGAAGGCCGAAAGCACGATGGACTGATGACATCGTTAAGTATATTGAAGCATGCTGAAGCTGCCTTCATCCTGCAATGGATCGACACGGGCTAAGTATGTATATATATATATATATATATATATATATATATATATATATATATATATATATATATATATATATATATATATATACATGCATATATGCTTTGGCTATATCTTTAGGTACTGCGATCACAAATTTCCCAATATTTCAGTGTTATTTTTTATAACGTGATCCTAACGAAACATGCTATTATTCGCAGTCAAACACAAATCAAACAATGACCGTTGTATTTAATAAAAAAAAAAAATTCATTGAGTCGTGGTATAAAATTATGTCGGCTAACATTGAATCTTCAATTTTAAAAACAATGTATTACACTACCCTGGGCAAGTTATTTTTAAAGATGTCCCATTTCGTTCCACAAAAAATATTATTACTTATTTTTTTTGCCAAAGGGCCACATTTCAAAAACTCATACCATGATAAAAATACTTTCAATGGCGCCAACTATTTGGATTTTTTCCAAAACGATTTGCAAACATTGTTAGAAGATATACCACTCAATATCCGCAGAGAAACGTGTTTGCAACAAGATGATTGTCCAGCGCATTATGCTCGTCCTGTACAGGATTATTTGAACAGAACGTATCCCTAAAGGTGAATTAGGCGCCGTGGTTCAGTTGAGTGGCATCCTCGTTCTCCGGACCTAAACTGGGGCTGCATTAAAGAAAAAGTGTATTCAAAACTAATACAAAATCTAGCCGAACCACATTACAGAATTGTTAAAACAGCAGAAGAAATAAATGCAAGGAGATTCGCACGATTGGTGAAAAGATCTTTTCTGATGCGATACAGAGCATGTATTCGTGTCGAAGGCAAACAATTTGAGCATTTGCTTTAGTTTTAAATAATAATATTGTGATAAATAAAAGTATTACATTAATTATTTTCATTTTATTTTGATTAAGTTTTATTTTAATAAGATAGTAGACCAATTATGAATTTGACCCACACACATTGCCTTTGGGTTGAGTTTTTTTGAACTAAGAATCTTTTGCAAAAAAAAGGCAATAATATTTTTTGTGGAAAAAAAATTGAAAATATACCACGCAATATGTGTGAAAGAGTGATCGAAAATTGGGCCTACAGAATGCCCTCCACTATACGAAGTCTTCTTTGAGATAAAATATAAATCACCCGATTATACACTTGTAGTTATCATTATGCCTCATTTTAAAGTTCTGGCATTCTTATTGGAAAACCCTTTATAACCAACAAGATATATCATTCATTATTAAAACCTTTCTAAACAAAAATAAACTAAAAAAAACAGAAATAGAAATATGTAATGCAGTGTTTGTGTGCACATTATTATAATAAGAGCCGGAAAGCTAGAAGCTGACATATAAACGGAGGAGTATGTTGAGGAATTGTAACTTAATAGGAGAATGTAAGAAATACAAGATATAAGAAAGACGCTAGATGTAATAATTGAAAACAATTCAGCTGGTAGGAATATATGATAAGAATGTTGGGGGAGAGTCCAATAAAATCTTAACATATCGGTTAATAAGTCTTCGGTCTGACATATAGATGGCGTCACTTACGAGAAATGCTATGTGAATAAAATGTGATCGATTGTGCCAACCTTCCAATGTCATGTGTCAAAATTTCATCACAATCTGTCTATTAGTTTCTGTTGTGCTTTAAGTGACGTTACTTTTGTTATTTTCAAAACAATGAAAAACAAAAAAAAATAATTTCTTGTGTTGATTAGATAAAGAAAAATACCGTTGAAGCAAAACAATGGCTTAATAAATAAATTGCAAAAAGATTGGTAATTCAAACGTGGCCGTACAAGCACCGATGATGTTTAACGCTCTGGACGTCCAAATGAGATAGTTACACCAGATATAAAAAAAAATCAGAAAATTATTTCGGAAAACCATGAAGTAGAGCTGCAGGAGATAGGTGATTTCATGAAGATATCGAAATAAAGTGTTTGCACCATTTTGCTTGAACATTTGGGACTGCCTTTATTGATATCGAAATGGGTATCGCGTTTGCTCATAGCGGACCAAAAACAATAGTGTATTGATAATTCTGACCAATGTTTGAAGCTGTTTAAGAAACATAAAAAGGATTTTTTCACGCGGTATGTGACAATGGATGAAACGACGAGACGAGATTGAAGGACGTGATCGCAAAAAAGCCTCCAAATAAACAAAATAAAGTGCTGTTTCACCAAGGCAATGCACCATGTCTTAAATCATTGGAAATAATTGTCGCTAAATTACATGAATTGCTTCCTTATCTGCGACTATTCCAGTTCTCAGATCTCAATAAAATGCTCGCTGGAAAGAAATTTCGCTCCAATGAAGAGGCAATTGCCGAAACATAAGGATATTTTGAAAGCAAAGAAAAAAAACTGAAAGAAAGAACTTTTCTATAAAAAAATGTAGAATTGAATTTGAAGTCGGAATTTGCAAAAAGGAAGTGTTTTATTTATGAGACTGAAGATTTATTGACCGATGTGTTATGAATGGTTCACTCATATCTATATAGATATTCACTTAGAATATTAGAAACATTTTGTGGATATTTACATGCTTTGCGTATAAACAATCGTTTCTAAAAAGAAAAATTAGTGGGTTTTTTCTGCAGTAACCAAACAAAACAAAATTCAATTTACCGATGTGTTATGTGTAATGGACAAAGGATGTTCATCGGTTTTACAGTTCGTATATACCTCACAAATTAATATTAATCAGCTATTTAAATTTCAAATTGAAGTAAAGTTGAAAATATTTGGCTGCATTTTGACCTGCTAACTCAAATCAGAGATACATATTTATATTTCAAATATATTTCACTTAATAAGAATAGGGCATAGCAGTTTGATTAGTTTTAGTTTTATGTTATTAACAAAAATTGATACTGACATAAATTATAAATCTAACGTGTAGGGATGAACTCATCGATAGTTTGTTAAATAGTAACAAACACTACCAAATACTAATTTATTACAAACCACTTAATTTTTGAAAAGAAATACTATTTTATGTAGAGATTACTATTTTACTAAGTTATGCAGAGACCAAGGAGTGAAGATCAGATGGGATAATACATTAATTAATTAAGTTTCTTAATTAATTTCCTTAATTAAGTTTTTCAAATTAGTTAAGTTTTATTTATATCTCTAATAATGATAATGTTTATACAATTCCTTTATTGTTATCGACATGATCAACGCCCCATAAGCAGCATTAATTTGTTCGAAGGACTATATATATATATGTATATATATATATATATATATATATATATATATATATATATATATATATATATATATATATATATAGAAGAATCCTAAGGATAGCTCTAGAATCTATGCAGCCAGTGAAAAATTAGTCACTCTAGTTGGGAATTCATAATTGAAGGTGCAGCGGAAAAAGAGAGAAAGAGAAAATGATAAAGAATAAAAAAAAGGCTGACGGAATCTGGACCAAGAAAAATAAAGTGCAGATCAAATACCAAAAACTATAAAGCAAATGTCACCACTCCATCCTATAGTAAATTAACTCCTAAAAGACTCAGGGGTAATATACCATATAAAGGGGACTGTTTTTTCTCTTCTGTGGAATTCTAAGGATTGCTCTAGAATCTATGTAGCCAGTGAAAAATTAGTCACTCAAGTTGGGAATACTTAATTGAAAGTGCAGCGGAAGAAGAGAGAAAGAGAAAATGATAAAGAATAAAAAAAGGCTGTCGGAATCTGGACCAATAAAAAAAAAGTGCAGATCAAATACCAAAAACTATAAAGCAAATGTCACCACTCCATCCTATAGTAAATTAACTTCTAAAAGACTCAGGGGTAATATACCAATAAAGGGGACTGTTTTTTCTCTTCTGTGGAATCTGATCGTGAACAAGCTTCTCGAGCATTGAATCTTTCATTTTTACATCTGGTATTCTAAAAAGACATATTGTTCGATGTTTATAGACCGCATTTAGAAGAGATTTGGCGTTTTTGGCAGCATTTGGCTTGTTAGTAGGTTGCTAGCCTTGTTGTGGCTTACTGTGAAACATAATTTTGATTTGGCTTCGTGCGATTATTTTAATCTAGGTATTTATTTTTATCTGGCTAAAGGAAATTATTTGATTCACATAACTTCAGTTATCGAACAGGCTGATTTCTAAAAATGAGTACCAAAAGTACTTCTGAAACCTTTTCAAAAACTAGTTTATTCTGAATAAAATATAATAAAAACTATAAATTAATAATGTCTTCTTCTCTTCTTTTGGATACACTGTATGTAATATCCCTCATTACTACTGCATTATAAATATTTTGCATTTTTAGGATGTAGAATCATACTGCACTTCTAGTGCTGTCTTTGTACATTATAGCTTCGAATTATTTGATGTTACTAAGTCAACGAATGTAATTAGAAATTGCTTTGTTGTAGTGCCAATGAAGAGAAAATAAGTAATTGGTAAGTTATTTTCACATTTGTTGTTTGTGTATATAAAACCCATTTGCTCAGTAGATGCACTCAGCAATGCATGCATGCCCAGTATGTAGCAAATGTACATATCATTCTATCGGTGAGCAAATTTCCTGTCATATACATTTAATATGTATTGGATATGGCAGGAAATTGACTTTACTCGACAAGCTTTCTTAGCAGCATGATGTGCAATAATAAAAAGGATATATCTGAACATACTGTCTATAGAATAAAAAGTTTTCCAGCGTTAGTTTTTATAATGTTATTTTTATATCTTAAGACACGTTTTTACAAGCTTTGGTATGAGTTTAAAGTCATACAATAAATATGCTTAAATTACAAACGACTTATTTGACATTATAAAAAGTCAAAAATTAATACAAAATAGGGAATGAAATGGCATATTAACTTGTCGTATGGTTTTTGCCATAATGTTATTACATGGGTGAATTAAAATAAACCGCAATTGTTTTATACATATTTATTATTTATAAAATAAAACAAAAAGCTATTGATCATTTTTCTACATAGTCTCCTCCATGCTTTACACATTTTTCGCAGCGGTTTGGAAGCTTGTGAGTTTCTTGGTCATAGAAACTTTGTTTGCGCAATTGCGCACGAAATCCTCGCCATCTTGATCGTTGTCCTCCAATCACAGGGTGACAAATCTGGTCCGTATAGAAGGTGTTCAAGGGTTTCTCAATGCATATTTTCCAGTTTTTCCTTCGTCAAAACCGAACCCATCGGGCACATATTTTATTGAAGCCAAGATGATTTCTGATGATTGTTTGAGCACTTCCAAAGCTAATACCCACCTTTAAAGCGATTTCATCAATTGTGAGCCGCCGGTCACCTTCGATAAGACCGCAAACTGCACCAATGTTGTCAGCAGTGACACTTGACCTGAGACGTCGATTATGATATACATTTACCACACTTTCTTGCCAACTCTTAAACTTCTTGGCCCAACCAAACACTTGGGTCTTAGACAGGTTAAAAACTTTCTTGGTTAAAAACTGTATTATAACCCGTTGCGTAACGGATGGTGGAACCTGTTGCTCACTCATGCCTGTATTGACAAAAGAACTCAGTGAAATAGCTCACCGAGCGCTTTCCCCACTTTTAACACATGCAACGACTGCAACGACCTACATTGATAGCCCGTTCGTGATTGTCTGAGGAAAGTAATTGTAAAATTTCGGTTTATATTCGATTTACCCTCGTACAAGCTATTAGCATTTCAATATCTGATATCTGAAATTGTTGATTTGAAAAAGTTGTTGTTTGAAAACGTTGTTAAAGTTATCAGAAGAAGTTGGGAGAAAAAATTGTGAAAAGAACTTGAGCGAAGAAGTTGTTAGAATGGATTTGTTACAAGAAGGTTTTAGAAGAGATTGCTGTTAAAAATATGTAAGGAAAAGTTATTAGAACAAGGTCCTTAAATAAGTTGTCGAACACTGTGTGCTGTCACTTTTTCAATTTATCAGTCATTATTTTATTATTATATTAATCAGTCATTATTTTTAAGTCAATTTATGCCACTTTTTGCAATATTTTCCTATTTTACTGAAAAATGTGTATACCTTTTTATTATTATTATTCACGGGTGGGCCCTGGTGGACCACGCGAAGTACAATTAGAGGCGTTTGTTGTTATTAACCTTCCTTTGAGCCCATACTAATTTCATTCTTTCGCTATGAGCTTTTTTCCTTTCGTCAGACCAAGTTGTTCCAGTCTTCCTACATTTTTCTCTCTGGCCAACCTTCCAAACGTTAACCTTGTGTCTGAAACAGCCTCTATCCTGAATTTCACTTTGTGTAATATTTGCTGATCTTAGGTCCTCTTTAATTGCCGCAATCCATTTAATTATTTCTACTTTAGCTCTACTCCTATTTTCATAAAATTCGACTATTTTTCTAGTTAGCCTACTCGGATTCATCCGTTTGATGTGTCCGTAAAACTTAATTCTTCTTTTTCTCATATCGCTATGTATATCTGTGTATTGTTTGATTTCTTGGTTTTCTCGAAGTCGGTATCTTGTGCTATTTATTTGTTTGGGGCCTAGGATTTTTCTTATGATTTTTCTTTCCTTCTTTTCAATGTCCTCGATGTCCCTCTTTCTATTCAAAATGAGTATTTCTGCAGCATATAGACATTCTGGCTTAATAACCGTGTTGTAATGTCTCAGTTTTGTGTTTTTAGATAGGCATTTTTTGTTGTAAATATTTTGTGTAAGTCTTAATGCCGTTTCCATTTTTTGACATCTACCCTTATTGCCCGCTGTTTCCAACCCATTTTCCATGATTATTTCATCCAAATATTTCAATTGAGAGACTCGTCTGATGTTACCATATTTTGTTTTTAGAAATGGTGTTCTTAGTCTGTTGCAGGTCATGTATTGTGTCTTTTCAAAGGAAATTTGGAGTCCTACCTTTTCTGCTGTTTCTTTTAGGATTTCAATCTGTTTCTGTGCCGTTAATACATCTTGAGCTAAAATTGCTAGATCATCAGCAAATGCCAGACAATCAATTTTGATGTTGGTTCTCCCCAGTTTAATGGGCTGGTTAATATTCAGGGCCGACTTTTTTTCACGCCACTCCTGTATTACTTTTTCTAGAACACAGTTAAATAGGAGTGGCGAGAGTCCATCCCCTTGTCTCACACCAGTTTTAATTTCGAAGGGCTCTGAGATGTCACCCATGAATTTAACTTTTGACCTCGTGTTAGTTAACGTTGCTTTAATAATTGCCAGCGTTTTCAGGTCTAGTCCTTATTCTTTCAAGATTCGGAATAAAGATTCGCGGTCAATAGAATCATATGCTTTTTTGAAATCCACAAATGTACAGACGAGATTTTTATTGTACAGTTTTTGATGTCTTAGTATCAACTTTAGATTCAGGATCTGTTCAGGGCAGGATCTGCCCGGTCGAAAACCTGCTTGATATTCACCAATGTTCGGTTCTAACTGTCCCTGTGCTCTGTCTAGTAGACATTGAGATAGAATCTTGTAACAAACTGGGAGAAGAGATATTCCTCTATAGTTGTTTACATCCGTTCTATCTCCTTTCTTATGTAGTGGATGGATTAGAGCATCTTTCCAGTCTTCCGGAATCCGTTCGGTTCGACAAAACTTCCTGTAGAATTTTGGTTATTTCCTTGATTGTACCTGGATCAGCGGATTTCAAAAGTTCAGCAGTGATTCCATCTTCACCAGAAGCTTTGTTATTTTTAAGCCGCTTGATTTGCCTAATTATTTCCTCTTCATTCGGTGGTAATGAATCTGGGTTTGTTTGTTTAGGGTTTAGTGTTGGTAATTTGTTTAAGGGCTCAGGACAGTTTAGTATTTGTTCAAAATATTTCGCAAGTTCTTTGCAATTGTCTTGGTTATTTAGAGCTAATTGTCCGTTTTCCTTTTGAAAGCATAGGCTCTGCGGTTGATAGCCTGTTAATTTAGTTTTAAATGTTTTGTAAAAGTTTCGGGTGTTATTTTTTTGGAAATCTTTTTCTATTTCATTAAGTTGATTGTTTTCATATTTTCTTTTAGTTTGTCTAATTAGCTTCAATGTTTCTTTTCTTACTTCCAAAAAGATGTTATATTTTATTGCTGTTTTTTGACTGTTCCAATCTTTGAATGCTTTACTTCGGCTTAATACTGCTTGCTCGCAAACTTCATCCCACCACGGATGTTTTCTACGTTTTTGTAAAGGGACCAACTTTAAGGCTGTTTTAATAATTTTTTGTTTCAATTCTTGCCAGTTCTGTGCAGATTGTTTATCAAGTTCTTCTGTTAGGGCTGGTTTTATTTTCGTTGGGTCAAACTTTGGTACTAGCAGCCCCTTTTGAATAAGTTTTCGAGGTTTTAAGCTAAGTTTGATTCTAGTCAAGTAGTGATTCGTGTCTATATTTGCTCCTTTTCTGACTTGAACATTCAAAATCTCTTTATAATTGGGGTACGAAATGGCAACATGGTCAATTTGAAATTCACCCATGTACGTGTTTGGGCACCTCCAGGTCTTTTGTTTTGTTATTTTCTTCTTAAAATGGGTTGACATTAATTTTAGATTAAACTGCGAACATAGTTCAACCAATCTTCTACCATTATGGTTAGTCCATTTATGAGCGGGAAAACTGCCGACTGTTTTCCTGTACTTTTTTTCTTTCCCTAGTTGGGCGTTGAAATCACCCAATAGGATTTTTACATGGTTAGAGGGAATTTTAGAGATAGTCTTTTCCAGAATTTCCCAGGAGTTATTTACTTTTTCAGGATTAGATTTATTTTCTTCGTTAACTGGGAGGTGTGCATTGATTAATGTATAGTTTTTGTTAGCACACTTGAGGGATAGTGTCATAAGTCGATTATTTACTGGCTGGACATTTCTTATAGAACCAAGAATGTTTCTTGAGACAGCGAAAGCAACACCGAGATGTGGTGTATTTTTGAGTATTCTTTTGTCTGTTTTACTTTTAAAAAGTCTGTAGTTGCCGAATTCCAAGGTGTTATCATCTATTAATCTGGTTTCTTGCAAAGCTAAAATTTGGATTTTTTGCTGATTTAATGTTCGCCCCAATTCGTGTAGTTTTCCTGGACGCAGGAGAGAATTGATATTTACCGTTCCAAAGAAAGTTTTTATTTTCGGTTTCAGACGTCGGCGAGAGGTCTCCGACTCTCTCTGAAAGATTTTGCGTTTAAGCCCGGACGCCCCAGAATCCGAAAGTCCGGTTGTACCAGCAAAGCTGGCAGAGGATTGTCTGCCTCCTGGGGTAATTTTGTAATTACTAGAACGCTTCATCTTGTACTTTGAATTAAAGGTTTGAACCATGACGGTTCAGAGGTTAAGACTGGAGGGGTTAGTTCCAGAATTTAAATATCAGTCGCACCACTGGCGAACAAACGCTGACCACTCAGCCGCTTGATACAAGTCAGACGCTAAGTGGATTTAGTTTTTTTTGCCTTGGTTCGGGGCTGCTTATTTTGGGATATTCGCAGCTGTCCATTAATATCTAATGGAACTTTCACTATCCACCACCCGTGACCCGTCCAGTACCTTAGGCGAGGTATACTGGAGGTATACGAGGTATACCTTCTTATTATAATGTTTTTTATTTATTAATATTCTCTAGCAAATAAAACGTATATCTTAGTATAAAAAATAATAAATAAATATAAGACTTTGATTGCTTCAAAAGTGTATAGAGAAACTCTTCTTGGTTTCCTTTGATGTCTAGATAATGATTATAAAAAGACCTGTACGGAATTACGTAATTGGAAATATTAACGGATGCCATAGTTCAGTCGTAGCAGATGACGCATAACTTCCTTCTGCTATAGAAATCGATAAATTTTACAATTTTTCTAAATGCGATAAAAATAGTCCATTTCAATTAGAGTACAGTTATACTTTTCACGATTTGCGACTACGATCTAAGGTAATTGGCGATTACTATCTCCGTATTAAATCGCCAGTAAAATTTATTATTGACTTTAAGCACACTTCCCTATCTATTGGAATGCGCGATTGTAAATGTAAATCATGTTCGTCTACCTATAGTCGAGATGGAGATTTATTTCAGATAATAATGGGGAATTTTCATTTGGGTTTTTGTTATTGCGGGCGGTTAATTTATGGAAGTTGCAACGAGTTTGATTGCTTCTGGTTATAACACAATTAAGATATATAAAAGATATCCTTAAAGGATAAATATGGTACCGTTCATTTAATTCATTTTACTTGTAGTGATACTTTCTTCGGTAAACCATTAACAAGACGTCGAAATATAAGAAGTGAAGAAAATATTGTTGCTATAAGTGCCAGTGTTGCAGAAAATGAAAAAGTGTGAATTTCTTGAGGTTCTCAAATATACATAATGACAATTTAGCATATTGTAAAAAAGAGTTGTATTCTCACCATAAACCATATTATGGCGAGAATACAACTATTAATTAATGCAAGAACTGAAGTCATTTGTCCATTGTCAACATCGTGAGGTTTGCTGTTGTTGAACTTTGGAAATGTGTCCTGATTTCGAAAAAAATATCGTTTTTAAAGCCAATTTTTGATTTCCCATGGTTTTCTGGGTTACAAAAAGTATTGTTCTTGGTGTGAGAGCAATTCGCATGTAGTTCAAGAAAACATTTTCTATTGCTAAAAACACTGTGCGGTATCCTTTATTAGACGATAACATTCCTGCAGTTGATATATTTTCTGTAAATGCAGGAAATGCAGTAGCAGCCAATGGTTAGTGTTAATAGATTCCATGCGTTCAGAATTAAATGGAATTTAATTTCACACTTCTCAATTGTTCTCATGTTACTCTCAACTTATAAAAATAGTTTAAAATTTAAAAAAATATGAATATTTTTTGACCTTCAAGAAGTTGTGACTTAACTCCTGGATTACGTTTTGTAGGGTTACTGAAATCTTTAATATCTAAAACAATCCACGAATACTGGATGTATTTACATACATCCGAATACTGGATGTATTTACATACCGAATTCTACATCCATGAAATCAAGTCTGATATATTGTACGAAATCATAGCAAATTAAACTCATCGAATTCGTTCAAGTAAACAAACAATCAATCGATTACTATATATGTATATATACATCTCTTCATATATACATATATACATCTTCTCCGTGGACGTTTGCGATCAAGCGGTATGCAGTACAGGACCGCCCTGGTCCATCTTTCGTCCCGTCGCCTCGCTACAGGGCTTGCCCACTTCCATTTAAATTGCTTTATTTTTCCAACGAGGTCAGTCACTTTTGTTTGTTCTCTGATCCATGTGCAGATCTTTCTATCCCGTCTAGTAATGCCCGAAGTAATACTCGAAGTTTTTGAACTGACTGTGATGTGAGTGTCCAGGTCTGACTTCCGTATGTCATAACGGGCAGGACACACTGATCAAAGACTTTTCTTTTCAGACAAAGTGGTAGTTTGCTATTAAACCCTATGTTGAGCCTGCCAAATGCATACCAGCCACACTTAACGCGTCGCTCCACCTCCCGAACGGTATCCCCTTCCATTGAAACCCTCTGCCCAATCTGCTTCAACTGCCACAACTTCCAAATCCGTTCCTAAAAGAGACATCCTTTTGTCCTCGGCAAATTTATTGAACATGACCTGACCCTTATTCTGGTTTATCTTTAAGCCAAATGGTTCCCAAGCCCTTTGCAGCTCTTGTACGTGTCTTTGCAGCTCATCTGTGTTTTGTGAAAGAAGAACGATATCATCTGCGAAACTCAGATGATTTAAGTATGCACCATTAATCCTTATTCCATCCTGTTCCTAATCCAGATTACGGAACACTTCTTACAGGCAGGCTGAGAAAAGAAGAGGCGATATTTCATCACCCTGCCGTACGCCCCGCTCTACACTTATTCCAACCTCAAGATCGTCAAGGTGGACTATCGCTGTAGCTTCATCATATATCGATCCTAGTAGATTTACATAGGCTTTCTCTACACCTTGATTAAACAATGCATCCATTATGGCTCGCTTTGAATCAAATGGTTTTTCATAATCGATAAAAGCCAAGCACAGTGGCATAGTGTATTCGTAGAGTCTTTCTATGACCTGCTGTAGAACCTGGATGTGATCTATTATAGTGAATCCACTTCTGAATGCTGCTTGCTCCCTTAGTTGTGCGTCATTAAGTTTCCTTAGTATTCTTTTGTATATTATCTTGGTGAAAACTTTGTACACCAGTGATAGGAGGCTTATTGGAGGGTAGTTCTTTAAATCTTCCCGTGCTCCTTTCTTATGTAAAAGAATCACTTCTGCATTTTTCCATAAGCTGGGTACTTCTTGTTGTTTGAGACATTTTGAGTATATTTTTGCTAGTGTTTTAAGTAAAGTCCGACCACCAGCTTTTAATATCTCAACAGTTATACCATCCTTTCCTGGAACCTTGCCATTTTCCATCGAGTCTATAGCCTTTGTCACTTCATCTACAGGATAACCGTCACTTGTTCTTCAGTAGGCATTGCTGTTCGTGCTTGATTCTGGTCCTCATACAACCCTGAATAAAATCTTTTGACAACCTCTAACATTTCCGTCCGTTCCCTGCATATTGTACCATCCTCACGCATCAAGGAAAACATTCATGTCCTTTTCTTTCTTAGCCTTTGCTTAGCCTTGTTAATTCCCCTGTTTTCTTCCAGAGTATTTTGCACAAGCTGCAAGTTGAATCGGCGCGTTTCCTCTCGAATACGTTTTCTTATAGTTTTGCAAAGCTCAACGTGCTCGACCCTGCTAAAAGGACTGTCTGCATTCTTCATTGTCCGGCGTTTTTTCATTAAATTAATGGTCTCATTGGAAATTTTGGAGTCTTTGAAACATTTATCTTCTGGTGCTATTGAAGCCGCCGTTTTAAGCACATTGTTGGCGATTCGAAGCGATTCGACAAAACAATTTCAAAATCTCTGCCCCTCTCCAGCAGCTTTCCAGAATCCACTTTGCCCATTTTTGATCTTATCATTCTTTTGCGCTCTTTTCGGCAGTTTATTTAAACTTTACTCGTACCATTCAGTGGTCACTTCCCACATTAAAATGGTTAAGGACAGTACAATTGCAAAATATTGCATTATCGTTTGTCAAACTATATATATTTATAGTATATATATATATATATATATATATATATATATATATATATATATATATATATATATATATATATATATATATATAGTTATTTAGTAACAAATACTAAAATACAAAGCAATCAGGAATGTTCCACTCAAGGCAATCAAGAAATCATGAATGTCCCTTCGTGGATTTCAAGAAGGCATACGACTTCATCGATTGAAAATCTCTGTTCAACATCCTAGAAGAACAAAGACTCGACCCCAAAACATTACGGTTGATCAAGTAGGCACTGGCCGACGCAACCTCTGAAGTGAAATTTATGGAAGAAATTTCCGAATTCTTCCTGATCAAAACCGGAGTAAGTCAAGGAAACGGGTTATCCCCACTTCTCTTCAATTTATTCCTGGATAAAGTCACAAAGGAATGGGAAAACGAACTGAAAAATCAAGGACACGGGGAACCAATGTGACTTGAACGACCCAAAGTCAACATAGAAATCTCATGACTAGCCCGCACAGACGACTCAGTCATACTCAGAAGGAATGCTGCGAGGGCTACCAAATAGATAGAAGTCCTCGAGGAATGTGCAGAGAAAATCGGCCTACAAATCTCCTTCTAAAAAACCGAATTATTTTTATCTACATTACTTTTTTTTTCTATTTTATGGTACTTAATCAAACAACAAATAATTTAATAAATTATTTTTTTATTGTAATTATTCTTAAAAAAAGTATTAAAAATAAAATGTCATATTCGCTAACTAAAAACAACGTTTGAGCCTTCAATCAGCAACATCTACACCGTTTTCACAAGAATCATTTTATTATGTTCTTATTATGTTATATGAATGATATTTACAGACAAAATTTTTACAGAAATCGCACTTCATTGTAGTTACTTGATTACCTTTAAGAACACATGTAACGAGTGTCCGTTCCTCACACATTGTTTCTTCTCTGGTTCACACTCATCTTTACCCTAGTATGCTTTTAAGTATAAACGTATATCTATTGCAGTATCAATGCAGTTTTTAAATAGCGCTCAGTAAACCGTCCTTTCATTAGTGCATATGAAAAATGTTTGATATAGGACCTTCTCAGCTGTTATCCACCTTGCTATTTAGGTATGTATCACATACGAATTTATTTCACTTACATTTAACAGTGTGAGGAAAAGGCATATGGTACAACCATTCCTCTTTGCAGTTGCTAACCCTTACACTTTGCCTTTTTTTTTCTTGACACAGAGTATTTTGCCTCTATATGGTCTCAAGTGTCGACTCCACTGTCGACTAGATGTAAAATTGTGCTTTGAAGAAAGCAAAATAACGCCCTTATTTTTTTAGGGACGAAGATAACATCATAATCTCAAATTTAAACCTAAATTAGTTGAATTCACACGAAGTTGTTTATCAGGTTGAAATTGTTTTGAAATTTCACATTTATTTTTTCGCAAAATACCTAAAGTAGTAATATCTAGAAGGATGAAAACAAGGCCATACGACGTGACCAATTGTCAATCATGAGATTTCTGTTTTTTCCTTTTAGATGATTCATCAAACAGTATACTATATCGTACGGTTTATTTGAAACCTCGTAGGACCCTACAGGACCCTACAGGTGGTTTTTCATAATGCAGTTCTAACTATGACGTGTAGAAGGTTTTAGTATCATTAACTGCAAAGAATTTTAGTCCATATTTTGCCGGCTTACTGGGAATATTGGATGAATGAACAGCGGCCCTGGAAACTGGGAGTGTAACAGTTTTTACAATTTCTAAAAATGAGTCTAGAAGAGAACGTACAGTAGCTAACCAATAAGTTAGCCTTTGAACTTGTGTACTGTTATCATCAAATCGCATTCACATCAATAAAACAATAAACTGTTCGCGTACATGCGACTTCTTGCTGCAATTAGCCTCGTTATTCCAGAATTCATTCACACTGATATTTTGTTCTCCTTTTACTCCAATAGAAATAACAAATCTATCTATCACTGCCATTATTTCATTACGGTTTGTCAATTTTGCATCACGATCACGGCTCTACTGCACTTCCTCACGTTTATGAAAAATATAGAAATTAGTACAATAAACTATTTGATCAATCATTTCAGGATTGATAATCCGAAGAAAGCAATCAGTAATGTGATATTTTCTGTTTCCTCATCTGACAACTAATGAAGAAGATTCAAAATTTCTTTATTATTCACATATTGAGCCCTATAATAAAATATTTAATTATAAAAAATAAAAATTTAATTACAAAAAAAATTTAAAAAAGCGTAACTTGCATGTCCAGAGTTACATGTTACATGTTCGGCGCGTGGTTCACTTTGTCAACTATGGTCTTTTTAACTGTTTTTATTTAAATATCTATACACTTGTTGATTGGATTGTCGCAAATACACTCCTGACTGAATATTTAGGACTAGGAGATAAAGTATTGAAATCGGTACCCGGAAAAGATTTGACTTGCACAAATAATGACAAAGTCAACCAGCGCTAGAGTTAAAACTTATCATAATCAATATCAACAAAATTATTAAAACCTAGTGAGGTAATAAGACGCTACTAGAAAAACAGTTGGAATAATGGTAATAGGAAAAGGGTAATATGATATTCGAGAGAAAAATAGGACGAAAAGCAGGAAGAGTTGACAGTATAACTACACGATACGTGGAAAGAAAGTGTTAAGAG
The DNA here is from genome assembly GCA_031761425.1 of Cosmopolites sordidus. Taxonomy (NCBI): domain Eukaryota; kingdom Metazoa; phylum Arthropoda; class Insecta; order Coleoptera; family Curculionidae; genus Cosmopolites; species Cosmopolites sordidus. The sequence goes on from JARFXV010000902.1 coordinate 345,809, forward strand.
ACTAAGACAATAAGGAAACAACACATGGAAAGAAGTGTGATTTAGAAGTTACACGCTGAAGTTAGTTGTAAGAAGAAGTAAATTTGCCCTAATATTTTTCTGAAATACTGCAGGTATTATTGGTAAAAAATGGAAACAAAAAAAATAACCCGGTCACAGAAATGTAGAAGGCAAGTCTTGCCAAACAAAAAAGTTGAAAATCATAAATAAGAAAAGTGAAATTAAGCGAACTAGAAAAATAACGTTAATACAAAGCAACATTTGTAACTAGCCACTAAAATAAATTTATTTATAAAAAACTTGTAACTTTTAATGATAATTCCTAAATCTTATTGGAAAGTAGCATCTCTAAAAGTACGAATGAGGGTTTTAAATAAAATTACCTGAATATATGTGTTTGTAATTACCTGAACATATTTATTCGCGAATCGTAAAACATGTATTGCAATCAATTTGTAGTATACATTAAGTAGTATTTGTAGCAAAATTAAATAAGTATTTAAAATAAAAATGATGCATTACAACTTTGAGTTTGTAAAAAAAGACGTCACGCTTCAACGGTATATAACCGTAATTTTTATCTGATGATTTCAGCAAGCAACATTCTAGGGAATATTGAAATTAATTTATATTGGTATGTTTAGATTGGCGAGTTATAAAATATGCTTATTAAAAATATTGTTTCATGTGAACATTTCATAATAAAAATATGTGTATTAGTTAGTAAGTACCTAAAGCTAATATCTAGCAAGTATATTAAAATTAGTTCGAATATAAAGTTCCTAAATAAAGGCAATACATTACTAAAAGGCGCTAAGCTTAAAAGGCACTAACTGTAACTAAACTCAAATAGATTTACCACCAAATACGATTTTACCCTTTTTTGACTTTTCCACTCGCGTTTCATTAAACAATTAATTGAATCATCTCCTGATAATGCTAACATGATTAACGAAAAGACCGTTATTTTGTGTTTTAAAGTTTTCTAATTATAACAATTAATAATTAAGCTAAGCATAAAAGCAAGCATTCGACATGAAATACAATGACAATGAAATGAACCTATGACAACTTAGCAACCGTACTAAATCGCATTAAATATGAACAGTATCAGTAATTATGGGGATTTAAGTGATAGGTATATTGCTAGGACTTAAAGGGAGTTTTACAAAGTATTGCCGTTTTTGTGCCTATGGGACGGTAGGACAACGAAAGAACATAACAGTAACAAAGATTGACTTCACTGAACTTCTTTTAAACCAGGTATTTCAAACATAAAACATGCCCCCTTGGTAACCCAAAAAGGTGCTTCTTCCGTCTCTCCATATTAAGCTTGGACTAATGAAAATCTTTGTCAAAGCCATAGACAAATTAGGTAATGGTTGCAAGTACCCAAAAGAAATATTTCCTCAATTATTAGCATATTATTGGATCTCAGATAAGGAAGTTTCTAGGTTGTTTCCGTGTTCAAGAAAAATTAGATGAAAAGGAATTGGTAGCTTGGAAATGTTTTGTAATTTGTAGTAAGATGTCGCATGTCCTTAAAAATGCATTTTTACACTCCCATTTAGATTTTTTCCGAAAAAATTTAGTGCATTAAGCGACGACCAAGGAGAGAGGTTTCGTCAGGACATCAGGACGATGGAAGCAGGATACCAGGGACGCTGGAACCCATCTATGTTGGGCGACTACTGCCGGTTTTTAAAAAGAGGTGATGCAACAAAACAGAATGGAAAAATGAAAGTTTTTATCGCTGTATGATATCTCATGTAATTTTTTTTTATTCACATAATTCTCAGCAATGTCTTTGCATATATTTAATATGTTTTATATGTTTATATTAAATAAATATTCGATTGTAAAAATATGTCGTCTCCTTTTTTCGTCACCGATCCCCTATAATAAAAAAACTGTACTGGTTAAAGTAATTACCTTATCATTTTCACTATAAAATACTATACTATAAAATACCATAAAATACTTCATATATACCTATTTTCATCAATATTACCTCAAAAAAGTTTAAATTTGTTGACCTGTCTATTTGTATGAACGAAATACAATAAATATTTTTATAAATTTTATTTCTAGGTATATATGATATATTACAATAACTCTGGCTTTTTCAGTTATCAAATTATACAATATGGATATCAAATTTGTCATCACATTTAAAAATGTCATCACATTTTAAAACTTACAGAAATTGCTTTCAGCCAAATTTGTATAAGATGCTCTAACAAAACTTAGAAAGCTACCAAACGTCTGAGATCTGGAGTGAATGCAATAAAGCACTACCTTTCTAAATTTGTAGTGTCTAAAAGTTCTTTTTTCACTATTTGAAGAGAAACAAATACTAAATAACATTAAAGAAATACATTTAATTTATTATATTACTAAGCATATAGATCTTAGAAATATATCTCTTAACAATTGTAATATAGAAACAAAAAATTGGACGTGTATCTTGGATAAACAGTAAAAGCAACTAGAGGGAGCCAAACAGCAAATATAATTAAAAGAATCAGGCTGGTTTGTATAGCTTTTGGGAATCTAAAGTGCACACTAAAAAACAATCGGATGCCCCAACATTTGAAGACCAGTACCAGGTGTGGAGGTTAATAGTTCTTAATTTTCCGTCTTCTTTTCAGCTATAAGCTGAAAAAATTTCAGCTTTTTGCTCACCGTGGGCCAAGAACTGGATCGATTTTTACAACGGTGTTAAGACATGTATAAGCGTAATTTAAATGAGTTTCTGCGGAAATTCTAGGCTTTTGATGAAACCTGGACTCACCATTATACGCCAGAAATGAAGATGGGTGAAGTGAAGTGAAAACAATGGGTTTTAACCAGTGAATGTGCGCCGAAGTTGTAGATGCTTCCATCGATTAGATAGATCATTGTTAGTGTTTTTGGGATCGGAGGATATTATCTTCATCGAACTATTTAGAAATGGAGAAAGACGACCACAAATCTGCTGCATTATTGGTAAAAGTTTATGCGAAGTTGATAAAACACGGTATCATTTGGCGAAGAAAAAAGTGCTTCACCACCACAATATACTTTTGTATTGAATAGTATTGATACCGAAAGAAGTCGAAACAGAGTATTTTTACCCATTGAAAAATAAAACAATTTTCAATCAAAAATACAATATTTTATTTAAAAAGTATCTAACTTATCACATATTTTTTAAATACACAACCATACGATTGATATTTTTCTTAAATTACAAAACTAGCTTAAGCAACATTCCTACAAAAGATAATGATTGCAAAAAAGTGGTACAGTTAATTTTGTACAACACAAATTAAGCTTCTAGATAAAGATGATACATTACAATATCGCTGACTTTCTAAAAAAAGAAAAGACGCCAAGCTTAACCGGTAAATGACCGTAACATTCAACTATTGTCCTCAACATAATAAAAGCAAATACTCGAGATCATTGTTAATGTCGTTGTCTTCAAAAGAAGACCGCAAACCGATTTAGATTCGGACAACTGGGAAGGGAGAGAGCGTTACACATTTAAACTCACGATCTTCGTTTTGTTCGGATTCATTTCACCGACAAGCTTAACTTTCTTCACTAGCTTCTCTCTGCGTTGCTTGGAGAAAAATATAAACAGTATTTGTCAGTTAAGTTAATGTAATCAGTTAGCAAAAATTAGAGTCGTTTTGGAGCAGTTTCTAAGCTGGTCCATTAATTTTCGGAGGTGTAAATAAAAACTGTGATTCTCTTGCATTCTGAAAAATAATGAGTTATTTACTGGTGTTGATTGTTATCGGTTTTAGTAATTTTTGTGCAGTGAGGGGTAATGAGGAAGATTCGACAACGCCATTGGATCTGGAAGGGTCAAGTTCAAATACTGACGATTCTGAAGAAGGATCTTTCTGGGAAAAAATAAACAATGCCAGGTTAGATATGAGTCTATTTAATTGTGAATACATATCGTAGAAGGTTGATCTTTTTTGATCTGAGAGAAAGTAGTAGTGCATTTAGTTTTACTGATATACACCAAGATTTATGTGAAAAGTATACAGTGATGAAAATTAGTATGTCTATAAATAAGTCAATAAGAGAAAGGTAATTTGTACTTACAAGCACTAATTAAATCGTGCAAATCAGCTAATGATGGCAGGTTTCCTTTGAAAATCTGAATAAAAAATATAAATATAAAGAAATTCCGCAATATTGTTTAAATGTTAGTTTTTCTCATTATTTTACAATTAAAAAAGGTGTTGTTTCTATTCTTAATCAATTTATTTCGGTTATTCTATGACAACAGATTAATTCCTTCTATATTAAGTTATTAAAATGCCAATTCTTCGAAAGAAACTGAATTATCACCGACAAGGCGATTTGATATGAAGGGGAAATAGCATATCCTAAATTTGTTAGATGAATATAAAGAAATATCGCTACATCTATGTGATATTGAAAATATAGGTCTCTATAGTGTCAGCAACATCGCAGCAGTGGTTGTAGACAAAGAAGAAAATCACCAACGGAATTCATAGTTGCGCTGTGTCAGTTTACAATTTGTGTAACTATGCAAAATATGCGGTTGTTCCAGATTGACCTCACCATTTGAAGCCTTTCTTTAGGTTTAGGGGGAAAAAGTAACTGCTGGGAGCTAAATCGGGTGAATATGGTGCTTGTGCACTTCGTAGCGTAAATCCTGTAGTTTTGCAGCAACAACACGAGAGGTATGTGTAGATAAATATCGCAGTGAAAACCCCTTTCTTTTTGTTCAGATGTGGACATTTAGATTGATTAACACCCCTAACACCCTTCAACTGATTCAATAGTAAAGCAAAATATTCCTCGGTGTTGGTTATGCCTTTTACCAGGGAATCTATGAGCACTAAATCATAAAAATCTCAGAAAATTATAATCATTACTTTTCCTGCAGAAGAAACCGTTTTCACTTTCATCCAACTCCCACCTACTGTTTAAACTACTGTTTTGTACTTTGCAAGTAATGGTGAATCCATGTTTCACGCGTTTAAGTAAGTCTAAATATTCTTGAGAAATGTTCGTCCCAATTATTATTTGATCAACCAATCCATCGAGCAGAAAAGTTTTGCGTCTGCGGACATTGTGAATTTGTGTGACAGTTTTGTCGGTCCTACTTATTTTTGGCCATCTTAAACGCTTATTATAGTCTTTTTCTACGATTGGAAACAAAGGGAATGAATCTTTGAAAGTTGAATATACTTATTTTTGCATGAACGTCGGGGTTAAACCGTACAAAACTCAGTACTTAATAATTGCTGGAATATCAATCAATTGATATACCAGATCAAATGATTTTTGCGGAAAATGTTAAAAATAGCTGTACGCAATCGCCACAAAAGAAGCAACAATTTAAAAGTTTGCAAGATCCCATCTAACAAATCATAATTAACAAATATATTCTTATAGTTATACTTGCACCAGATCAACGTTAAGTGAACTATTTAACCGACGAGGAAATGTTTTATTTTTGGTAGAGATTTACCAGAAAATAACAACAAACAATTAGTTCGTTTGAGTTCATTACCTATTAACTAAAGTAACAAATCGGTTAAGAGGGTTAGGAATAAGACCTGCAGTTAGAATAAGGCCGGGGTCTGACATATAGATGGCATCACTTACGAAAAATCCTTGCCATTGTGCCAACGTTGAGACGTCATGTGTCATAATTTCATAACAATCTGTCTAGGTTTCCGAGTTGTGCTTTAAGTGATGTTACTTTTGTTATTTTCAAAACAATGGAAAAAAAAGAATTTCGTGTGCTGATTAGACATTGTTTTTTTAATGAAAAAAATACCGTTGAAGCAAAACAATGGCTTGATAAACACTACCCGGACTCTGTCTCAGAAAAATCTACCATAATTCATTGGTATGCTGAATTCAAATGTGGTCGTATAAGCACCGATGATGCTGCACGCTCTGGACGTTCAAATGAGGTGGTTACACCAAACAATATGAGAAAAATTCACAAAATTATTTCGTAAAAATTGTAAAGTAAAGCTGCAGGATGCAGCTAATATCATAAAAATATCGAAAGGAAGTGTTTACACCATTTTGCATGAACATTTGGGAATGCGTAAATTGCTATCGAAATGGGTACCGCGTTCGCTTACAGCGGACCAAAAACAACAATGTATTGATGATTCTAAATAATTTTTGGCGCTGTTTAAGTGAAATGATTTTTTTCTTGCGGTATGTGACAATTGATGAAACATAGATCCATCACTACACTAGTGAGTCAAATCGGCAGTTAGCTGAGTGAACAGCAGCCGGTGAAAGTCGTCCAAAGCTTTCAAAAACACAGTCATCGACAGGAAAGGTTATATTTTTGGATGCACATGGGATATTATTAATCGATTATATCGAGAAAGATAAGAGATCGCAAAAAAGATCGCCAAATGAAGAAAAAAAATGCTGTTTCACCAAGAAAATGCACCCTGTCACAAATCATGGGCAACGATGACTAAATTGCATGAATTGTAATTCGAATTGCTTTCTCGTCTATCGTATTCTCCAGATCTCTCAGATCCTAAAAAAGGTAATTGCCGAAACTGAAGGATATTTTAAAAGCAAAGAAAAATCGTCCCACAAAATAGGTGTAGAAATGTTAGAAAAACGTTGAAATAATTGTATTGCTCTTCAAGGAAAATATATTAATGAATAAAGTCGAAATTTCCAAGAAAAACCAATGTGTTATTTGTCAGACCGGGAACTTATTGACCGATGTATTAGTTATTATAAAATACTCCCTCTGAACAATCTTGACTTTAGATCAGAATGGTGTAATCTACGAGCAAATTGAGATAAAGAGTTAAGAATTTTTAGAGGAATGACATTTTTGCGTGTGAATCGATAGAGGTCATACATAACTGAGGAGTTGAAGAGGAAAAAAGGCAATTTTTGAATTTTATTGTAGAACGTGAGACAGCACTTACCAGAGGATGGATACTTGTGGATGGAACTAGTGAAGGAAGTAAAACTCGCTTAGTATTCGTTCAAGGACGTTTACATGCTTAAAAGTTCCGAATAGTGTTCTGGAACTAGTTACGTTACCATGCGTTCGAGGGTTGAATAATGCCATGCTTTAACAAGACAACACACATCCGCATGCCTTAGCGATTACGGATTCCTTCAAAGGACTAACATCAATATTTTCCCTTGGTCTACGTCTACATGATCGTTCGTACCATGGTTCATTGAAGATGTTTCGGATATGGTGTTTGACTGGAACTTTTTAGTAAACTAGTGCCATCTATTGCAACTATATATAATCTGAAAACAGTACATCTATAAAACAAAACCGTGATCTCCTGAAAGTGACAGTACCTTTAGTCACCTCGTCACAAAAACACGAACTAAGAGCAGGAACAATGAGCTAATATTAAATTTTGTTTCAAGCTCGGTAAAACTTTTTTATGGTTGATGATAATGTTTATGGTGATGATTGCTTTTCTTGAACACGTGTGTTCGAGTGCTATAAGCGATTCCAGGACAGTCGTGATGCTTTGGAAATTGACCCATTCCGACCGACTCAAACCCCAGACCGATCAAACCACAAAAATCGCGGTAAGTTGGTGGAAAAAGTGCTTGAAATGATTGAATGATGATGCTAATTCGACTGTAAGATGGATAGGCCAGGAATTTAATACAACCAAAGACATGAATCACAAAATATTGATAAAGGATTTAAACAAACGGAAAGTATGCTCGATTTGTTCATCACGCCTTAAACAAGGCCAATAAATTGTTCGCGTTGAATATTGTAAGAGCCCTATTAAAATAAAAAACACAGAACTGGTGATGGATGAACTTGGTGTTTCAAGTAATATACGATCCTCAAACAAAGCGCCACGTGCTACCTGGAAGCTCGTGGTGCTACGTGGAAGCTACGTGGTGCTACGTGGAAGTCCTCAGGCTTTCCGAAATCGAAAAAATTGCCTTCCAGAAGACAATGTTGATTTGTTTTTATGACTCTAAAGGTATTATACTTCGGGAATTCGTTCCACAGGGTCAAAATATTATGGTGAATTTTATCTGGGTATTATGGAGCTTTTGTGGAAGAGAATCGTTCGAGTGAGGACCGAATATCGAGCGTCGGGAAGTTAGTTTTTTGTTGCACAATAATGGACCATCTCACAGAACCGTCGCTGTTCATAAATTTTTGTCGAAAAACCCGCATTTGCCTGATTTATATCCATGTGACTATTTTCTGTTCCCGAAACTCAAACTCCCCATGAAAGGAATGTTTTATGACAGTGTTACAGAAGTCCAAGAATTCGCGACGAAGGTAATTGAGGTGATTCTGAAAAACGACATAAATCTATGCTAGCATTGATTGAACGTTCTCAGCGCTGTATTGATGCGAAAATAATGAATTTTGAATAAAAAGAAATAATTCTTTTTTTAATTAAAAAAATTCCGTTATTTTTACTGACATTTTTTGTACTTGTTCAATATTTTTCTGGCAAACTTCAAAATTTTACACGTGTGATATAAATAACGCTTTGGTTCTGCGATACAATGTCATCAATTAATAATACAATGTCACAAATTATCAACTTTTGCATCAATCCAATAGATAAGTGTTCAAAAGTATTATTTTATGTCACAAGATGCATGTTCAATCTGGTGGTTTGGCAGAATCAACAGGTTGCTTAAAGCCTACATATTCTTCTCGTTCTATTTATCAAAATTATATATATAAAGTTAAATAAAACATACATGTTTTACTTCTGAAGGGGCAAGATTAAATTTTATTGTGAGATTCTCAAACGTTAGAGTCGTAAAAGTTAATTTGCCAAGATATATGTAACATAATTATAAATACTACTCGTTGACAGGAAATTGCTTCATATTTGATCCAGTGGGATTGCTTCCCGTATTATTAAAAGTAATATATTAGACTTTTATAGTCAGTTATGTCATTAGAGTTAAAAGACTTGAAACAAACCATACAAAAATGGAAAAATATCTGATATAAGTATAAAACAATATGAAGAAATTACTGTAATGTGGATAAAATAAATTTGAATGACTGATAGAGACTTATACATACACATTGTATAAGAGTAGATAACCTAATACAATTTGCAGTGAAAAAAACGTTCTTCATCTTCTTCCAGGTTATAGTATCAGGCAGATTACCTGTTTTTTTTTTTTTCAGTTTCCTTCCAGCTTACAAGTCATCACACCATCTTTTTAGCGTTCACCTACAGTATTTCTCCCATTACGCGATTTATCTCCTCACTGTCCGGTTGTTTACCATTCTTCCAGTGTGTTGATCCCATTTCATTTTTCTATTCTTTTATCTTTATCTCTTATGTTACATGAGTGCCTTAAGTTAACACTCTTTTCACGATTTTGGTGTCTTGTTTGCCACTCTTCTTCATATAATCCTTCCTTCATAATATCCTCAGCTCCACTATTTCAAATATTCTCTGAGTTACACTTGCATTTGGTCTTGCTTTAGATGTCTACATAATTACTGGTCGTATTACACTTTATTATATTCTTGCATTTCGCTATTCAGTTTCTGTTATTGACCCGATATTTTATTTCCTCCTCTACCTGTATATAACTTACTATTTTAATGTCTAGGAAATCCACCTCCGTTACTTGCTCTATTGATTTCTCTTCGACTATTAGCTTGATTGATTATTTCTCTATTATTATTGATTTTGGTTATTTTCGGCGGTGATTGTTATATTATAGTACATTGTTGTTATGTAGAACTCGAATAGTCGCTTTTGTAGATCGTTCTCAATTTCGGCTATTATAACGTCGTCTGCATAGCCGTTTCTTTTAAAACCCTAATTGCCAATTCTATATCCCTTTTTTGTTTTTACTTTTTTTATAATTTCTTCAATGATAATATTAAACAGAAGATGGTTTCTATATAACTCCCTGTCTCTAAGTTATGAGATTCTATGTCTCCTTGCCTATTCTCGCTTCGTGGTTAATAAGCTGGGGCATTGTATTAGATACCGCTTTATTGCATAATCGACCAGTTATAAATCATTGGTACTTTTTCTCGTTGTATTTTCTCGTTCATTTTTGTCATTATTATGTTAATTGTTAATTTTAGTGCGGAATTTAGTAGGTCTATTCCTCGATAATTATTTGGATCTTATTTTTCACTTTTCTCGTGCATCAGTTTAATTATCGATATTCTTCATTCATCTGAACTTCTGTTCCATCTTATAATCTTCTGTATGAGTATTTGGAGTTGTTAAATAATATAATATCATTTCTATTTCAGTAGATTTATTTGGTATTGACCCGGAAGATTATTGATTTGTTAGTTTTTTAAGTTCTTCTTTTATGTCTTCTTCTGTTATAGTTGTTTTTTTTTGTTTATTATTAAGCTGATGTTTGTGGTATTGTGGTACCATGTTCCTTTTTATTTATTATTAGTTGTCTAAAGTTGTTGTTGTCTAAAGTAGGATACCATAACAAACATTATGTTTGCGTCGCTCTCTATAATACTAAATACATTTTTACCCCTGAATGCCTTCAAATAACTTCTTTATGCATTTAGAGTATTTTTTTAATACATTACAGAATATTAAGGTTTAATTGCTTCATTTAGCTTCATTGAGCCAACGAAAGAATTTTGAAGACATTTGGTTGACTAAATGATGCCGGAAAAAAAATGGCGGTCCAGGAAACATTATTGTCTATCTATGTGTTCTTGTTTTACATTATTGTCTAGCTGGAGGTTCGATTTCAGTTTGAAATTAGCTGAACCTTGAGCTAAAACCCAAACTGATTTTGTTATATAAGAATTCTATTAATAGATGGCAAGCACTCGTCGATATCAATACTCTGAATAAAATATATGATATATGATAAATAATTATATTACATTACAAGATAAAACCTGATTTAATTTTCAAATATATAATGGGGCATAACATAGAGACAAGTATGAATCACAAAATAGATTTGTTATTAGGAGTCAAGTATAATCAAAGTTACTTTTCCACATAGTCACCCCGAAGATTGAGACATTTGTCATACCGATGGACAAAGTTTTAAATACCCTCTTCATAGAAGGTTCGCCAGCGTATTGAGATAGGATTTCATCTACAGGCTCAAATTCATCGGGATAAGGGATGCTTTCTTGGATGATTTCTTTTTTGGTAATCCAAAAGCGAAAGTACAATCCAAACAATGGATAGAGTGGAATGGGATGGAACAATGGAAACAAACTCCCGGAACAAACCCAAAAAAGTCAGACACACTTTCTGAAACGAGAAGACCATGACTACCGTTTTCTGGGATCAGAAAGGTGTGTTGCTCGTAGAGTTTATAGAGCCAGGGACTACGATCACTGCAAACGTGTGTAGTCAGACATTACGTCGCCTGCGGATAAACATTCAGAACATAAGAAGAGGCATACTGTCATCTGGGATTGCTTTGATTCATGACAACGCAAGACCGCATACTGCTGCAGTAACTCAGCATATTCTTACTCAGTTTCATTGGAAAGTGTGCGATTATCCGGCGTACCGCTTAGATCACGCCCCGATTTAATTTAATCTTTTTCGGCAGCTGAAGAAAAATCTGGGAGGACAGCGCTTCCACAGCAATGAACAGATTCAAGACATCGTGAAAGCCTATTTCAATACTCTGGTGACAACTTTCTATGAAGTTGGTATTGGAAACTTCGTCTATCGATACGACAAATGTCTCAATCTTCACGGTGACTATGTGGAAAAGTAACTTTGGTTATACTTGATTTGATTGTCTTGGTAATTAAACTATTTTGTGATTCACCCTTGTCATTATTTTATGCCTCATCGGAGGTTGAAAAAAAGTAGCCCTCGTATTTAATCATATTCATATCATGCAAAGTTGCAAGTGGGCTCGTGAAAAATATTACAAATATTCAAAAACAAGGAAAATCTTTTCCGTGTTCCACGTAATTTGAACGTTTCGCGTTTTCCTACATTTAGCTCGAGCCGGACTGATGACGACTAAAGGCCAGAAATCGGTCTTGGGAGACTCTTCTTGACGTTTGGAGGGCAGTTGAAAAAATGATAAATTATTACGTGGAATACGGAAAAAATGTTCCTTGTATGAATATTCATATTATAATTTATACATCTGAAGGACAGAAGATTGGCACTTTATCTTAGTAGTAGAAAAGTAGTATAAAAGAGTAGAAAAATCCCGTCAACTCTATTACAAATCAATAAAATTTTAATATTGTTTGTAATTTACTTTGTCCAGTCCCTTTTGTCAATCATTAATCACAGCACTGAGGTAATTAACATCACTAGGATGTAGTCTCAACAAATAGATCTGGTTTAAACGGAGAAGTAATATTAGTTTTCTGTACACTATTAAATCAGGTTTATAATTATTTTTTGATCAAATCTCAACTAAAACCTTAGCTAAAAACACTAAACTCAAAGAGATTTACCACTAAACTGCAAATAACTTTTTTTTATTTCTTTGCGCGCTTTTAATTAACTATGTTCGCACCATCAGGCGATCATTTCAATGTAATTCTAAAGGTAGCTATGCTTTTATTGTTAAATATTAAGAACAATTAGGTGAACTTTATAAGAATGGAAGAACACGTGGATATGTTCCGTATGAAACATTTGATCATTTGAGTTTTGAAAGCATAATAATGCTATTAATGCTGTTTATCCTGTACCATGGATAGTAGAACATGTCAGCGTTGATTTAAAAAAAAAAAAGAATAGTGATTTCAATTCTTGGATGAAATTAAAGCTGATCTCAAACAAACCATCCAGAAATTAACCGCAAAGCTTCATAGTTCACAATACAACGGTGTATAAAATAACTGAACAAAGTGCAAAAAGAAGGAAAGCGAGTTCCATATCAACTTTTAGTTGACAAAATTGTCAAAAATATCAAATGAACAAAATTTAATGTGCAATCATCTGCATTTTTGCCCAAATTAGGCAGATATACTTTTCAAATTAAATAAAACAAATTGTTACTTTGCTATTTATCACTTATTTTATTTTTGAGTTTGTTTGACATTGTAACATTGTTTACGAAATTATAGTTACCAAGTCAAAAAATAAAATAAGTGATAAATAACAAAGTAAAAGATTCTTTTATTTATAATAATTAGCACAATCAGATATCATTTTCTTTGACAAATTGCCACTGGAGATGAAATGTGTATTATACAGGTATAATAGGTGTTTCCGTTAATAATGTCGATTTTTTCGCAAAATTGAAACATTTATTTCGATAACAAAATACATCACCTTAATAATCAAAGTATTGGCCATCCTTAGTTATTACTTTTTCTCATCTTTCTGTGAAAGAATGCATTCCGCGCCAAAAGAACTTTTGGTTTTTTGAGGCTAACTATTCATCAAGCCAAATTTTCATAAGAATGTTCTTATGAAAAAAGAATGTTCTTATGAAAAAGAAAGAGACTTCTTCATAAGAATGTAAGTGTTATTCTGAAAGTCCGTGCTGCATCGATTGAAATAAGTGATAGTCCGAAGAGACTAAGTCCGGTAAATACGACGGGTGGACAAGGAGGTCCCATTTAACGTTTTCCAAATAGTTTTTCAAAATCACCACTTTTAAAACATTTAAACCATCATTCACAAGTTTTTTGGGTTAGAGCATGTTCACCATAAGTTTCGACCAACAATCGACAACTTTCCCGCAAAACGCCTTTTTCTGGTATATAATTCGACATATTTAAAGCTATGAAAAACTATGTTTTTGACAGAATGACAGTTCATAACGTACCGACTTTTGATAGAGTATGTTTACCCTCCAAAATGCCATAGACGTCATTAGCCTATACAAGCAAATGTATTAGTAGCACCATCTCTTAGCAAAATCGACATTATTAACCAAAACACTCATTACAATAATCCACATAAAAAAAAACAATAGTTAACAGGACAACCATCTTTGACTATTCCAAAACCAAGTATTCACCTTAAAACAGTGATACTGTCTGTATCGTGGCGAAAATGTGTTATTCTGCAGTAAGATCTCACAGTGCCAGAATGCCCACGAAAAAAATCAAAGAGTTAGGTTGGGAAGTACTAATTCCAACTGAATTCTCCTAATCATGCACCGTCAGATTACCATATTTTCTCGTATCTTAAATTTATATCTGCAAATAATATAACTGCACACCGTGAGCGGGAGCTAAACCCGCTCAGTCTTCGTACCATCATACCATAATACCATAGAAACCACGCTGTAATCTAAAATAAGTCTTTTAAGATACATTTAGTTATTTGATTTTAGTAGTTGAAAAGTTATGTAGTAAATAAAACATTAATTTATAATGGGGCGATTGTTCATTACAGAGGTGTTTTACTTAAAAAAAAACTGATTATATTCTTACAAATGACATATTCAATATTGTATTTAAATTTATTTAAATGTTGTAGGTTACCTTCAGATCGTCGTAGTATTTATTCTGACCCCTCCGATTTTAATCTCGAAAATAACGACGAGGAAGGAACAAAGCTCACTCTTAAGGAATTTTTGGATTACTTTACCAGGAAACATAATAAAGCACCAGTTGAAGGTAAAAGACCTGATGAAGCATCATTGTTGGAGAAGCTAGCAAACAATGAAGACAAAATAATTAATTCTGACGATAAGTCGAAAAGCTGGTCCCTGATGGATATTCAGAGACACAAACATCCGTTTGAAGATAAAAAGGGGTACGTTTTGTTATTGTTATAATATAACATTTAACTTCTAACTAATGAAGAAAATATTGTTATATTTAGTCAGTTTTATATGAAACAAATGAGTTTTATTAAAGATATTTATTTTGTGTTTTCGTTTAATATAAAAATAAAATTTTAATCAAAGTACAAATATAAGAATTATGGTCAGAAATAAACTGGAGAACAAGAAAATACATTTGTTTTCTTGAAAGGTATCTCAGATGCATCGAACGAATTCATTAAATTTATTTAAGGCTTCTTAAGTTCAGGGCAACTGCTCAAAAATTGTATATAGTAAAGGGTCTTTTACATTGAGTGGTTTTTTAAATTCTTGAATAAAATACAGAATTTGCTTTGATTTTAGAAAGCTTTTTATTGATAATTGAAGTATAGTCTATGACATTTAAACACGAAAAACAATATCTGCCAAATGAACACATCTTGCAATTCCACAAACATCTACTCTTTTGTCAAAATTTTGGATGACATTTTGGCAAAACCGCCGCTCTATCTCACCAATGACTAGAATAATGTCATTTTTTAGTTCAAGAATCGATTGTGGATTGTTCTTATAGAGTTGGCTTTGCATTTAACCCTAAAAAAATAGCCCAACGATGTCAAATCACATGATCTTGGTGGCCAATTAATATCACCGTTTCTTGCAATAACTCGTCTAGGAAAGTTTTCTCTCAATAAATCAATTTTTAATCTCTCTCAATAAATAATTTTCATTAACAGAGTGAGGTCTGGCGCCATTCACCTGGAACCACATATCCTCCGGACCAATATTATTCAATTCAGCCCACAATAATCTAGTTGTTATCTTACGATATCAAACACCATTCACAGTTACAGCTTCACCAGCACCATTCTGAAAGAAATACCGCCCATTTACACCATAATGCACACCAAGCAGTGACTTGTTTAGGATGTAAAGGTTTATCATGAATCAATCGTGGATTGTCGTTGCCCCAAATGCAGCAATTTTGTTTATTAACATGGGTACCGATTTCAAAATGTGTTTAATCTGAAAAGATGCTTTTTGGAGCAAATTCGTTTGTATGTTCTATAATCTAATTGACAAATACACGACGTTTTAAATGATCAAGAACCTTTAGTTCCTGTATTATTTATTCCTTATATGCCTTCAAAGCTAAATCATTTCTTAAAATACGCCATGTTTTGGATTCATTGAATTGAAATTGTTGTGAACGTCGACTAATAGAAATTTCTGAATCTTCAACAACACTTTCACGTACCAAATCCATATGCTCTAGTGAACGATCACTACGACTATAAATTGCTTTTATTTTATCTTCCACTGACCCAGTTTCTTGAAATTTTTTAACAATTCCATTGGTAGTGCTTTCAGATGGACGATTGTGTAAACCGTAAATATACGTAATGTTCTAAAAACATTTTTTACTGGACGCCTATTTTCATAAAATAATTCAACAATTTTAACGCATTGTTTGTTATATTGTGTACAACTCCATTTTTATAAATGTCATACATTAAACTTCTGAAATGAGACTAGACCTAGACAAATTCACGTCATCTGTGTTTTCTTCAAGCATTAAAAAACCGCTCAATTTGAAAGACCTGTTATCCTATCTATATTCTATCGGTGAGAAATTTGGGAACCTTGTCGACCAGTCTAGTTTGGCCATCGCTAAACTACACTTACTAAAATTTTTTTCTAACAATCACTATTAAAAATACACTATTTGACTATATGTGGTATCTTGCTAGAATATGATATTTGCACGAGCTTGCAGATACGGCTGCAATATTTCGCTGTCATAACGAGATTCATTTCCTTTAATGGAAGAAGTGATCTGCTTCCCAAGCATATATATCCCATGTACCATAATTTCTGGAGTAATAGCTGTATACCGTTTTAATGCGAAAGTTAAATTTCGCCTATCACCCGCAATCAGAGGTTTTCCGGGTGACCCTTCCATTTCCATCATGACTTCCTAAACAAAATCTACCTTCCTCTCTAAAATAAATAAATTTCCATTCCATTTCCTTTTATATCGGCACTATTCTAAGAGACGCATCTTGTCGTGCTCTCTAAGACGAAGCACCCATTAAAGACGATAAGTATGCATCCGTATGCAAGTAAGCATCGATTATCAGTCATTCCCAAAATGGCCCTAGTTGTAGTCGTAACACAAACATGATGCGATTGGATATGTTCATGTGGATTTTGTATAACAATAAATCTAAATGTCGGTCCTTACAACTTTCGATCTTGTTCTTCTTGTTCTTGTTCTCCAATTTATTTCTGGGATCACCAAAACTTCCTACTCGAGCATAACTCTGATTCTGAAAAATTGATATATTTCGAGAACCCAAAACGCAGATAATCATAAGTTGGCCAAGGACTACTATCAACAGTGACTGCAATACCAAATCGCTTTGGAATGAAAATAATGCAGCGCATTTTGTGGGATCAGTAGGGTGCCTTGTTCCATGAGCTTCTGAAACCAGGTGAAACAGTTTTTACCGTTCGCTAGCGTCAAAGGCAAGGAAAAGTAATTTTCCAGCACGACATGGCTCCATCACACACCGCGAAAGTGGTCAGAGACACCATTTTTTCACTTAGCTGGGAACTCTTGCCCCACCCGCCGTATTAATCAAACATGGTCCCTTCCGCCTATAACATATTTTCATTGATGTCTCACGCACTTTCCATGAAAAACTTTAAAAATTATGAAGATATTGAAAAATAGCTTGATGACTTGATCAGCTCAAAATATGTACCGGTTGTCTGATGAGAGGACATCCACAAATTGCCAGAGAGATGAGAAAAATGTGCATATAGCGATGGTGAATACTTTGAATAAAGCATTTTTTCCTTTCCTCCCAAATTAAACGTGTGAACATATATATATATATATATAAGAGTAGACGCAGCAATGTCCACCCGTCTCGCTATTTCACGCAAACTTAAAAGTGCTTGAAAATACACAGTGGGCAAGTGGAGAAGTATTCAAAAAACAAGGACAAAAATTCCTGTGCTCCACGTAAAGTTCTTATTCCTTCAGTCGCCTCAAATGCCAACAAGCATCTCCCGAGACCGGTTTCTGGCCTTAAGCCGTCATCAATCAGGCTTCAAATGGTACGTTCGAAAGCAACTGAAGGATTGACCAGGGTCCTGGCCATATTAATCGGCCAAGTGCTTGATTGCTGCTTTCATATCAATAGCTTGCCTCTTTTCAAAGTCAAATAATGGCTGAAAAGATGATGTACGAAGTCGTGGCCTTATAGAATTTTTAATAGAACCTCAAGAATATTATCTATATCATTATATTATCTTAGAATAAGAAAAAATATTCCACATCATATTTTTGCAATCACATAGAACAATATGAACGTAAATAAGCAAAAACTATAAGAGTTTTTGCGTTCAAGATTTGCTAGATACTGAGTAAATTTTCTATGATTCAAATATGTATATTGTGTGTTACACTTTTTTGTTCTCCAGCATATTTACCATTTATTACAAGCCCTAAATTATCTATCCGTAAATAGTATTTTTCGTTATTCATGAATTTAGAAACTAACGTCGAGTACTATAAACTTGAAGAGATTACCACTAAACACCAAAACACTTTTTTTGAACTGCCCGATGCACGTTTCGCTAACCATGTTAGCATTATTAGCGAAACGTGCGTCGAGCAGTTTAAAAAAGTGTTTTGGTGTTTAGTGGTAAATCTCTTCAAGTTTAGTGTTTCATACCAAAGGTTCCAATAGAAGAATTGAGTACTATAGTTTATACAGTATAAAACGGTTCGGAGGTGTTATTTTGTATAAATGTTTGTTTTTAGATGGGTAAGTTTAGAGCCTATACCATGGTCCATATCGAAAATATCGAAATGGCAAAGTAAATATAAACCAGCGACTGACCGGCCTTGGGAAGATTATGATTCTGTTACAAGTTCGAGACCATATTTATACAATGAAGAATTTAAACACAAAAGGTAATTTTTAACTGAATACATTTTTCTTGGAAGCACTGAATATTTTAACTCCATTAACGTAATATGTCAGGTATTGTCAGGTATGTCAGATATGTCGTAATATCGTTACGTTATGTCAGATAATCACAACAATTCTTTATCGTTCGAAAGTTCATGAACTTTTTCCACATATTCAACAATATAATTATACAAGTTAGAAAGCCACTTGAGAGTTATACCTTACAAAAATGTATAAAATATAGTTCAGATTAATTTTTTTAATGTCAACTCAAAATTAAACAAAAAATATCATATTTTATGTAAAACACTTTTAAAAAATGAACTATTCAACAAGATATAGCAGAATAATTGTTTTGAGGAGGGTTTAATAAAACAAACCGAAACGTTAATAAAGCAGTATAAAATAATAGTTTTATTAATACAAGTGGCCGAAAGTCTATATATATATAAATATATATATATATATATATATATATATATATATATATATATATAATATATATATATATATATATATATATATATATGCCCACAAGGTAGCGTAACGGAACCGTGGAGGGAAATATTACAGAAATCTTTCACCCTTTCTCCACGTGGTGCCACCGATCGCCTTCGCCGAACTGTCAACCATGCGACGTCACGTGTCTCTCGGGACCGGTTTCTAGCCTTTCAGCCGTCATCAGCCGAGCTCTAGACGAACGCAAGGAAAGCAGTTCGGAGAGACGATCGGGGCCAGACCAGATTAACTGGCCATTTTAATGACGGGTCGTGATCGCACACTACTCACGCCATCATACGGCGAATGCTCGTAGCAGTCAGGACCGTTCGTAACATTCTGCCTGGAACCTCGGTATACTACCAGGTATGCCCACAAGGTAGCGTAACGGAACCGTGGAGAGAAATATTACAGAAATCTTTCACCCTTTCTCCACGTGGTGCCACCGAACAGTTCGCCGAACTGTTAACCATGCGACGTCACGTGTCTCTCGGTACCGGTTTCTAGCCATTCAGCCGTCATGGAGCACCACCTCTCTCTAAATGAGCATTTTATTGATTGTTTAACTGGGGACGGGCCCCACCCATCCCTTCCATTGGAGGGCACATAATTCATCTCTTGATGTTCAGACTCTTCAGGGCACCGACATGTGCTCTCTCGTCAAGAATAGAAAGAACCGATCCGTCGAAATATTTTGGGAGGTTACTCTAGGGATTAAAACATAAAAAAAGTTCTTATAAACATCCCCAAAAATTGCTTCTTGCAGGGGCTAGAACCACTTAAAAGAGGAACTCTGAAGATGGTTTTTTCGCAATATTTTCGAAACGGTTTATGTTAAAGTCGTAAAACTCGGAATAGTTCAATAAGTTGGAATGAAAAGACGTTTTTTGTGATAATAATTGAATATTTTACTTAGAGCGTCACATTTAGGGGCGTCTCCTTGGTAAATGCTGCCATTTTAAATCAAATTATTGAATCACAAAGATTTTTAGGTAGAAAAGGTAATCTTATTTCATCTCGTTCAAATAGACGATTTTCCAGAAAACTGACTTTTTCTAAATCGATGCACGATTACATCGATATCGAAATGCATCTTAATAATTAAGTAGGCGGCTGTCACTATTAATCTTTGTCTTTGATGCTTTATAAAACTAGACCATTTACGCAAAAAAGTCCAGATTTTTAATTTTTAAACAGCACAAATTTTCCTCTTTAAGGGGCTGTAACAATTTTTGGTGTATGTTTATAAAAGCTTTTTCTTTATATTTTAATCCCTAGAGTCACCTCCAAAAGTATTTCGACGTTATTTCCGGACACCCTTTATATAAATATACATAGGGTTTTTCGATTGGGACGGATCTATGTTGGCAGCCTGTGGTGGCGATGTTGTTTTGGCAAAGTCTGTCTGACCTGTTGTTTATTATTGAGTCACTGATACCAAATCGCCATAACAAGTTACACGGTTGAGCAGCAAGTCCAAATGATGAACTTTATCATTAAAATGAGTGTTTGTTAGTGTAAACGTGGCGCGCGTTGCATCGATTTTACGGTAGACGCGGTAGTCCATAAAAGTCGACTCTCCAAAATTTGGTGACCAAATTCGGGACTACCGGTTCGGTAACCAATCAGCCAACACCCGTTCGTCAAACGAACGTCAAATCGGCTGGGAACATCGCCGCTGTCCGTGAAAATGTACAGGAGAACCCAAGGCAGTCAATTCCTCACCATGGACAAGAACTCGGCCTTTCGCAGATTTCAACTTGGTGAATTTTGCATCTGCACTTGGGCCTGCTCCAGCACAAAATCCAACTGACCCAGAAGCTTAAAGTTAATGACAATATACAACGCCGTTTCTTCGCTGAGTGGACTTCGGAATGTTTGGAAGAGGACCCCAATTTTATGGGGATAATATGGGACGACGCCAATCCACACGAGTTCCATCAGGTATCAATGCATTCGCAAAAAGTTACTGTTTGGTGCGGATTTTGAGCCGACGGCGTCATTGGTAAAAATTTTTTCGAAAAGGACGTTGGTGAGGTCATCATCGTCAACGGCGAGGGCTACAAAACGATGATAACTGATTTCTTTTGGATAAAATTGAACGATATGGACGTGGACGACATATGGTTTCAGCAGGATGGCGCTACGTGCCACACAACAGACGCCACGATAGACATTCTGCATGAACGATTTCAGGGTATGGTTATCTCTCACATAAGTGACGAGAATTGGCCACCAAGATCGCTAGACTTTTTCTTGTGGGGTTTTCTGAACTCGCAGGTCTATATGCGAGAATCATTGAAAATTGGACCATTCGAATCCTTGCCAACGGGAGAAGCCGCGGCGGATATTTAAACGATGTTATATTCCACACGTAATGGCATACATGGGCCTTTTAAATAAAAAATAAATCGCTAACACACACACACAACTTGTTTTACTTCATTTTAACATTGACCCACCCTTATTGAAATGTATATCGCCTCGCTACATGGCCTGACCATCTCTATTTCAATTGCTTTAGTCTTCCAATGATGTCACACACTTTCGCTTGTTTCCTGACCTATTTCTGTATCGTCTTGTGATGCCAAGTATACCTCTTTCCATTTCCCTCTGTGCTACCCGAAGTTTTTGAATTAATTGCGATGTGAGTGTCCAGGTTTCACTTCCGTATAATAATGGCTAGGACGCACTGATCGAAGACTTTTCTTTTCAGGGAAAGCGGAAGTCTACTCTTAAACACTATGTTGAGCCTGCCAAATACTTGTCAGCCACATGTAACAAGCTGTCCCACCTCCTGGGCGGTATCCCCTCCATTGAAATCCTCTGCCCAAGATATATAAAGTGGTCCACAACCTCCAAATCCCTTCCTAAAACGGAAATTCTTCTGTCTTCAGCGAATTTATTGAACATAACCTGATTCTTTTTCAGGTTTATTTTTAAGCCAAATGGTTCGCTAGCCCTTTGCAGCTCTTGTATGCGTCTTTACAGCTCCTCTGGGTCTTATGATCTGAAAACCATCTTATGATGAACCTAAGATGGTTTAAGTTGGCACCGTTGATCTTTACACCATCCTATTCCCAATCCATCCAGTTATACGCGTTGGAATACAAGAATTGGAATACAATGTTTTTGTCACCTTTGCTTACTTACGGTTGTGAATCGTAAAGATCCTACAGAAAACACTTGACGGTATATATATATATATATATATATATATATATATATATATATATATATATATATATATATATATATATATATATATATATATATACATATATATATATATATATATATATATATATATATATATATATATATATATATATATATATATATATATGGTCATGGTCATATATGGTCAGGCACTTGCTCAATCCTTCAATTGCTGTTGATCGCTGATTCTGAGCCCGACCGTAGACGCCTAAAGCCAGAAACCGGCTTGCTTGAATATGTTTAATATTCTCCACGAGCCCAATGTACAATAGGTCTCTCTATTGTCCGGATCTGTCCCCAGCGATTTTTAATACATATAGTGTAGTGTGAATATGTTGTAAACGTTCCCCATATGTTTCTTTCTATGTTTGGGATAATAGTTTACATATTGCATATGATGTTGTTTACTATAAAAAATTCTTTTTGTATTTTATTAGACTTATAGTGTACTAATTTCACTGTGAAGAAACAAAAGCAATTTGACTTGTTTTCATTTTTATTCAATTCCATTAATTAACGCAGATAAACTGTGTGTAATAAAAATATATTAATGTAATGTTAAAATTAATATAACAGACATACTTTTCTTTATTATAGGCCAGTCTCTATAACACCACCAAGCCCTTACGTTTATCATCACTCTACAGAAAGTTCTGATCGATATGATACATATTATGAGCGTCCATTAAAATTGTCAGTAAAACCAGGACCGTATTCATCGAATAGCTATGCAAAACCGACAGAAACGTATGGTCATAGAGTACATGTTGAAACACATTTTCCATCCAGTTCATATAGTAGTACAATAAGGCCTTATCATCATAACAGTAAGTAATTTTTTTCATTGCATTTTAACAGAAAATTAATTTCTATCTTTTTCAAAAAGTTTGTTATAAGGCAAATCTGAATAATGTCGTAATAATTCATGAATATTATTTTTTTTAGGATCTTAAAATAACTTACATGGGGTAAATAAAATGTTATATGAAAAAACTTTGTATATATAGTTCGATATGTTTTATATAGGGCAGAATACAAATAAGTTAACAATAAAAATGTAAAAAAATGTATTAAGGATTTTCCAAACTTTAATTGATTTTGTTAGTAAGGTATTTGTAGGACTTCGCTTATCTACTTTCTCCCCAACCCGTTTTGGTATCGATTCCATGCGCTGGTTGAAGCAACTAATTGAAAGAGGTGGCCTTTTTGAGGTATATCTTACATTACTTCGATTTCTTTTAAACCATTTACAGTCCCTGGGAGCTAATCCAAATTTCCTTGCCCTCTACCCATCTTATCCCAAACATAATAAAAGGTGTCCCAAGAGGTACAAGAGATCCGGCAATTTAATTATAGGTCTTTTGCGATGGAGAACGTGTGAAAATTTCCCGTTCTTGTGTGAAAACAATTTTGAAATTAAATTATGTTTTCCGACGAAGCTCATTTCTACCTTACAGGTTATGTGAACAAGCAAAATTATAGGATTTGGGTGCAAAAATTTGAGTGCAAATTCTGTGCATGTGATGTGCAAACTTTTTATGGCCCGAATTGGATAATATGCACCTTAACAGTACAACAGTTTCAGCAAGATGGCGCCACGTGTCATACGACGAGGGAACGTTTTCTAGAAATGGTGATATTCAGTGGCTCGCAAGATCGTCCGATCTAACCAACTTCGACTTTTTCCAGTGGGGCTTCCTCAAGGACAAAGTCTAGTCTGACAATTCGCAGGCGATTAATGATCTAAAGCAAAACATGCGTCCAGTTATTGGTGAAATTGAAACGTAATTGTGCCAAATTGGTATTGATAATGTTACGCAAAGAATGGCCATCTGCAGAAACAGCCGCGAGAGCCAATAAATATGTTATATGAAACAAACATGTTATTTTTCTAAAATTGTTGGTTTTATTTAAAAAGGAAATTGTGAAGTACCTATTAGGACACCCTTTATATTATATGCGTGAAGAGTCGGGAGGCATCGTATTAAGATAAACCTCACGGTCTTAACGTAACAAGTGTAATGCGCCCTTCGCTTGCATTTAAATGGAATTTTCAGTCAATAATTGTATGAAATGCATCTCCTATTTTTTGCCATGACTCTTCTCTTGTGTTCGTATGCAAAAATTCCATAGATTTTTTCAGGCCGGCTACGAAATGAAACTGCGATTTCCTATGCCCCAACTCTCAAGGGTATCATTTAAACATTATTTTATTACCCTGGCATTACGAGCTGAATGACTGTCCTGAATATATTAGATTTGTAATCTAATTTTTAATGCCATTTTCAAAAAGTTGAGGTAAGTTTTCATCGAGAGACCCTTGGCGTGATTGGACATTTTCTCTATTGAGTAATTCAAGGTGTCCCATTAAATAATTGTCCACAACACCATCTCACACATTTATTGAAAACCTATGTTAAAGGAGCACTTGTACAAAATAATGTTAATCTTCTTCTGACTACACATGCTCATTCTGAATATTAAAAATGGTGCTGTTGAAGAAAACTGTGTTGAAGAAAAAGTCATTCTCAGCGCATTTTTGAAGAAATCATGTGGAGAAGTTGAGTGTTTTAATAGGGTCTCCTTCGCATAGTGCCCGCACTGGTTGCAATATGATATTGACGTAACTAATGTTCATATAATAATCATAAAATCGATTAATGCGATATTCGGCCCACAATTGCACCTAATCATCTGGAGCTTATTCCGGGATAATTTTGTACTAAATTTAAAATTGGTTTCTACGTCACTCGTCGTGGTCGAGCACCAGCATTATTATTCTAATCGCTAATAACTCTGGTCCACTCGGTAAAATATTCGGTCATCCACTTGGAGTATATCCGGATAGTTTTGAAAATAAATATGTATTGCCCCTTCACCATTTCCCTCAGTTTGACTCAAACACAAGCGCACATCAGTTGATGAATCAAAAATAGAAGTGTTGTGTTGCTGTATATCAACAAACTATGGAAGATTAAGAATCTATTTATTTTTGTTAATTGAATTGAATTTAGCTTTGCTTTAGTATACCTTTATCCAGCTAGTACAGCTACATTAATTCATTCGAATTAATAAATTATTAAAGTAGACAATAGAACTAATGAAGAAATTAAATTATTATTTTAATTCTGCCTATATTTTTAGATAATGATTGCAAGCATCCAAATCATCCATATGATGATATAATCACTGACGGTATGCCAGCAAATTTTCCTCAGTCATCTCCTTATGAATTATTAAGACGAAAAGGAACCGAAATTGAAATTCACCCAGAAACACATCCATTTGGCGGCGATGGAGAATGGATACTTTTGTCTACAACTAAAGGATACAAACCCACAAGAAACAGGCAAAGATCTTTGAATTTGGGAACTACCAGCGAACCATCTCAAGCACTAACAACCACTAAGTATGATCTATTACGTGGCAGTCGAACATTTCGAAATTATTACTGATTTTCCTACAAATATTGTATGCTTTTAAACATTTTTAGGGGGGTTAAATTAACGGTTTTACCACCGTTAAAAGGTTCCAATGTAAATATGACCACATCTCATGGAGGTCTTCTTCAAGTAGAGTCAACATTTGACAGTGTTGAACAAGCTAAAAGGAAATTCGACCAAAAACAGAACGGAATAAAGATCAAAACAAAAAAGAAAAGGAAAAGTATTAACAAGACGCTCAATGAGCAACAACACACAACAATTCCCACAGTGCCAAAAATGAGTGCAGATCCTGGAGCCATAATGGCTGCAGTAGGTAAAAAAAATATCGGTTATTTATTTGGTGCACATTTTCATTTGGTTCCAGTATCAAACCATAAAATTTATTTTTATCTTTTACAAGGTGTCCCAAAAGAAAGTTTCTTTTTGATATAGCGATATAAATAAAAGAGAGACGTCCATCAAAAAATCCTTTATTAATTATTGAAATACACATTTTAGGAAATTATTTTTTTTAAATAATGTCATCCAAATGTAAATATTCACGCTCACTGCACTCATCTAAACGAACAGCAAAATTCTTTAGGACGGCTAGGCACATAATCTCTCTGGGACATTTTCTTTTAACTGCACAAAAGAACCCGGTTTATTGGCGTAAACTTTCGATTTTAGATAGTTCCACAAGAAAAAGTCCATAGGGCTCAAATCAAGACTACATGGAGGCCAATTTATCTCACCTCTCCTGGAGATTAATTTGTTTGGGAAAATTTCTCATGGCAGAGATGTGTTAAAAGTGCGTAGCGTTGCTCCGTCCTGCTGACACCATGTTCTTTGATTACAACCAGGAAAGTTCTGCAGTTTAGTTACCATAAAATTTTCCAACATTTCCGCATAACGCTCTGAATTGACGGTAGCAGCGCGTCCACTGCTCTCTTCAAAAAAGCACGAGCCGATAATTCCTTGCGCTTACATTGCAGTCCATCCAGTGACTTTAGACGAATGTAGGGGTTTTAATGCTTGTGTTTTGGGTTCGTTGCACTCCAGTAACGAGAGTTCTACTTATTTACGTGACCGAATAAAATGTGCCTCATCCGAAAACAATCTGTTATTGAAAGTTGCAAAATGCCCAGTTACCTGATTAACGAATTGAAGCCTCTGACCGGCATCTTGGGGCTTTAACTCTTACACCAGTTGAATTTTGTATGGGTGCAGTTTTTGCAAGTCCTTGCGTAGAATGCGGTGCAATGATGATAGAGGCCATTTAAATCATAAGCTCGCTTAACAATGGAAATTTAAATGTCATTCAGTAATTTATATTAACGAAAGAAGGTTTTGATTATTTGGTTCCGATGGGCATAAAAATGTGTAGAGAAAAAATATAACGACGCTGGATTTTCGAGATACTGATCGGACAATAAAACATAGTGGTAGAAATATCATGATCTATAGGCGTATCTCTTGGCCTGGGACTGGAAATCTAATAGTTGATAGGATCCTAAATATTGAGAAGTGTGGACATATTGCGAGAAAATTTATTCAAAAGGTGAAGGGTACGATACGATTAAGAAATACACAGCGAAAGTTATCGAAGAATTGCTACTCTGCTTAAATTATAATTCAAATTCAAATTGCCCGAATATTTTTTGTAGTTCATATTTAGATGTGCTAAAGAAACTTCTAGGGCGCATTTATTTTCCTTCAATATTTGTTGATGCTAATCTCTTTGAATAATTGTCTTTAGAGGGCAAATTAATTTTATTACAAAATATAAATAAAATGATTAATGCAATCATTTGATTATAAAAAAAAAACATGTTCACATGAACAAAGTTTTGGAATGGCAATTTGTGAGTTATGTTCAAGAATGGTAAAAATATTTATAATGGAATTAGAATTGACTTTAAGGGATAAAATAAGAAGGATTAGGATTTAAATAAGATATGTATGCACAAATATTGGATTGTTCAAAAAATATTTTAGTTTTTTTTATGTACAGTGAATGATTTTAAAACACTTAGGATTGTCAATTAGCGATTTGAAATGTCGATTAGTTCTCAACAAAATCTCCAACTAAATATGAAATCCAGAATGGCCAAGTTCTTCAAAATGGGTACATTTTGAAGTACGTGACGAACACAGTATTTCGGAAAAATAACATAACGTTTTAAATAAAAAAAAACAATTAGTGATTTTGTCAGTTATATAATTTTTTTGAAAATACATTCCTTCCTCATCAATCACCGCTGGGCACGTTCAACAAATGCAAGCATAAGTTTTATCGGGAATTCTTGGACTTGTGTAACACCGTCATAAAACATTCCTTTCATGATCAGTTTTAGTTTTGGGAACAGGAAATGGTCAGACGGAGATAAATCAGGCGAATACGGAGAATGTTGAAGCACAGACTTGTTTTTTCGCCAAAAATTCATGAACAGCTACAGTATTGGATGCAAATCGCAGCACAGACTTTCCGTTTGTTTAAATCCTTTGCAAATTTCGTGAACCATGTCTTTGGTCGTATTTAATTCTTCTGCTATCCATCTCACAGTCAAATTCGCATCATAGGCGATCATTTCACGCACTTTTTCCATCAACCAGACAAAATACTAAACACTTTGGTTTTTTGGCCGGCCGGCGTTGGGTCGTTTTCCAAAGCATCACGATCATCCTGGAATATAAAAGTTTTACCGAGTTTGAAACAAAAATTAATATTAGTTCTTTGTTTTATCATGTTTTTGTGACGAGGTGACAAAAGATACTGTCACTTTAAGCGTTATAATTTGACAATCCGTCGATCGATTCCAATGATGGAGGTCTGGTTTTATAGAGGTGATATACAGCTTTCAGATTATATATTGTTTCAGTGTAATTTTATTCCAAATATAGCTTATATCTGGTATATTCTTACATTGTACAATCGGCGCTAAAGAGTCTTTAAGATCACCTATCATTTCATTACGATTGTTAACCGCTATACGTCTTATAATAAGTAATTTCACAAAATATAATTACATTGTTTTTCAAATATTCTGAAATGTTCTTACTTAAATAACATTATATATATATATATATATATATATATATATATATATTTGCGATATATATGTTTGCGAGCAAGCAGTATTAAGCCGAAGTAAAGCATTCAAAGATTGGAACAGTCAAAAAACAGCAATAAACTATAACATCTTTTTGGAAGTAAGAAAAGAAACATCGAAGCTAATTAGACAAACTAAAAGAAAATATGAAAACAATCAACTTAATGAAATAGAAAAAGATTTCCAAAAAAATAACACCCGAAACTTTTACAAAACATTTAAAACTAAATTAACAGGCTATCGACCGCAGAGCTTATGCTTTCAAAAGGAAAACTGACAACTAGCTCTAAATAACCAAGACAATTGCAAAGAACTTGCGAAATATTGTGAACAAATACTAAACTGTCCTGAGCCCTTAAACAAATTACCAACACTAAACCCTAAACAAACAAACCCATATTCATTACCACCGAATGAAAAGGAAATACTTAGGCAAATCAAGTGGCTTAAAAATAACAAAGCTTCTGGTGAAGATGGAATCACTGCTGAACTTTTGAAATCCGCTGGTCCAGGTACAATCAAGGAAATAACCAAAATTCTACAAGAAGTTTGGCGAACCGAACGGATTCCGGAAGACTGGAAAGATGCTCTAATCCATCCACTACATAAGAAAGGAGATAGAACGGATGTAAACAACTATAGAGGAATATCTCTTCTCCCAGTTTGCTACAAGATTCTATCTCAATGTCTACTAGACAGAGCACAGGGACAGTTAGAACCGAACATTGGTGAATATCAGGCAGGTTTTCGATCGGGCAGATCCTGCCCTGAACAGATCCTGAATCTAAAGTTGATTCTAAGACATCAAAAACTGTACAATAAAAATCTCGTCTGTACATTTGTGGATTTCAAAAAAGCATATGATTCTATTGACCGCGAATCTTTCCTCCGAATCTTGAAAGAACAAGGACTAGATCTGAAAACGCTGGCAATTATTAAAGCAACGTTAACTAACACGAGGTCAAAAGTTAAATTCATGGGTGACATCTCAGAACCCTTCGAAATTAAAACTGGTGTGAGACAAGGGGATGGACTCTCGCCACTCTTATTTAACTGTGTTCTAGAAAAAGTAATACAGGAGTGGCGTGAAAAAAAGTCGGCACTGAATATTGACCAGCCCATTAAACTGGGGAGAACCAACATCAAAATTGATTGTCTGGCATTTGCTGATCATCTAGCAATTTTAGCTCAAGATGTATTAACGGCTCAAAAACAGATTGAAATCCTAAAAGAAACAGCAGAAAAGGTAGGACTCCAAATTTCCTTTGAAAAGACACAATACATGACCTGCAACAGACTAAGAACACCATTTCTAAAAACAAAATATGGTAACATCAGACGAGTCTCCCAATTCAAATATTTGGGTGAAATAATCATGGAAAATGGGTTGGAAAAAGCGGCCAATAAGGGTAGATGTCAAAAAATGGAAACGGCATTGAGACTTACACAAAATATTTACAACAAAAAATGCCTATCTAAAAACACAAAACTGAGACATTACAACACGGTTATTAAGCCAGAATGTCTATATGCTGCAGAAACGCTCATTTTGAATAGAAAGAGGGACATCGAGGACATTGAAAAGAAGGAAAGAAAAATCATAAGAAAAATCCTAGGCCCCAAACAAATAAATAGCACAACATACCGACTTCGAGAAAACCAAGAAATCAAACAATACACAGATATACATAGCGATATGAGAAAAAGAAGACTTAAGTTTTACGGACACATCAAACGGATGAATCCGAGTAGGCTAACTAGACAAATAGTCGAATTTTATGAAAATAGGAGTAAAGCTAAAGTAGAAATAATTAAATGGATTGCGGCAATTAAAGAGGATCTAAGATCAGCAAATATTACACAAAGTGAAATTCAGGATAGAGGTTGTTTCAGACACAAGGGTAACGTTTGGAAGGTTGGCCAGAGAGAAAAATGTAGGAAGACTGGAACAACTTGGTCTGACGAAAGGAAAAAAGCTCATAGCGAAAGAATGAAATTAGTATGGGCTCAAAGGAAGGCTAACAACAACAAACGCCTCTAATTGTACTTCGCGTGGTCCACCAGGGTCCATACGTGAATAATAATAATAATATATATATATATATATATATATATATATATATATATATATATATATATATATATATATATATATATATACCAGGTGTGTCGGTAATTCCTTTCTAGTTTTCGCTAAAGAAAACACGTTATTTACAATGGATAATCAAAACATATTTATTCAAAGTATTGGCCATTTGATTCTATACATTTTGCTCATCTCCCTGGCAATTTATGGACTAAATTCCTTTGAGCTAAACCATTCATCGAGCCATTTTTTAACTTCTCGAAATCGGCGAAGTGCTGCTTTGCAAGCACGTGCCCCATCGAAGCGAAAAGGTAGTAGTCGGATGGAGCCAGGTCTGGAGACTACGGCGGGTGCGATAAAACTTCCCATGCAAGTGATTTCAACACTTCTTTGACGGGTTTTGCTGTATGCTGTATAAGTCAGGCTGCAAAATCACCTTATCATGTCTTTGAGCGTATTGTAGACGTTTTTCGATCAATGCACAGTTCAAATTGATCATTTGTTGTCGTTTGCAATCAGTATTAACTGTTTCTTCAGGTTTCAACAGTGCATAACATACGACACCAACCTGCTCCCACCAGGCACAGAGCATGGTCTTGCGACCAAAGCGATTTGGCGTTGCAGTCGATGGGCCGGCTTCGCCAGGTGATAACCATGATTTTTTCCGTTTGAGATTTTCGAAATAAATTCATTTTTCATCACCTGTTACTATTCGATGTAGAAATGACTTTCTTTCATACCTTTGAAGCAGCATTTCACTGACAATCAATCAATTCATGTGGCACCCATCTTTCCATCTTTTGGATCTTTCCCATTGCTTGTAATCATTCACAAATTGCGACTCGGCTCACATTCAACTTTTCTGCCAATTGTTTTTGAGTTTGTGTTGGGTCTTCATCCAATAACTCCTGCAATTCCGCATCTTCAAACGTTTTTGACCTACCAGGACGTTCTTTGTCTTGAACGTTGAAATCACTACATTTGAATATAATATGTATCCCTGCTGTCCGAGTGTTAACTTATGTAAAGGGTAATTATAAGTTATGTTTCTCGTTATATACAGAGTTTGTCCAATAAGAATCGGTCTAAGGTCATAAAAAACATTTATTAAAGAAATATGTAAAGTAACTTAATAATTGTCAAAATATGAGCCTCAAAACCTGCATCAAACCCCCACTGCCAGCGGTTTTTCCTGTCTTCATACGCCCCCTGGAAGTCTGCAACTGCAAGGTTTCAGCACTCATTCAAGCACTCCGTCGAAGCCTTTTGGACTACCTCAATCGTCCCGAAGAGTTTAGGCTCCTGATCCGAGGGAACAAAAAAAAGTCTGGAGAGCAATATCTGGACTAAAAGGTGATTGGGGCAGCGCCACACGGTGTTCCTTCTGCTCATCTAATAAAACCTTCGGCAGCAACTTCGCGCACTGCGATTTCTGTAAATTCAACTCAAATCTCCCAATGTACCATCAAATAAACACTTCACCGATGATCAGAGTTCAGAAGTTCACGCAGTCTGGACACATTTTCATCGGTTCGGGCCGAGATTGGACGTCCAGCGCGTTGTTCGTTTTCAACGTATTCCCGACCTCCTTTGAATGTTTTATGCCACTCAAAAGTACGTGTTCAGGGCATGGCTTTGTCCCTGTAAGCCTCACGGATCATATGAAAAGTCTCCATAGGATTTGTTCAATTTCACGCAAAGTTGGATCACTGCTCGATATTTTCTTGCATCTTGACTCTCGACGCGAACTTAAAACACACGTTTACTTCTTGCACGATCTACGCACTCAAAGTTTCGGAGACAACTGAGCCAGGTTTCCTAGGGTATCTGTCATCAGCCACCTCCGATATCACTTATAAAAGCTACCGTCCATCCCTTCCCCTTGGCAGGAATAAATCAGTTTCGATAATTTTTTAACTAACCCTGTATTCATCCTACGAAGCTTTCAGGCCATTCTATTATTAAAATATTAGTATCATGTTCCATCAAGAACATAAAATATTTATGCTTTAAATAAATTGATTAATTATTTTTAGAAACACTAATTTAAATTGAATTGATATAATTTTCTATACAGCGTATTATCGTTTGGAAGCATAATTTTGGGGAAATAAAATTGACTAAATTCTAAGAATAAAAACACAAAAATTGTAAGTCGTTCCGAAGTTATTACTCTTTATTCGTTCCGAAGTTACTTTATTTATTACGAAATCTATGTAAAGTCTATTAAAAACAGTAAATAATCAGATTTGAATTCTTAAATTAAATAAAAACTTATCTTATTCCAGGAATGTATATTTTGAACGTCTAGGTAACTATGCTACGGCAAACTTCAACCAGAAAATACGGAGATAAAATTCTTTGAGAATAACAAGTTGGAATATCAATTTTAATTTCAGTTTCAAGTGAGTTAGTGCCTTATTGTGTGTAAAAGTTAATTTAAAACGACTTACCGGTTTTCTTTTCAAAAGTATGTGGATATGCATTTTATTTATGATTATTGAAATTGTATTGTATTCTCGGTTTCCAAAGAGACGAATACCCCATTACACAATATTTCTGGAAGTACAAAAAGAGTTTTGGAAATACGGACTATATGATTATCTTTTCGACAGAACAGCGAATTTGGCAGCACATTTAGATGAACAAATGTGAGATGATGTTACTAGGAATCTTCGTGTATGTCGAAATGGCAGGCAAATTGAAGTATTATAAACGATTGTTTGGTGAAATTCGGAATGGACTTACGTTAATACTATTATCGGAAGGTGAAAAGTTTCCTTCAGGCAACCTCAATCGCCGACTAGTTTAATCCACGTGGATCCATGACAGTCATGGTTAAATTCCCTTCTATAGAGCAGTCGTTTGGACAGATAGAGTTTCATTTACGAGCTGTGGTATCATGAATCGGAGAAACCTGCATAGGTACATCCCATTTTCAGCAAGGATTTTCCCTGAACCATAGCTATGAACCATGAACCTGAACCATAGCTATGAACCATAGCTATGGAGCCATTCTGTTCCATAGCTACCCAAAATTCACTATTTTAGATTTAACTAGTTTTTATTTAGCTTACGAATTTAAATCTGATTATTTACTGTTTATAATTTCAGATACATGGAACTTCGGAACGAATAAAGATCAACCTACCACTTTTGTGTTTTGTAATCTTATAAATAAGTTTTTAGGTCATAAAATGTTAACATCACGCTACGCTGAAAGGATATAGTCTGTAATATTTTTCTAAGTATATAATTTTAAGAGTTTTCCCTCATTTTAGGAGCTGGAATGATACCTGCAACTATGGCAATGATGGTTCCTATTGCCATGAGCGGTGGCTAATTAATTAAAATAATTTAAATTATTAAGTAGCCTAATTTATTATAATTTTATTTATTGTATATTGCGTATAGCTTTTAGTATTGACTGTTTACTATTTACAATGCTAGAAATGACATAATTTTATTATTTCAAAATATAAGTTGCTCTCTAAACTTTTTAAGATTGTGATAAAACTATTCTTGTAATTTACCTTTTATAGTAGAATAAAAGCATCCATGGAAATATCTTACAATAAATTTATAGAAAATTTCCTAAATATATTTATTGTAGTTGATGCTTAAAAGTGTTTTAAAAAGCTCCTCAACCATTTTATCGCTGTCTGAATAACAGCAGAAGCAGCAATATCCAACAATTTTACTATTTCACGAAAATATAAACCTGCTTTTTTCATACCAATTTATAATTCCTTTTCAAATTCGATAATTGCTCAAAAAAACATGGTGCACGAATACGTGCATCCTAAAGAGAACCACATACTGTTTAGCTCAGTAGCATGCAAAAAATATCTCACAAAATTAAAACATTTTTTTACCCACTTATTTTGCCACATTTTGTAATCGCATACAGAAACGTAAAGATAAACAAGGAAAAAGTGGATAC
This sequence comes from Cosmopolites sordidus, assembly GCA_031761425.1. NCBI lineage: Eukaryota > Metazoa > Arthropoda > Insecta > Coleoptera > Curculionidae > Cosmopolites > Cosmopolites sordidus. Next base: position 380,797 of record JARFXV010000902.1, read on the forward strand.
CATTTTTTTCAAAAGATATCCAATGTATGTACGTAAGTTAAGCCTACCAAGCTGGTTTAACTGGCCCATGGGTTTGTTTTGGGTATCTGTTCATCGTTCATCTTTGCCCCATATCCTAATTATATCAGCCTTTGTTTTTGTATGTTCGTTATTAAACCGGATTGTTTGTACAAGACAATTTTGTGTACAATTGTCAGTAAACTCATTATTTTTTTTCTCCCATCTATCTCCTACTTGTTTACCTTTATTTATTTTTCTTAGACATTTCCTTTCCCACACTGCAAGCGTTTTTTATTCATTCCCACTCAACGTCCATACTTCGCTACCAAACAGTAACATTGGGTTTATAGTATACTCATATACTATAAAATCTTTAGTCCCCTAAACAGTATTTTGTTAATTAATTTACTGATATCACACATATACCTGTGTGTAGCGGCCATAGACCTTCAAAGAATTAGTTCGAAATAAAAAATAAATTCTAAGAAAAAAAAATAATGTGGCAGGCGAGTGTGGAAGATTTTAATGTCGCTGCAGTTCTAATAATATTGATCTTGATCTTTCGAACTAATTCTTTGAAGGTCTATGGCCGCTGTTCAACTGTCTGCGATCCGTGCAGCATTTTCGTGCAGCATCTTTGAGATTCCTATTTCCATTTTTAAACTTTTTAAACCATTTATGACACTTGTTTAATTCCAGAACATCCCCGTAAGGATCGGTAATTTCTTTCACTGCTTCGTTTGCCTTCATTCCTTGATCGAACGAAAATAGCATACAATGACGGTGCTTCTTCTACTGTTGGCCTTGACATATTTCCTCTTAGGTAGACCAAAAACATTTTAACCAAAAAATAAAATTTACAACCAAGCTTGAACGTAACAACAAAACTTCCGTGTTTGCGGGGCCGAGTCACGACACAAACGGACTGTGAATGAGTTCATCGAAGAAATTTTGATTACTTTTCGGTCTCCCTAATATATAAGTTACTCCAGCATTCAAATAAACTGTATTACCTCCTATGTAAGCGTATGCGTAAAAGTGCAATATGGAAAGCAAATATTAGTATAATTGGATCACTATACTATAAACGACATCCGTGCCTTGCTTTTGCAAATGATGTGGTGCTGATAACTAGAAGTAAATGAGAATTACAGGAAATTTTACTGCGATTCTAAGGTACAGCACTAGTTATAAGATTAGAAATTTGATTTTTGAAATTCAAATTAGAAGAAGTAAAGTAGTTTACATATCTAGGCGCAGAATTTAGCAGGGGAACCCAATATATATATATATATATATATATATATATATATATATATATATATATATATATATATATATATATATAGTAATTGTTTAGCTCCACAGACCGAGTTAACCTGTGGCTCGGTTTGATCTGGTCACCCAACCAGATTTAGACCTCGACCGACGTCAGTTCACTTCAGTTATCGAGAACTGATGTTCGACGCAATGCGGTCCAAACCAAACCCAATATATATGGCGAAACAAACAAATACTCCAAGGAAACACGCACACACGTGATATCAGTAAATTAATTAACAAAAAATTATCTCGGGGAATAAAGCTGCGAATATATGAGTATACTATAAGACCAATATCACTGCTTCGTAGCGAAGTATAGACGTTGAGTGGGGGCATAAATAGAAAACACTTGCAGTGTGGGAAAGAAAATATCTAAGAAAAATAAATAAAGGTAAACAAGTAGATAGATGGGAGAGGAGAACAAATAATGACTATACTGACAATTTACAAAAAAGTGTCTTGTACAAACAATCTGGCATAACAGCGAACAGATATAGACAAAGGTTGAGATAATTAAGACATGTGACCCCAAAAAACCTTTAGAAAAAGGAATAGAGAGACAAGGGAGGCTTAGATTGAGATGGATAAGTCAGCTGATGAAGACGGGCCAGTTAGATCTGCCAAGCTAACTTGCGTTCATACATTGCATGTTTTGTACAAAAAAATGGATCCACATTTTCCTTGTTTATCTTTATATTTATATATGAGATTACAAAAAAATATGGAATAAATTGTTTTAATTTTGTAAGATATTTTTTGCATGCTACTAAGCTAAAAAGTATGTGGTTCTCCTTAGAATGCACGTATTAGTGCATCACGTTGTTCGAGTAATTATCAAAATTTGAAAAGAGGATGATAAATTGGTATGAAAAAAATAGGTTTATGTTTTAGTGAAATAATGAAACTGTTGGATATTTCTGCTTCTACTGTTATGGTAAAAGTTAACACTAGCATTACAATGGCATCTCTCTCACACCAGGAAATATGGTATACGGGGCTATATGCTTGAGAAGAAGGGGGGCTATATACTTGAAGATTTTGGAAGGGTCTATAACAACACTAAACTTGTCGATGAGATCCCCAGATATTTCACCCTTGAAACATATATGAGATAGCATTTGTCTAACTCTTGAGCAATTACCTCAGTCACTATTAACTTTAAACGAACTTTAAGCATGAATACAATGCGCCTGGAATACCTTGCTACAAGAAAACATTAGATCATCTAATTCAGTTCGTCTATCGCAGAGTTACAGAGTGTTATAATAACCGTGGAGGACCTTTTTAATATCACTCATTATATCAAATGTAGCAGAATTCGTTGATATTTTACAATCAAAATAACACATCAGTCAATAAGTCCCTGATTTGATATATAGATGGCGTCACTTATGAAAAATTCCTTACCAGTGGTCCATTGTGATAACGTTCAAACGTCATGTGTCAAAATTTCATGACAATCTATTTACTAGTTTCTGAGTTGTGCTTTAAGTGATACTACTTTCGTTATTTTCAAAACAATAAAAAAAAATTCGTGTGTTGATTAAGCATTGTTTTTTGGGACAAAAGAATGACTTGATAAACATTACCCGGACTCTGCCCCAGGAAAATCAACCATAATTGATTGGTATGCTGAATTCAAAAGTGTCCATACCAGCTCCAATGATGTTGAATGCTCTCGACGTCCAAATGAGGTGGTTATACCAGACATCAGAAACATTCACAAAATTATTTCGCAAAACCGTAAAGTACAGCTGCAGGAGATAGCTGATTTCATGAAAATATCGAAAGGAAGTGTTTACACCATTTTGCATGAACATTTGGAAATGAGCAAATTGCTATCGAAATGGGGACCGCGTTTGCTCACAATTATTCATGATTCTGAAATTATTGATGATTCTGAGTAATGTTTGGAGCTGTTTAAGCGAAATAAAAAAGATTTTTTTATGCGGTATGTGACAATGGATGAAACATGGATCCATCACTACACTCCGGCAGGTAGCTGAGTGCACAGCAGCGGATGAAAACCGTCCAAAGTGACCAAAAACACAACTAACGGTTATGGCCTCTGTATTTTGGGATACGCATAGAATATTGTCCATCGATTATCTCAAGAAATGTAAAACCATCAATACCGAATATTACATAGCGCGGTTGGTGCGTTTGATGGACAAAATCCAAGTTTCACCAAGACAGTGCACCGTGTGAAATTATTAGTGAAAATGACTAAATTGCCTGAATTGCACTTTGAATTGCTTCCTCATCCATCGTCTGGCTCCCGCGACTCTTTCCTGCTCTCAGAACTCAAAAAAAATGCTCACTGGAATGAAATTTAGCTCTAATGAAGAGGTAATTGCCGAAAAAATCGTTATATAAAATAGGTGTAGAAATGTTAGAAAAGCGTTGGTATAATTGTATTGCTCTTTAAGGAGAATATATTGATGAATATAATCGAAATTTGCAAAAAAAGTGTATTTTATTTGACAAACCGGGTACTAATTGACCGATGTGTTACGTAGTCAAACTCTATTTTTCATACTCTTGCATATGTTTGTCATATGCCAATAATCCAGTGCAGTTGTTTACAAGACTGTCTAAATAAATCTTTTCAATGGGCATCAAAAAATTAGGATAAATAAAAAAAAACAAATAAATATGGATGAGATTTTAAATTTTGCTTGCAGTTTATTAAACTGTACCACATAATAGTTTGTTGACCAAGATACTAAGAAAGGAATCACCGTTAGAGACTAATAGCTGGGTTTTTTCTGTGTAATTTCATTATATTAAGGCAATTAAATTACAGTTATAAGTGTATACTAAGATTTATTTTTTTAACACTAACGATGGTTCCATTATTTGTATACCACTAACACGATGTTTTGAAGGCACTTCTCATTATTTGAATTCAATATTAAATAATAATAAAGGATGTACCATTCAATTTTAAGTAAATATATACTATTAATATTAGTTTTTTTTATAATGTCCAGTTGTCCGGAAGATTCGTAAGGATTTTCCATTCTTTTTTAATGCTCGTAAACAAAAATGTGTTGGATTAATAATGTTTATTTACATATTAGTAATTGTTGTGGTATTTACGATGTTTGCTTTCAGATTCGCTTTGATTTGCTTTCAGATAGTTAAGTTGATTCAAATTGAAAATGTCGGCCAAATCTTACACTTATGTCAGATTATACTTTTTAATTTCAAAAAGACAGAAACGCTGCTCATACAAAAAACAAGATTTTTGTCATTTATGGAAGAATTCTGTTGAGGAGACTAGGGTGTAAAAGTTATTTGGTCGATTCAGGGGCGGAGATTTTGACCTGGAAAATCGATAAAGCTTTGCCTTTCCTTCAAGCACTTATACTTATATTGTACTTATATTGAGGAAACAAAGACCATAATAGACCACGCACCACGGTCTTTGAGATAGCAGATAAGATAAATATTGGCAAATCAACCATTTTTGACTATTTCAAAAATTATGGGTACATCTGGCGATACGTTTGGGTCCCTCACGAACTTAGTGACCGAAATCTGCTGGACCGAAGCTGTTCTTGCGATTTTTTACCGAAAAAAGAATTTAAGGCTCCATTTCTGAAGCAGATGGTAACTGGTGGATAATTGGTAAAAGTGAATTGTGTACAACAAAATGCAACGAATAATACCATGGGGGCGCCAAGGTCGGGCTAAGTACAGCGAAAGATGCCATTCAGAAAAAGAAGAAAATTTAGCTTTGCATTTGGTGGGATTGTAAGGGACCCATACACCTTGACCTTCTTTTACGCAAGTAGACCATTAATACGGACCTGAACTATTCACAACTAGATCGGCTGATAATAGCAGCAATGCTTCAATTGCCAGAATTAGCAAACAGGAAAGGTGTAGAGTTTCATGATGACAATTCAATATCTCTCTACAATAAGCATACATCGTCTGCGTACTCTTTGTCATTCAGCACCTTTATCAAATTCCAAGTAATTATTTCTCTTTGTTGTTTATTATTTCCTAAATTACTGTATCTATAACAATAAAAAAATGACGAAAGTATAGCCTTATTTAGCCCCAGTTTCTGTTTTATAGGGGTCAGACAGTTATCCATTGTCTCCACAATTACTCCTACATTGTACTCCTACAATGTACTGATATTTTGAATCACGGGCGTAGCCAGGATTTAGTTTTGGGGGAGGGGGGGTTTAGTTTGAAGTAAATAAAACAACAAAAATATACTACTCGACAAGAGATGGCGTTACTGTGCGCAACGTCCACTAGTTCGGATATATATTCAATTCAAATGTAATAATTTAACTCTCTTCACTCCTCGTATTTTTTCGGTATAATATTAGGTAATATTTGGCTTAGTTCGGGGGGGGGGGGTCTCTGAACCACCCCCCCCCCCCTGGCTACGCCCGTGTTTTGTATACCTTTTGATTGGTCTAATTCATTTTTGCGATAGGCCCTTATTTTTTAGTGTTTAAATTTTTGAAGCATTGAATAAAACCGGATTAATGGCGGTCTAGACGGGATGATCAGATAGCAGCCTTTCGTAACTACTCTTTCGGATTATAACGGTTACGGTAATTTATGAAAGAACAAATAATAGACAGAGAGGAATTCGTTGGAAATTGATGAAAATGCTGGAGAACAATACGCAGACAGTGCGTCTAGTCGACAAATATTCGAAATATGCAAAATTAAATACACGATCTAGTAAGGGAATCAAATAAAATTGATCTTAATTTAAAGAAATATTAATAATTTTTAAAACACTTGGTATTTGTTTCACAATATATTAGATATGTTCTCTACATATTGGTATTGTGAAACAAATACCAAGTGTTTTAATCATTATCATCGTTACTATGTTTCACAAAGAGCCAACCGTGCAATCAATCGAAGCTATTAAAGAAATATAATTAAACTTTTAACAATTAACATCGTAGAGGCAGCAATCATAAGCATAGAAGACACATCATTGGAAGCTGTAAAAAAACTAATAAATTTTGGTAGCTGCATCTCAAACAACGGATGAACAAGAGACATCCAATAAAGAATATATACGACTGGAAAAATATTTGGCAGCATGAGAAAAATGTTCAAAAATGTTATACATATCCACCGAAATGACGCTATACAATTCAACAGTAAAATCAGTACTGTTCTATAACATGGATGTTTACTACAGCAATCAGAAGAAAACACATGGTATTCATAAACACAAAATTACACACATAGACACAAAGAATCACAAACCTAGATTTATGGCAAATAACTGGACAAAAGGATGTATACAAAGAAATCAAAGGAATGAACTACAAGGGTAGTCTGAAAACTTTTCAGCCTCCACATAAAGATAGCGTTACTTGTTAAAAATATATTAAATTATATATTATATTATATAATTAACTTATATTAAAAATACATAAAAATCTTCTATGAAAATTTCAGTCATATTAGATGCACTGTTGTTTAACAATCATGTCAGTCGATGTTAGTGTTTCTGTAAAGATGAAAAAAATGGAATATCGAGCCGTCACTAAATTCTTGCATTTGAAAGGAAATACGCCTAGGCAAATTAAAGTCGATTAAATTGCACCATCATTTGCCACCGTGAAATTTTGAGCCGCTGACCTGCGTCGTACCAGCTTGTTTGGCGATGAACGTCCAGGATGGCTAAAAACTGCATCCACTACCGATAACATTGAAAAAGTTCACCAAACGGTGTAAGATGACCGTCGAATTAAGGTTAGAGAGATAGCAGAGGCTGTGGGCATGCGAAAACAACGTGTTTCTCGTATATTGACTGAATATTTGGGCATAAAAAAGCTAACCGCGCGTTGGAAGCCGCGATTACTTAATCAGGGTCAAAAACGCATTCGAATAAATATTTCCGAAACCCTTTTGCAGCAGTTTAAGTCGGTGTTTTGGTGTCGATTAATAACTGTAGAGGAAACTTGGATACACCACTCCTGAAACCACGGCACAGTATAAACAATATACTGCGAAGGGTGAATCGACTCCGAAAATCCGGAAAATCCAATGTTCCATAAGCAGGAAAGCGATGGCGACTGCTTCTTTGGAATAGATCTGAAGTTGTTTTAATCGACTATCTTGAAAAGAAAAAAACAATACCAGGTGCATACTACACATCATTACTTGACAAGTCGAAGGTAGAAATTGCGGAAAAATGGTTGCATTCAAGAAAAAAAAAGCTTTGTTCCACCAAGACAACACACCATCTCACACTTCAGTGTGACGGTATTCACAAGATCTGGAATATCGAGCGACTTCGACACCCTCAGCGACTTTTTCTCTTTCCTTGCAAAGGCTCAAAGTTTCATAGTTTCGCTCGAAGGACAGATGAAGAAGAGATGTTCATAGTATGAGGAGGTGATTACTATTTAGACGGATTAGACAGATAGGAGCATTGCTCGCAGAAGTGTATAGAATTACAAGGGGACTATGTTGAGAAATAAAATTCAATTTGACAAAAAATACTTGTTTGTGTTAGGCTGGAAACTTTTCAGAATACCATCGTATAAGAGGTTAGGTCATACTCTAAAAAAGCCGGTTAACACCCCTGTACATTCAGCTCTGTTATGAGCCCACCATTGAAGAAAAATATCAGAAAAGTCTCGTAAAGGAATATTGGTTTAAATAATAATAATAATATATATATATATATATATATATATATATATATATATATATATATATATATATATATATATATATATATAATTCATTCAAAGATGGCACTGCTAGATATGAGAGCATTCAATCAGACACCTCCATTGGAAAGGAGCGGAGCGGGTTGTATATAAGGGAGATCAGGTAAGAAAGTAACACGGGATGAACGTAACAAATGAGTTTCTGAACGAATTATGTTATCTGCACTGATGGCTGTATCATCGATGTGCGCCATTTTGAATCCCCCCTTACCTCAGTTGCGCCCCCGGCGCTGAGCCTTTAAGTTGTGAACGTAGCAAGTCGGTGCCGCAAAAATACCTCCAAAGCAAGTTTAGACCGTTTTTTTCAACTGTATTTGTTTTTATTGTTTTTATTGAGGTAGGTTTAAGCTTGCATGTCAAGTGTCAGTAAAGTAGCATAACTATTCGTCTTTCTATTTTGGCGTTCGAAAAGTAACAGCTTGTTACTTTTATCCCATTATGATCGTGATATCTCACAAGCAAATTTTATTGTATTTTTTTATATTTCAAAGTAATACAGATTTATCTTCTTATTCCAGAATATCTAATATAAATAAACGAATGACCAGTAGAGGTTTAGTCACTGCAGAAATAATGGATTTAGCTGCAGAAGAAGTACTTCTCAGAAAATTACTATTTCGAGACGCTGCGAATTCATATCAGCTGTGCCGTGTAACTTTATATAGGTATGTGCAAAAGAAGAAAAAATGCTTAAAGAAAGTTCAACAAGACTTCCAAATGTTGACTACGTATCGAAAAGAAGAGTTTTTATCGACGAGGAAGAAAAAATACTGGCCGAGTATTTACTCCATTGTTCTCAAATTAATTACGGGTTAACAACCAAAGAAGTACGAAAGTTAGCTGCAATCAAAGCAGTGTTGAATTGTTTTTCCAACATTATACTGAGATTCTAAGACGAGACAATTATACTGCATCACTTATATGAAATATGGATGAAATTGGCATTACCACTGTACAAAAACCAAACAGAGTTGTCGCAGGAAGAGGTACCAAGCAAGTAAGCTCAGTCACATCTATAGAACGTGACGTGCTGGTTACAGTAGCTACTGCAGTTAACACCATTGGAACTAGTATTTCTTCGATGTTCATATTCTCACGATAGAGGTTTAAGGATCATTTCATCCGTGATGCAACCCAAGGGTCAGTTGGAAGTGCGAAAGAAAGTGGTTTGATGGAGGAAGATGATTTCAACATATTTTTCAATCATTTTAAGACTCATGCAAAACCATCTAAAGAAAATAAGTGCATTCTTCTTTTCAGCAACCACAGTTTCCATTAACACTGAAGAATATTGACTTATGTAGAGATTCTGGAATTGTCCTTTTGACTTTTTCACCACCTTGCACACACAAGATGCAGTCGCTTGATCGCAGTGTTTTTGGATCTCTAAAAAAGGCCTTCAATGCATACTGTTGCATGCATTCTGGGAAAGTTGTGTTGATATACGATATACCCAGTATAATCCGAGACTCTTTTTCGATCGCCGTAACACCGCGAAATATACAGGCGGGTTTTGCTTGCACAGGGATACGGCCCGTAAATACACGAGTATTTACAGATGTCGACTTCTTGCCCAGCTCCGTCACTGATCGACAGTTAGAAGATGTTGCATTTCCACTACCAGACCCGATTCCGTCAACAAGTCGGCAGATTAATTCAATGCCCTCTTCATCATCATCAAGCATGCAAGCAATGTGTTTAATTTTTTTGATAATTGTAACTAATGTATTAATTAACTAATGTAAAACCTAAAGGCTGATTATGGAAATAATTTTGTTTTTATTTACAATGTTACAACCAACCCTAGAGGTAGGGATGGTTGTAACAAATTCAATTTTTTTTATTTGGTCGTTTTTCTCAAAATCTTTAACATCAGTTGCATTTAAGCTGGTGTTGAAAGATAGCTGAAAGACCAATCTATCATGTATACTAATTAGAATTTTGATATTCAAAAAGCTTTGTGAGATAGTAGGAGAAAATTGAAAATTGTTACGTTCATCCTTGGTCTCCCCTACAAATTAAATGAAACAAATAAAATATTTGTTCTTATTATTTATTTTATCATTTCAAGAGAAACACATCCATATTATTATCAACTATACTGGTTTTATTGAATAAATCGTATACTTTTTGTTTAGAAAATGAAATAAATATATAAATATATACACTTAAATGCATTAATTTTTAAGATTTTGAAGGATTGATACTTAATTCGTTTTGAATATACTGAGATACACTCATCCCAGTTTGATTTTCCTTTTTATTACCGTATCGGCCTTCTAATTTTGCTTCAACTGCAGAAAAGTAATCTTGAATATGATCGAATATGTTGTTGCGTACATTTTTCACTAGACTTGTCATCATGTTAAGTTTCAAATTTAAAAGTTCGAAGAACATATTAATAGATGATAGATCAACTCCAACATCAGAAGGTGTAGTGGTTTCGGTGTCGGTTTGAACTGTCGATGAAGAGCTGACGTTTTCAGGTGTGGCAGTGAAGATTTCTTCAGGAGATATTTCATTTTCTAGGTCGTTAGGAATCATATTATCTAATTCATTTTCATGAGGTGACAAAGTTACTATAGCTAGGTCCTTATGTTCAGTCGAGGTTTCAGAAACTTCCTTTGATGTTGAAGAATTCTTTTGAGCGTTACTATTCTCAAATGTCCCATTTAGTGCAGCTGATGATGCAAGGTATACCATCATGGCCAAATAAATCAATGTGATTTGAAGTTTCATCTTGACCTAAAAAACAAATGTTTTTAAAATAATTTTGCCACAAAATTACTAATTTGGTTTACTAAAACTAACGAAAAATATGTAGAATGTGTTATTTTTTATGATTTCCTTTAATTCTAACTTCTTTCTATAATTTTATATATCACGAAGAGGAATTGGAATTAATATTGATACTTGAAGAAGTAAAAATATTTTTATTTACCGAGTAGCTCCATTTTATTGTTCTTAATTTATGAACATTTCTGATTATTTCAACTTTATATAAGAGGAGAGTGAGTTTTTGGTCGAAAATCGATTTATTTTTCAATGTAGTGTCCTTTTAGCTCGATACACTTCACCCAAATGGCACATAATCCTCTTCATTTGATCTGAATTTCTCCAGCCAGCCATTCTTCATACCTGGAAAGTCTGAAGAATAAGGTGGAGGCAGTTCGCTATTGCAACTTCGCACGAATGGGCGGGTGCATTGTCGTAGTAAAACAGCACTTTTTTCTTAACCAAATAAAGGCATTTTAAGGTGGACAGGGATTGGACGAAGAGATTGGGTTGAATACCCCGCACGTTCACCTGATTTTAAGCCGCTTGACCTATTTTTATGGGAATATGTAAAAGACAAAACCGGAAACAGTCAATGAATTAAGGGTATCGATTGAACGAGAATGCGGACAAATACCAATGGAAATGATTCTCGATGATTGCGATTCCATTGCTTCTCGTTACCAGCAATGCCTGAACCACGACGGTGGGCAGTTTGCTGTTGTGGCAGTTGGCTGTTCATTTAGTTTTTTGTAAACCCAAAAGTAAACTGTATGAGATAAATACTGATTGTAGAACTAGTCAAAGTATGTATACATTTTTTTTGGGACATCCTGTATATATACACTAAATAAAGTAATCGACTGACATACATATCAAATAAATATAAATAAAAAAATAACGTAAACTAAATTTAAAAAAAACATACAAATAAGAGTTTGGTCGCAAAAATAAGAGTGTTCAAAAGTAGCACATACAAATAAAGAAAAAAGTTGTATAACGACATAAGGACATTTCGTCAATATCAACTTATTAGTTTTTTGTTGGATAGTCTATATTTTCCAAAACTGCGGCACACAAAAAAATTAACTGTATAAAACAAACTAGTTAAAATCAACTTATTAGCTAGTATTTTGTTGGATAGCCTTTATTTTCCAAAATTACAGCACACAAAAAATTAACAATATAAAAACTTAGCTTATAATTATTATTTGGTATGACCACCTTTGACCTTAATCACATTTCCTAAACGTTTTCGCATGGATACCACCCATTTTTAAAATAATTTACGTCGATTTTATTCCATTCCTCTAATAACTTATTCTTTAAAGTTTCTTTATTAGTAATTTCATGTTTCCTTATAATAGTTTTAAAATAATTTCAAACGATTTCAGTGGGATTAAGGTTAGGTGACTGGGGCGGCGTTTAAATCACGTTTGGGCAGTTGTATAATAGCCATTCGCGAACTGTAATCGCACAATATTTAGGGTCACTGACTTGGTAAAATTTAAATGAGTTTATAATGTTCGTGTTATTCGCACTTACTCTTAAATTTTGCCTTAAATATTTAAATAAATGTTTTTGTCCATTATACCGTCAATAAACACCAAGTTACCAACCCCTCCTGAGTACATACAGCCACCAAACCATTACCGATCCTCCACCGTGTTTAACAGTTGAACAAAGATTTTCTGTTCTTCTTTCTTCATTAACCCTTCCCCACGCCATTTGACGCCCATCCGAGACAAAAATGTGAAATTTTGACTCATCACATAAAATAACGTTGATCCAATAATGTTCAGGCAAAACGTACTCCTTAGCAAAATCCAGTCGAGTTTGAATATTTTTTTTACTTAATCGAGCCTTTTTCCGAGACACACGCCGATGATATCCATGTTATTTTCTACAACGGAGTATTGTTTCGGTGTTGACTACTTTTTGAGAATGGTTTTCCACCAATGTTTTGAGCTTAGGTGCATTAATTTTAGGGTTTTTATGTACTTCTTTCAAAATAAAGCGTTGGTCTCTTTGATTAAATAATTTCGGACGGCCTGTTTGCTTCGGAAAAATTCTGTTCTCATTTATATAGCGTTGTACGATATCTCCAAACATACTTTTACTTAACTGAAGCATTTGTCTGATTTTTCGGTAAGAATTTCTCATTTTATAATAAAATAACACTAATTGCCTATTTTCAGAATTATTTTTTTTTGTATACGACTCATTTTAAGATCAACACCTGTCTGCCAATTATTATTTGCAGTAAACAAAATTCGAAAATTAGCACTTATCTTAAATGACTGATCCATCCAGATTTTTTTTTTTTTTTTGGTTTGCGCGTCCGAATATATTTGCAGTGTATAAAAGCAATATATATGTTTTTTTCTTAAAATTTTAGAATTAAATCGATGATTTCGGAACTTTCTTATACAAGAAGTTCAAAGGAGGTAAGAGCAGTAAAATATATGGAAAGAGAAATATAAATTTTTTGCGTAAATTGGAACTGCTATAATGATTTTTTAAATATTCTTCGAATATTTTTGGGGTCCACTGTACATAGATAATGCATGTCTTTGTATTTTGGAAATTTGATTGCAAACATTATTTTGAACGTGTTTGATACGTAATCTTTAATTTTCATACAATACTATCCGTAAAAAATTATCAAAATAGTCAAAATATGTAATATTATGAATTATTTAAGAAATATTTTTATTTATAAAAACTTGTATTAAGAGTAATATTGCGAAAAATAATTCGAAATTATTAAGATCCAAATTAGTTCCTAACGTGGAAATGTAAGAAAAACATTTATATTGAGCGATTGAAGAAAAACCTTCAATTTAGATTAATCCCTGTCTAATACACTAAAAAAGCTTTTTTAATGTACCAATTATTCTTTTATGGCACACATCTAATAGATTACTACTAGCAATTATAATATTGTTGCTTTTAAAAAGAATTATTTTGTTTTTATATAAAATACTTACTGGTTATCTTCTCGAGCAACTAAAACTCCACAACACGTTCCTTTTGGAGCCTAAAATGATACTGGTAAGGCCAAAGTAACCAAAGCAGGATGGATCATCTTAACATAACGGTAGAACCAGACGTCGACAAACATAAAACATAAAAAGAGCGTGCTATAATTGTACAAGGTGTGTTTTATTTTGTTATTGTTTAAATACACGTTGTGAATTAATAATTATAAAATCAATTTATAAATTATTTAATAATACCTCTTTTGTTGAAAAACCATCAATATTAATAAGAATTCTACGACAAATTTAGGAATGTATCCGGAGAGCACTGTGATTGTTTAAAATAGATATGTTACGTAGATATCACTAATAAGTCAAATTAATATACAATAAAATATTGGCTTTACTGCCAACAATAAAAAATTAGAGACATTTCAATGAACAAAGGGTCATTTCTGATTCATTTATTTTTAACCACACTTTAAAATATTCACGACAGTAATTTATATTATTCATCAACATAGCATTTTGTTGGTGAGTCATTTTTGATACTATAACATCACTAAACTCGAAGAGATTTACCATTGAACACTAAATTGCATTAATTAACTTCCCGACTAACGGTTTTCACATGCATTCGTTTTTTTTTTGTTTCTTTTGAAAAGTCCAAGATTGTTTCAGTAACCTCCTAAAATTAGGTTTTTTAATTAATCTATGCTGTATCATTGTCATAACCATTCATTTCGGCCAACTCCCTAATCAACAAATCAAATAAAAATCAAACAAATTACATATTTCTAGTCCAAATATGGCAAGATTGTATGCCTTACGAAAAATTCATAAATCAGGAAAATCAATGAGGCCAATTGATCCTCCAACATATAACTTTGGAAAATGGTTAGAAAATAAATTTGAAATAATAATAAATAAAAAGAAATATTTATCTTCGAAAATGGTTTTGTTTTTCAAAATATTCTCCGCGATAATCGATACACTTTTGTATCCGTTTGAACCAATTTTCATAGCATTTTTTCCATTCCGATTGAGATACCTCCAAAACGTGCATTTTGAACGCATCAACCGCTTCTTCTGGTGTCGAAAATCGTTGATCAGGTAGTTTATTCTTCACTGACGGAAAGAAAAGGAAATCAGTGGGTGCCAAATTAGGACAGTTTAGCGGATGATCCACCAATTCGATGTTCTGACCGGTGAAATATTGACTTGTTCGATCCGATGTGTAAGAGCTCGCGTTGCCATGATGAAGAATGATCCTGCATCGCTGGCAATTGTTTCTTATTTCTTCAAAGATTTCTGGCGAACAAATCTACCATTCTACAATTCTCTAGTGGCACTCTAGCCATGCCCATCTATCCCAAAAAAAACAAGCGACCACTTGCTTCAAAGTACTTCTTGCGTGAACAATTTTTGTTGGGTTTGGCTGATTTTGTTAGACGCATACAGTCGACTGCTATTTACTTTTGGGCTCATACGCACTGATCCAAAATTCATCACCTATGTAGATGTTATCACGGCTTTTGACGTACCACAATCGACACGAGCATTTTTTTGGGCGATAGTCAAATTATGCGGAATCCAAAGCGAACAAATTTTTCTTACGATTAAATGTGCATGTAAAATCTTATGTATGCTTGTCGTGTCGATATTTTCTGGCACAACAACCGATTTTGGTTCGTCCATGAGAGAAATGACTGTCACAATTCAATTAACTAAACCAGTGATATACAGTGGGTTTAGATGGTGCATCGCCAAAAGTCGAAGTCAGTTAATCGATGCACTGTTGTTGCAATAATCCACCTCGAAAGTCGTAGTAAATCATCGCACGAAAATTATCACCGAGTTAATTCCATCCTTTGAGTTTATATGTCAGATGGTGCCCAGCGACACCAATGTTGGCAATTCCAGATCCATAAATAGCAACCCTCGGCATGACGATTTTTCCGCAAATTTTTAGTTTTTTGTGGACAACCACTCATCAAGGCAATTTTTCACTTCTTTGTAAGAAGAAGTTCTTGTTGCATCGATCGAAATAAGTACTAGTTCAAAGAGGCTATGTCCGGTGAATACAGCGGGTGAGGTAAGACGTTTTCCAAATAGTTTTTTACACATTTTGAACATGGAGACGAGCATTGTCATGTTGAAAAATGACTTTATCGTCTCTTTAGGCGTATTCTGGTTGTTTTTCCTTCAATGATCAGTTCAATTTTATCAATTGTTATCGGTATCAATCGCCAGTAATCGTTTCACCAGGTTTCAGCAGTTCAGAATACATAGTTCCCTTACTATCCCACCAAATATACAACAAAGTCTCCTTTCTATGCATATTGCGCACTGGTTATGATTTAAAGGCTGGCCTGGGTCTACCCATGATTTCTTAATATTTGTTCTCGACAACAACTCGATGCAAAAAACTTTTTCTTTTCTGCTCAGCAAGCAAAATTTCACAAGTGGTTTTTCGCTTTTCAATGTATATTTCCTTCAATTCATATGGAACACCTTTTCCTTCCTTTAGGATCTTTCCCAATGCGTGTAAACGTTCGAAAATAGTGGATTGGGCAACATTCAATGATTTTACCAATTGTTTCAACGTATGAGTTGAATTAAAACTTTTTCAGCTGTCCTGGACATTCCTTGTCTTTTATATCAAAATCACCACTTTTAAAGCGTTTAAACCACCATTTCCAAGTTTTTTGGCTTTAACCAACAACTGATAACTTCCAGCAGCCGTGTTCTTCAAAACGTCTTTTTCTGGTACATAATTCGATATTATCAAAACTATGATTTTTTGCACAATGACAAACAATTAGTAACGAACTGGTTTTGATGGCATTTGTTTAGCCTCCAAAACACTAGAGACGTCATTAGGTCTATACCAACAAATGCATCATCTCTTACCAAAATCGACATTATTAACCGAAACACCTATTAGGAATAGGTTTATAAAATATCTTTGACTTAAACTGATAAATATGGTTATAAACAATATTTTCATTCAACAAGTCTTGTCACATATCTGGCCAGACCATCAGTTGATGGCATGAAAAGTTTTCTGGGCACGTTATTTCGTGAAATGATGTCAACTGGTCACCAGCATCATGCGATCACACGATGCTTGGATTATTTTTTTATGGGGTTATGTTAAATCTCTGATTTACAGAAATAAACCCCGAACAATTATTTATCTCAAACGAAATATTCAGGCCATCACTGAAAATATGACACGCGATATGTGATAAAGAGTAATCGGAAATTGGGTCTCCAGAATTCATACCACCAGACGAAGCGTACATTTCAATGACATTATTTTCAAAATAAAATTAAAATAACCGGATTATCAGATGTAGTTATCATTGTGCTTTATTTTTATGTTCTGACATTCTTCTTGGACAAACCTTTACTTACTTATATATTGAGCGTAAACGTTGGAATGTCGTTGGTCAAAATGTATTACTGAATTGCAATGTGGCTACATTGAAAAATAAAAAATAAATACAACAATCTTGTTTTCTTTGTCATATCGAGAACTTCTCGAACGACCCTTGTAGATAGTTCAGTTAAGTTAATTTAATGAGACGTGCATAATTATTTATAGCAGCTCATCATAATTTGAAAATTTTCAAATATTCCCAGTTTAAATAATTTTTTTAATTACATCCACATAATCCTATTTTAAATCCAATATAATTGGGTTATTTCGGGGAATAAAACCGGTAGGTATTAAAAGAATAGATATTATAGACGTGCTTCCGAGCTCTCAAAAGTGTGATTAAAATAGTCAGTGACTATTTAGTCTACTAAATAATAATCTACTAAAATAATTTAACCTACTAATTTAATCTACTAAAATAGTCACTGACAGTGTCGAGTGCAGTCTGGGGCGAGTGAAGTCTGGGGTGAATAGTTGCCATTCACTATGGATTTTATGCGCACTATGAATTCGTACGAAGACGAAGTCAAATTCCAAATAAAACTGCTAGAATCAGTTAAACCCAAAAACGAGGACCTTATTTTGTGCCTCGCAAAATGCTATGCGTCACACCAAGACGCCATAACATTACAAAATAATCTGGACAAGATGATCAAGAAAAACAAACTGTTAAGCGCAGAAAATGAAACTCTACGCACAAAAATAAAAGAACTAGAAGAAATT
Organism: Cosmopolites sordidus; assembly: GCA_031761425.1. Taxonomy (NCBI): domain Eukaryota; kingdom Metazoa; phylum Arthropoda; class Insecta; order Coleoptera; family Curculionidae; genus Cosmopolites; species Cosmopolites sordidus. The sequence goes on from JARFXV010000902.1 coordinate 398,781, forward strand.
CTAGCTAACGACTCTGGTGTTTTTATAAAAAAACACCTGAGACCGTGAATGAAAAAGAAAAAGGTCAAAAAACCACAACCCAATCCGTCTATGTCCAGACCAACATAGGCGCCGGAGACAGTATAGTCTCCGTAGAAGATGACGGATTCCAAGAGGCTCCAGTCAAAAAACAAAGAAGGAGAGGGATTAAAGCAGCAAAGAATCCTGAGGCATGCCAACCACACGACTCCTAAACTGCTCCCACTTCCTCCGCGGACAAATCCAATAAAAATCAATCTCTAAGTAAACCAAAGAAAACTCCAATAAATTCGCCAGGGCAACATTCTGGCAAAAAACCCACGCCTGTTGTCCTTAAAGACAAAAAGGCCTTCATGGAAGTGAGAAATCTTCTAAAAGAAAACCAGATAGCCATCGGGCCGGCTATAACGAAACCGGATGGAGTGTTAATCTCACCCAAAACCGACCAAGATGAAATAGCCGTCAAAAAGCTATTTAGCGATAGAGGGTATGCCTTCTATACACCAACTTCAAAGAAAGACTTTCTTCGCGTCTTGTTCAAAGGCGTATTAGAAACAATAACAACAGAAGAAATATAATTGGAACTCCAGCATATGGGCTTCCAACCATCAAACATCACTAGATGGCACACAAAAGAAAATAAACCCATTGCGATTGTACAAGTTGTCGTACCTCGCAATGAAGCATCCATTCTGAATGTCAAACAGCTCCATTCACAGCCCGTAAGTAAGTAAGAGTGAAAAAGCTAAGAAAAAAGAAGCGTAGCTCCGCTACTAAGTTACAATCGACCTCACATACTCCACATAAGGAAAAAGAACCAATACTGAATGCAGTCTTCCGATCCTGGCTAGGAAAACAGCAAAGCACGTCTTCAGAGCTCAAACCAAAACATCTGCGAGAAGAAGCCACGGCCGAACTTGCAGAATTCTTCAAGACAGCGATGTATCAGGCTCTTATGAACCTAGATTTCCCGCTTCTCAACCAACATCAACCCAATAATTCCGATCAAGTCAACGAAGAAATCGCGTAGTCGTATGACTCCTCCCTCTTCAAAGCACGCCCCCACGGGCACCAAAATACGGGATTTTCTCGTATAAATCCGCGGAATCGGGCCTTACGGTCTGGTTCCGAAGCAGCGATGAATACATCAACCAAATATAGTTCCGAAGTAATCTCTGTAACACCCTAAAGAATCAGACAAAGCCAAAACCCTTCTCCATCCTGAAATGGAGATCGATCGATGGATTGAGAGGAGAGGGCCACTAGAATGGCCACCAAGGTCCCCGGACCTCACTCCGTTGGATTTTTTTTATGGGGATATCTCAAAAATGTCGTATACAAAACCAAGCCACAAGATCTGAATGATTTAAGAGGACGCATTACCGACAGCATTAGGTCAATTACGCCACAAACATTAAATAATGTCAGGAATCAGTTTTACTTGAGGTTGGGGTGTTGCCAGGACGTCCAGGGTTCACAATTCGAGCATTTGTTACATTAAATTTTTTAAATAAAAAATTTATACAAAAACTAAATAGTCTTGAAATTTCCACAATTATGTTTACAGTGTTATGTGTTATAGTTAGGGTGTGTCATGTAACAGAGGCCAATACCATCTTTCTATTGTGTGTTGTAGCCAATTTCTGAAAATTAAATAATTTTCAAAAAAAAATCAAAAAAATCAGTTAATTTTTGCAATAAATCTAAAAACACTTAATATTTCCGAAACAGTTGAAGATAAGTCTATTTTACATGAAATATGTCTAGAATTTCCTGAAGAATCCAAAAATTAAATAATATATAGGGTGTTGTATTTAAAATAAGAAAGTTGGTATTGGTCACTGTTACATGACACACCCTGTATACAAAATTTTTGTTGAAAAAAATGCGCATCTAAAAATACCAATCGACGTGTTCGAGTGTTTTTTCGAACACGCCCCCATTTATTTATTAACGAATTTATTCCATTTGGCTGAGACACACGGTATAATCAAACGCTTTAAACTCGTATGGCGAATACTCTCCTGTTTTTCCCTTTTTTTTTCACATTGAAAACGACTTAAAAGTAAATTTAAATTAGATTTAAACTGTTCCTTATTTATAATAATAATTCGAATCTTTATCTACATCTTTATCTACATCTAATCTACATCTACATCGAATCTTTATCTACATCTAATTGAGCTCAGTAGATATATTGTGTTTAAATATACCATGGCAATCTGCTTTTATTCCTGTTTAATATGTTTCAACAGCCCTACTGGAAAGTGGCTTCCGAATGAAGACTGGACTTGTATACTGCAATTAAATAATCAAGAGTGTAAAATAAGATAAGCAGTTGCCTCTCGATCATGCCAGTTAGCTGGCTAGGTACAGTGGAATGTCTTCTAAGGGATATTTTACTTTGGTTACCAGTTGGTGATGATACATGCACTGATGTTGAGTTAATTTTTCCAGTCACATTGACAGTAAACAAATGACAAATTCAGTAAATATGAATATTTACTGAAGAAATATGGCAAGGGCTATAACGCAGTGACCAGATGTATTAGGTTTAACCATTGAGCATGTTCTAACAATTTTTTTAAGAAATTTCACTCCTGTTTTGTTGTTCTTATTCTTAGATTTTAGCAGTTTTATATTTGAATGTATATATGGTATTCATTGAATGATATAAACACCGTTTTCGGACAGCGTTTCTGCACCAACGAAGAACTTCAAAGTGCTGTTAAAGCCTATCTGAATACGCTGGTGGCAACGTTCGATGAAGAGGATATTGGGAAGCTCGTCCATCGGTTTGATAAATGTCACAATCTTCGGATGACGGTCTAAAAATAACTTTGATTGTCTTGACTTCTGGTAGTAAAACTATTTTGTGATTTATAGTTATCTTATTTTATGCCCCATCGGAGTGCCTCAATAGCTCTCGTAAATGTTATGGAAATGACGGTATGAAAATTGTATAGAAATGTATGAATATAATGTAACGATAGGAAATTGTCGTTATACAGGAAGTATTAAAAACCTGTACTTTTTCTGTAGCAGTTTTTTCTTCGAGATTCTTGGCTATAGGTGCATAAATATCAGCGCCCTTTGTAACGTGCACTAAAAATAACATAATTGATTTATTCGATCGCTTTATGCACAACGGTATCTGAAATAAAAAGTGCATCTACTAAATCTAATTCAATTTAATTCACCTTCTTTGAACTGAAAGCGATTCATTAAGACCAGCAGAATGTTGATTGAAAATATGGGAATTTTCCAAGGGTCTGACTGCACAATATTGCGAGATAATTTGAATAAACAAAAAAAAAAAAGAAATGCATCTTAAATTGCCAATTGTTGTGAAATATTATGTAGCTATTTCCAAATATCTTCGTAGCAGAACTTTATATGTAATACAGGAATATCAAACTCAAGGGAACATACACAGGCCCAACGTACCCTCGAACAAGGGCACCACGGCTAATCAATTTTTGATTTAAAATGGTATTGATCTTACTTTTAAGAATTCACCATATTTTCCCGATTTGCCTCCATGTTACTATCTCGTTTACCGAAACTTAAAATTCTAGTGGAAGGGGCTCGAGTTTTAAGTGACGGCAGTACTGAACGAGGTATATAAGAGTATTTTGAATTATTCATTCTCTAAAAAAATTGGTAACGTGAGGTAGATACGATTAAAAAACCTGTTGTAAAAATATTAATTTGTGTATTTTTCATGATTATTTTCCGATTCGAGTATTTTTTAGATAGTAGTCTGTTAAATGACAATTTTTCATTGCAAATATCTTATTCTGTATTGCAATTTTCTGGAAAGTGATTCAAGGCGATTTTGTAGATAATTATATTATCTATTAATTTTTGTTTAAATCATTTAACGATTTGAACTATTTTAACTTTTATATTTTTCGGCAAATTTGCAAAAAAATGACTTTTGGGGTGGTTTTTATTTAAAAGATCTATTCTTCTTCTTCTTATTTCTCCTGGTTTTTTGGTTAGCCTTCTGGCTCTTACCAGTTTCTACTGGGATCTCCGCTCTGCGGGTGTTTGCTTGCTTACACAAGCCCTTGGTTATGTTCTGAGGGCTTCTATCTAGCCCTGGATGTGACGATTTAGTAGACCTTCCGGTGAACATTAATCGTCCTGATTTGGATTAGTTTTTTGGATTTATTACTGCTACGGAATTGGGTCGCGAAGCCCAAAACCGCCGAGATTTGCGAGAAAAATTCGCGCACTTTGGTGTCCGGTGTGGAATGGTTCGATCGGAGATCTTGCATTCGTCAGTCGGCTTGAGATTGTTGAGGATGGTTTGTAACGTCTATAGTCTATAACCTAACGTCTATAGTCTATAACCTATAGTCTAACGTCTATATATTCATTCAGAATGTCTATATGGCGCAGAAACGCTCATTTTGAACAGAAAGAAAGACATCGAAGAGATTGAAAATAAAGAAAGAAACATCTTAGGCCCCAAACAAATAAATAGCATAACATACCAAATTCGAGAAAACCAAGAAATCAAAACAATACACATAGCGATATTAGAATAAGAAGACTTAAGTTTTTCGAACACATAAAACGAATGAATCCGAGTAGGCTAACAACAACAAACGCCTCTAACTGTAATTCGGGTGGTCCACCAGCGCCCATATGTAAATAATAATAATAAAATAATAAATAAATGTTTATGTACTTGGAAATATTTTGGCAACATATTCGTGTCATTTTTCTTTTACAAATGTTTAGGATTATGTACTGATCTCATTTTCAAAATTTCTACAACTCTTTGAATTTCATCAGTCATTTCCATTTTTGGCATTCCATGCCATTTATAACCCTTGGTTTTCGAAACTTCTCTTCTTCTCTTCTAAAATTCTTCTTCTCTTCTAACTTCTCTTCTAAACTTCTCTTTCTAAAATTAAAAAATTTTTGTGAATGCAACTGCATGCAGTGGTCTAGTACCTACTTTGTAAGACGGAACCTTTTGTAGCTATTCATAACTTGATGAAACTATTCTGTCTATGTTTTTGATAACAAAAGGATCGATTTTTAAATTTTAGTCTTTACCAATCGAAGGTCTCTGGTTCATATCGTGCATTTGTTTATAGCGCGCACTCGATGTAACTTTACTTATAAAGTGCATTCTCCTAGAACGCACAATCGACGTAATCTTCCCTATAACGCGCATTTGCTTATAGCGCGTACTCGATGTGACTTTGCTAGAAGGTGGTGCACTTTCTTAGAGCGCTTAGTCGACGTACCCTGGCTTATAATGTGCATTTTATTTATAGCGGGCACTCGATAGGAATTTGCTTATAGCGTGGACTCTCTTAAATCAGGTAGTCAACGTAAACTCCCTTATAAGGTGCATTCTCTTGGTGCTAAACAAGAGATTCTAAACAAACAATTCTAAGGTGCAGAACACGACCCACCTTCCTCCCGATGTTATTTTTTAAAATATCCCCGAAACTACACATCAGGTAGGTGGGGCAATGATCTCCCGTGACACTTGTCCACTGTGACACCATTGTCTTCTCATCTTTGGTCTTTTCGTAGTTCAATCCACGACGACGATTTCAGATAGAACGCTTCGCACCACTCTCCTCTGCAGGACAAGTAAACAGAGGAGGGTAAATCTTAAGATATTATTTTATTTATGTTATTTTCTGAACTCACTTAAGGCAGTTCAACTGTATATCATTGTACTTACGTACACCTACCGTATTTTGTTGTTGATTCTGTTCCTGAAGGAAAAACTCACTTCACTTTGCCGCAGTTTCTTTATTTTTCGGAAACGGTAGTCCCAAGTGGTGTACCCTACGCAGGAAGAAAATACGAAATGATACCTTGTTGGACGTAGTCAGCCTAATCCTGGAGTTTCGGCCTTCTACATCTTCTGCCACCCCGTTCTACCATTTCCTCCGGAAGATAGTCCATCAGTTGTCGCAGTTCTTGATTGGGGTGAACAGCAATCTTAAGGAATCCTTTATAATGTGCATTCTCTTATACCGCGCGGTCGACGTAACTTCCTTATATCGTGCATTAGCAAATGCACGATATAAGGAAGTTACGCGCTATAAGCATATAGCGCGCACTCGAGATACATTTGCTTATAATCTCCACTCTCTTAGAGCGTATAGTCAACACAAACTCCCTTATAACGTACATTCTCTGATAGCGCGCAATCAACGTAATGATCCTTATAACGTGCATTCTCTTATAGCGCGCACTGTAGTCTAATTTGAATCTGTTTTAGGTCGACGCATATATATTAATAATAGTACTTAATAATTTATTTATATTGATTTTAGTTGTTTTTTTTAAATCATTAAAATATACGAATTTTGTGCTAATAATTCAACCATACAGGCAACTAAAAATATACGTCTTTGATAAAAAAACATTTAATACTGTATAGAGTTATTTGAAGCATATACTATAAACATATTATTCTTATTTGTTGCTTATTTGTTTTTTAAATTCAGTTATAGTTTTAAATGTGTTTATTCCATGTTTATATACTGAGTATTAGGGAAATTTTATAAGGCAACTAGAAATACATGGCGTTAAAAAAGTTTACAAATAATTAATGCTTCTTGAATAAAGATAAATGAAAATTATTATCCTGTATTTTGTATGCGATAAATCTTCTTTGCACTATGGGTTCGTACCATTTTTTAATAATATTAACAATAACAGATCAAAAATATTTTATAGTGAATATGGTTACCTGGAAACTACTACTACCGAGAAATTAAAGATTAATCATATTTTTCATGTTTAATGCTTTTTGTTTCATAAATTTATCTCAATTTTTAAATGTATATTCCTAATTTTTTATTTTGAACATTTATCATTATTTTAGGCAACCAAAAATATACAGGGATATATTTTTAATTCATTAATACAAATTCTTGTTTTCTTATAGATTTTTTTTTTTAATTCTCCTTTATATATAAAGGAGATTCCTTTGTATTTATTTATTTACTGTTACGTAGGTCAAATGAAACATTTTCCAAATAGTAATAAAAGCAAAATAAATCTAAGTAAGTTCTTTTTCGCCATTGATTTTTATCAGATCCTCTAACATTTTACTGACTAGATAAATTCTTCATTTGACACATAATCAAAAGTTAAATCTGAAGAAGATCAATCAGGTAAATTCGACTTACCTCAGAAATTCAGGACCAATTTTTCCTAACAGATCAGAGTTGAATAAAGGGATCTCTTGTCTTAGAAAAAGAACACCTTTAGCTATTCACTGGACTCAACTATTTACATTATTGTTGCACCAACACTATATTCTGTATTAAGTCTTCAACTTCTCTTCGTCGACTGCAGAACATATTCGAAACAGATTTTTTTATTCCCTTATAAATATTTTAAGCCCCATCTTTCAGTTTTAAAACGAGCATTTACACATAATTCCATAACTCTTTTGTATCTCATATAGTATCGTTTTTTAATTTGTGCAGTTTTCGGGATTATGTGAACCCTCATGACGTCCAGCTTTGTTGTAATGTCCCTCATTTGGTGTTTTTAAATTTTTGATATCGCTTTTGAAAAAGTGATTTAACCCGCATATTCTCGAATGGTCATATCTTTCGTCATTTGGTCTTCAAACATTCTTTGATCTAACCCTTAATCCGTTACTGTTTGGCTTCCACTGCACGTTAAATTTTAAAGAAATATAATGCGAATAGGGTCCGATATGGAATGCCTCAATTGCAGTTTTTTCCTTTAGTCAAGTTGGTATAAATGGGTTGTATGTTATTTTGTAAAGTATACGTTTTTTTTTTAAATAATGTTGTTCAACTGTATTGAAAATTTTCACGTGAAACATTAAAATCGAATAGATTTACCACTAAAAACCCAATCACTCTTTAAAACTTTTCGACGCGCGTGTCGCTACCCATGTTAACATCCTCAGGAGATGATTTAATCGTTCAATCAACTCAAAGACTGAATTAAGTTCTGATGATGTTAAGATGGTTAGCAAAAGACGCGACGAGAAGTTTAAAAAAGTTATTGGGTGGTTAGTGATAAACCTCTAAATTATCTCTTTTTTGCTTTGAACAATTAACTATATTTTGTGTAATTAAAAATGTTTTTTTTATAATGTTTTTATCTATTTTCCAGGTGAGCATATGCGTAGTAATTCGAGTTCGCGAGTGAGGGAGAGGGTAGTGTTAGTGTTGAAACAACAAAAATCAATTTCTGCAGCATCAATGCTTCCTATCTAATATCAGGTAATTGAGATAACTTTATGTCTACTTATTTTAAACAAATGCTTCAATTTGTACACCTTATATTCTTTATTTGATTGAGTTGACCATTATGTTAACCCAAACAATTTGTCAATCTCCATTTTTTTCTTTTCAGAAGCACGACGACCCCAATGAAAAGCAGGATGGTTCCAGATCAGGTTTGATACCAGGTCTTACCTTTTCCCTCATTTCTCTTATGTTTCATATAAAGCTACTTATTAACCTAAAAGAGCTAATATTAGTATTAAAACTACGAAATTTTTTAAAAGTGTACAAATTCAAGAAAGGTAAATTATTCAGGTTTAGTTTGTCATTGAGGAGAGTTATTCTAATCGGATAATTTTCTAAACTTTCAGAGTGGTTTCATTTTTTATCTTTATTTTGAATTTTACCATACCATACCTTAGCATTTACCATACCTTAGAATATTCCAGATTATTTAGTACGAAATTTAGGTAACCCTAAATTTCTTAGGGATCTTTGGAGTCTACCTTTTACCTTGGCCATTTTCAGTTCTTTCATTAATTCAACTTGTATTGGAGATAATGGTAAGGCGACTTTTGATTGTATCCAGTTCTTTCTCAAACTCTGGAAGCCCTAGGACATGAAGTGAGATGTTCCAAGGCAAAATCCACAAAATCCACCAAACCAGTATGACCAATCAATATATTGGTTGAAATGTTGATGCAGATACCTTTATACTTAAAACCAATAGCACTTAACCAACTTATTTAACATTTCTATGCCAGTCAGTATTAGAACTTCAAAGGGGTCAGAACTATGGAAATCTGAAATCCGTATACCAAAGCTACTCAATTCTTTCATCTAGGGACCATGAAATATAGGAGAAACATTGGTGCAAATAACAGGTTGATCCAACTCTTCAAATGTACATCTATAGTTGTTGTGGTTAAGCTTTACATCATAGACGATATTCACTTGTTTCTTAGATGTGTATCCCATCCATTAAGCGGTAGGTTTAAAATGTAGGTTTTTTGAGATCCCGTGTCTATCAAGGCTCTCAGAAATCGTGACTTCGCCGCATTTTCCATTTTTATGCGCAACATTTGTAAAAAATACATACGCACAATACACACTCGGTTCGCGTAAATAAAAGCCGTGTAACCATTAGGTAGCCTCTATTTTTTTCAAGCTTTCGACTAAAACTGTAAGATTAACAATATTAGGTCTTGGTATCGATATCACGTGTTCAAACTTAAACCTCATTATTTTATATTGTACTGACTTTTTCTGGAAGATGACCTCTACTTTTTTATTAACAGGGTAATAATATCCGTTTTCGGATAATTTCTACATAAAGCCACCTCTGGCTAAGAAGGGTATAATTATTTTAAAACTAAAATTGGTTTTAATACTATTGTTCCAAGTTATTTCACGTTTATTCCTGTGTTTAAACTGTAGGCGCTAGGCATTATTGCAACTGAATAAATAACATTAAATTTTTAATAGCTCAGTCTCAGTTTCTCTAACAATTTTAACATTCATATATCAGGAGAGTTTGGAGGCCACGTTATAATTTTTTAATCCCTATTGAACTGTTTTGGGTCATTCTTTTGTTCTTTGTGCCATTGTTTCAGCTGTTTTGGAATTTTCTTTCAAAATTCTTTATTGTTTCAGTAGCATATTATTCTACTTCTCTGATAAGCTTATAGATACACAGAAAATACTGTGAAAAAATACTAAAATCTTACAAAAAAAACTTAGAAAATACTAAAATCTATTTCCAATCTTTATTTGATTAGTTCTTGTTCTTGCCTATACTACTTTTGCAGCTATATTATTTTGTAACACAGCTATTAGAAGCAGGGTGGTTAAATAATTTCTGAGAGGCCCTATGTGAAATACTGTTGACTCTAGCTTCAATTCATGTGCATCCTTGATTTCTCGTTATCGCTTAGAGGACACATTTCAATTTTTTTGGGCGATTTTCCAAAAAGTAAATTTTATTGAAGCATGTAGCAGTATTTTTTTTTATTCTTTAACATCTCGGAAAATTTGAGTCAATATGCTTTTAAAAATAACAATATTATTATTTAATAAGTAACAATATTACAATACAATTTTAATTTTTTTTTACTTTGACTACTTTTATCAATTTTAGAAAATAATTTCTCACGTTAATAAATATTTATCTGGACAAAAAGCTCTTAAACAACAAAACACTCTTAAACTAGTTATGTGAGATAAAACTTTTAGGGCCGGTTCTACGATGCAAGAATATACCAGGTATAAGCTAGACTTGGTTTATTCTAGCATTGTAAAACCGGCCCTTAAGGAAATTATCCTTTTATCTTTATTCTTTAAAAACGAGAATACTTACTGAAATGTTGTTTGTTTTGTCATTTTGATTCGTGAACCTTGATATTTGGTAATATTGACTTAATGCAAAAATTGAATTGAGTAGAAACATTTTATTTACTAAAAATTGCATTTAATTTATGTAGTATGTACAGTTCTGTTCGATGACCTTTCTCCATCACTGTTAACTGATTGATTGCGAGTATTTCTCCAATGTCTCGAATTGTTCTATGCCGATCCGGTTGGCCAGAATGTGGTGTATTTCTAAGATTAAAATTTCTTCCACGAAATTTTCCGAACCACTTACAGAACGTAGAATCGTCAAGGACACCCTCACTATTCTCAGCACATATCTTCTTTTGCGTCTGCGAATCATTTTTGGCTTTACTGAAATAAACAAGCATATGTCGAAAATGCTTGTGTTTTCTGCCATTTTTAATGCTTAACAAAATTTTAAATAACAACAAATAACACATTTTTTCCCTATACTCTCTGAATCCCTTCTGTCCATCAACATCACAATTTTGCACGTGTGAAGTAGATAACACTTTTTTTGTGATACACCCAGCGCCTAGGGCCAAAAATGGGACAAACGGTTGGTAAGGTTAAGGTGGTACCATAAATAGTTAATTACACCAAAATGATATCTTCAGATAACTCTTTAATCGACGGCCTTCGAATAATACAGATCAACCTGATTTTTGTAACATTGATGAGAATGCCCTTTTTACATTTCATTTAGGTAGTTCACAGAAATGGCCTAGCACGTCCAATTTTCAAACATACACTTCTCTTTATATCATAGGGTAATTGAAATTATTTGTACCTAGAACAGTATAGGAATTTCCATAAGATCGTAGAGGGGGTATTTCCACAATCTTCTTCGAACCTTTAATGACATTTTTATTGTTTTCTATGATTTAGTTTGTTTCTGTCGCATTTACAGTGCAGTCAAGTGTTTAAGGGCCGGATCTACAACGCATGAATATACCAGGTATAAGCTATACTTGGAATAAAGTTTGAAACGCCGGGCGAGCGTTTACGGCCTTTACCCATCAATTCCTTTAGACCATTCTTAGCAACCATACTAAATGGCGTTGAATATGAACAGTATCAGTGGGATACTTAAGTGGTATTTAAAAGTGATATGCATATTGCTAGGACTTCAAGGGGGTTTTACAAAGAATTGCTGTTTTTTTATGTCTAAGGGACAGTGGGACAATGAAAGAGTATGACAGTAAGAAAGATTGGCTTCATAGAATCTCATTTGAACCAGATACTTCAAACATAAAATAATTTCCCTTGTTAACCCAAAAAAGGTGTTTCTCCCGTTTCTCCATATTAAACTTTAATTAATGAAAAACTTTGTCAAAGGCATGGACGAAGATGGTAATGGTTTTAAGCATCTAAAAGAAATATTTCCCCAATTAAGTGATGCCAAAACTAAAAGAAGGCATATTTATTGGACCTCACATAAGGAAGCTTCTAGGTGATTTCCGTTTTCAAGAAAAATTAAATGAAACAGAACTGGCAGCTTGGCAGTGTTTTGTAAGTGTAGTGAAAGGATTTCGGGGCAACAAGAAATCTGGAAACTATAAAAACCTCATAAATGAACTCTTGAAAGTATGAAATATTAGGTCGCATGTCCTTAAAATGTTTTTTTACACTCCCATTAGGATTTTTGCCGGAAAATGTGTGTGCAGTAAGCGATGAACAAGGAGACAGGTTTCATTAGGACATCAGGATGATGGAAATAAGATACCATGGATGCTGGAACCCATCTATGTTAAGCGACTACTGCCGTTTTTTTCTTAAGAGATGATGCTATTGAACACAAGAGGAAAAAGTGAAAGTTTTTGTCGCTAAATGACATCTCACCACCGACCCCCTGTAACAAAAAAAAACTTTACGTGTTACAGTAATTAGCTTATCATTTTCGGATTTAGGACTACAAAATAGTTCATATACACTTATTTTCAACAATGTTATCTTGAAAAAGTTTAAATTTGTTGAACTGTGTAATCATTCCTTCTCGTTCTAGAGTTATCATGTGCTTTCAGATGATTAAATTCGTTTAGCCTTAACTTCCGATGTAGGCCTCTTCAGTTCCTACTCGTGACTATTCATTGCAATATTCATCCACCTGGCTTCCTTCTTTAGATCGTCCATCCATCTCATTAGTGGTCTCCATAAAACTCACCCATGGTATCTAGTCCACTGTAAGCTTATTGTATCCTTCGTCTTTCTGTCTGATGTTATAACCTGCAAATTTCCATTTTAATTCAGCCATCGTAGTATTATATGTTTTGTTTCGTCAAATCTACCCATTAATTTCTCTTTCTACCTATAGATTTTTTTAGCTATAAATTTTAAAGCATTGCCATCTGTTCTTTTTTATAATTTCTTCTATTTTCGCTTCCTGAGTATATCTCTTGTTTCTTTTAATTGTCTTTCTAATGGTTTTTTTTAATTGAATTTTATTAATTTGCCTAAATTGCCAAAAAAATGATAAGAGAACCTGAAGGATGCTTTCTAATCAGAAACACAATTCTAATTCACATTTTTTAAGTGAAAATCATTGTTTCGATAGTGATTTCAAAATATAGCATGTTTAAAAAACGCAAAAAACTGAACCACGTTGAAAGTTTAGAAAGAAACCAATTAAAACATTTAATGACCAACGAGACTTGAACAATTTCCCTTTATTTTATTGAATTTATCAGGCAATAAATAGTCTCTATGTGGATTTCCTAAATATTTCGTTAAAAGGTCTTTTATTAAACATTTGTGATGAATTTTCACCAAGTAGAAGTCAACACAATCCAAAAGTTCTTGATGCTATTTTACGTATGTTTTAGAGTGTCAATTTCTGCTTTTTGACATTCTTGTAAATTAGTGTTTATGAGCTTAACTTTGACATATCTAGTTCGTTTTCCATACGTCTTCTAGAAGTTATAATACTCAGTACTAATAATTCGATTTTCTTGCTTTAAATCTACTATGACAGTATTGTAATATATTTTGATTTTTGTTTTTCAGAACATGGACGATATTTAACTAGACAAGATGGCTATAAAGATCAACAATGCTGACAGGGATGGAGACTAATTTTATTAATGTTAGAATAATTTTAAATTCACAATGTAATTTTTACACATTTGTTTAATATTATTCAAAAGGAAGGTTATTTGCTGAATATTTCTTCAGAATTTAAATTTAACATAATATCATTGTATAAAGTTTAATAATCCATTTAATTCCTCAATTAAAAATTAATTGTAGGGGTAAATTATGTCAACTTCTTCACCCTCTCTAAAAGGATTCAAATTTTTTTACACAAAATTCAATTTGTTTATAATTCGAGTTCTTGCATTATTAATAATACATAGAGGCTTTTCGTTTCATTATATTCATGAATTATCACGTTTTTTAATTGTGCTGTTGTTGACTATTATGCCTGTAATACTGTAATTACTAATAACCTGTCTCTCGATTCGATTCTGTTCTTTAACGATGTTTCCTACATATTTATTGGGTCAGGTTTTTCGAGAAACTAAATGTAAAGTGTCAGTCTTTATTTGTAACGAATAATTTGGTTTTAGATTTACATATTTTCATATTAAATTGTTCAAGACTTTCATTTCCATCTTTCGTCCAAAATGAGGGTATCTGCGTATCAAATTATTTCTGTGTCCATTAAAAGATTAAAACGTTGTGGACTGAGAGTACATCTTGGAGTATTTTTATAGCATCTCGAAGTTTTATCTTGTTGAATGTGTTGTTACTTCCCTGAAACACATGACGGCTGCTTTTGTCCCTTCTAAAAATATCTTACTATTTTTTATGGAATTTTTGTTCTCTGATGGGTTTGTGTACTTTCCAATTATGAATGATATTATTTTTATAAAAAACATCATGATTGAGTTTAGCAAGGTTATGTCCCCGTGGTTTTCTTGTAGTCTTTTATCACAAATGTACTGGTATTATTTGGACCTTTAATGTTGAGAAAAGTTTTGACAGTTTGTTGCCAACTCTTTTCCACTATATTTAACGAGTTCATTATGTATATTGTAGGGGATCTTTCCTGTTTTTTTTTTAATTTGACGAGTGCCTGTTGAGTGCTCTGGAAATGATCTTCATTTGAATCATTTGCTCCGATTCTTCCTGTATTGAATTTATATCTGAAAGCAGATTTCAAAAATACTTCTTCCAATTTTTCTCATGCCATGTAGTAAGTTCAGATACTATATACCTTTAACTTCTGATACTCTATTAAATTCATCGAGCTTCTCCTGTTATTATTTAGAATTAAAAGCATTTTTTGGATTAAAACATAATATGAATATGACGATGTGACATAATTTATTCCATTCTGATTTTTTACATAAGGTCTTTCAACAAGGGGATTTTTTTTGTCAGTGAGTCCAGTACATATTATATTTGTTCTTATTTTTTTGTCGTTGTATTTGGGAAATTGAATAGCTGTTGTTTTTAAAAATACCTGCTTAATTTACTGTGAAAATTGTCATTTTGTAAAAGGGTTTTTTTTTGTCTTGAGCTGAGGGATATTCATTTAATCGAATTCACAAACAATAGCTGTAAATGGGGTAACGGAAATTTAAGAGATATTATCGACCTATTATCTCAAGCAGTCACTATTAACACCCCTTAAATGAAAATGTTAGGATGATCGTTTTACGTTATCAAACAGTTATTGTCAACAATCTAATTAATTTAAGATTTGCTGTTTGGTTCACATTTGAATCATATTTTTCTATTTAGGAAAATGTATTTGTTTAATAAAAAAAATAAGAAATATTTTTATTTTAAATTGAAAATAGACTTTTAAGTAGGATTTTGTTCATGGTTGATTGTTATTACAGGAACCTGCAATTGCATAGTACAAGTACTGTTTAAAAGATGGCATTGCATGTAAACTAGTGCTTCATTTTGGCTATCATCTATTAGATGGCGCTACAAGTCTAAGTAATCGCACAGAAAAACTCATACAATTTTATTTCTGATTGCATCTGATTACAGCTTTATTTTAAAATCTGTATTCAATCAGGTGGCTAAAGTTAGTCAATTTTGATTTTTATTGCACTATATTCCTAACTAAATATGATCAAATTGAGTAGAAACTAGGATACACCATAGAAACAAAAAATTTCTATGAAATAAGATTTTCCTTGTGAGAAACAATTGCTACTGTGTGGTTATTTGAATTGTTTTATCATGCTTTCAAAATCAAAATATTAATTTAGAGAAGTCTTGAATAAGAGAAAATCAGGTGGAATCAACCAAATGGTTAAATTAATGTAAAGGCTAAAATGAATGCGCCGAAAGTATTAGAACAAGATGAATCTAGAAAAGTTTCCATTATGTACATATAATATAATTATTACCAGTGATGTAAATTTAAGTTTTTATCATGTCGGATTGACTACATATTGAAAGAAGAAACAACGGAAGGTTTAGGACATAATGATAAGAGATATCAAGTCTGGATATCGAACAGGTTCCTCAATAATATAAAATATAAATATGATTAACAATTTTCGTTGCTGTTTTCATTTTATTACTACTTCTTATTATAATTTATGTTAAATAATTTTTGTAAAACATGTTATATTAAATATAGCATACTTTTCTAACTTTTCAAAAGAATTATTAATTTCCTCCATTTTTATGATACCCGTAACATATAAATTACTCTTTTCATATTATTTTGAATAAATCTATGAGCAAATATTTTTTCTCCCTTGAAAGGTATTTTTATTAAAATGCAGCAGATTTAATATTAAAATGCATTATTAATCTTTGATGTCATGAAAGTTTTTATCCTAGAAAATAAATCAATTTACGTGCCATTTTTAATATCAAAATAATGCTTTTGGATTGTGTTGGGTTCTACTTGATGGAAATTCATTATAAATGTTTAATCAAAAAAAGTCTTATTAAACATCAAGATAATGCAGCTACAGCTGAATTTCTCATTATTTTAGATTCTCTCAGCTGGATATATGAGAGCTAGGCAGTTTAAAATACTGAATTTTATTGTATTAGTTTTATACTTATTCATTCGCAAATTGATATATGTATGTTTGGAAGTGTTCTGATTGTCTGATTGTATCAATGTCTGAACATCTTATTGTGTTTTGTAATTTTTAATTGATATATTTGTTTTCAGTAATATTAAAATGGTATTCTCAAAAAATGAAGATCTCTCTATTTGAAATTATTCCTTTTAAATGCCAGTGATTATATTATTTGTTCAACGACTATATAATAATCAAAAGCTTTAAATTGGTGAGTCACATACTCCCCAATTTTTTAGAATTTTCTTCACTTATTTTCATGTGAGAGTAAATTCAAATTCGATTTAAAGTGCTTGCTTGCTTATTTCTGGTAGTTATTATAATCAATTAGTTTGTTGTACCAACTACAGTCTGTGTAGTGTAGTCCACTTTGTTGTTTCATAGGCGTTGCGTTTATTTGATTTACGATTATTTTATTTACGTCCAATTTGGTTCAGTAGATACATTGTGTTAAAATATACCATAGCAATCTGCTATCATTCCTGTTTGCGACCAGTTGGAGGTCATAATGCAGCATTAGTTGTATAAAGACAAGACAAAATACAAGAGTTTAAAATAAGATAAGGAATCTCCTCTCAATCATGCCAGTAAACTGGCAGGGTCATCTGGAATTTTTCCAAGGACTATTCTATGTTGGTCACTCATGAGTAGGTAGGCTCGTCGAGTGACCAGATGGTTATGTACCAACCAAGGGGTTGATCTGTGACTGATGACCGTAGTTCGCAGCCCACATTAAGTACTAGATCCAGTTAACGTCCTAGATAACCTTTGTGGTTGACGTGTATCTAATTTAAAATATACCTTTCATCAGTTCTATATTATAAATCAGCGCTTAACATAGTTAGACAAATCGCCTTCACTAAAGAGCTGCAATTTCCAATCCTCGATGTTCTATCTGTTTGGTAAATCCTTGCTAGTACCATTAATAACATTAGAAGGAAACTCAGAAATCCTTTATCCGTTTTGTTTTGTTAAATTTCCTTTATCCCTTTTTGTTAAACTGTATTATACTAATATATCATGCGTTTTATTTTAAGGTTACGAAAAAAGTTCCATATTTTGAATATTGAACATAAAATAAACACACATTTTGGGAAATGGTTTTATTCAAGTCATATTGCACTGTTAGTTTATTATTTATTTTTTGTGACATGAATAAAATATGGTGCTTATAAAATTTGACCCAAAAACAGAAAATGACATCAGGTTTTTTCTACCACCCATATTTTTTCCTGGAAAGTATTATTGCGTTGCAATAAATTATAGCAGTATTATGATTTATCATTATCTCATTTTAGAGCTTAAGTCATGAAGTAGAGCAGAACTAAGTTTACATCCGAAGAAGGTTATACTCTGTATTTGGTAGGGCTGGTAGGGAATTATTATGAGCTTTAACTGAAAACCAGACCATTAATTCGGAGGAATTTTGTTCACAACGAAGTGGATTAAAGGGAGTTATCGACCCGAAGTAGCTAACTGAAAGAGCATTTCATTCCATCGAGACACCATTAAAACACATGTATCTTTGGCAACCCGACACCGTGGTCCACCCACCGTACTCTCCCGACTTTGCGCCTACCGACTATCATTTACTTAGATCGCTTCAAAACAGCTCAGATGGTAAAAATGCTGATTGATGCAAACGAATGTTTACATCAACCAAATAAATATGATGTACATAATATTGATAATATTATTTCGATTCAGGGATGTGAAATGAAGGCAACGGGAATACCTACCACAAGTGTGTGGGTACCCACCAAAACTTGTAAAAAAACTTAGAAAATCCGGGAGACTGAAAGACATCTTAGTAAAATGGGTCTGTAACAATTTCCCTTCTAGATAAAACATGATTAAAGAAATTGTTTATTTAAGTCAACTCCAGTCAACAATATATAATTGAAATTATAAATCAGAAATATCTATAATAGAACGAAATCAGATTATGAATCTAATTTTTTTTAAATTTTTTTAGAAAATGAAACGCTTTCTTTAATGAAAATATTTATTACTACAACAATAAACAGTCTTAAAATATCAAATATACTAAAAAGATATTTGCCGAGAGAATATTATTCCCATGACTCCTTCACCATTGTGTCTGAAAATACACATAACATATAACCTTAAAAGGCAGCAAATACATTTTACGATTATAAAAATACTGTTTAATCGATAAATAATTTATATTTATCATATTAAGCTTCTAATTAATAATAATAAAACCTTCTTGTCTAATCCAGACTAGCAAAGTGAATATCAGACAAGAAGGAATATCAGAAATTAATTAAACATTTTTTGGTAACACGAATATTTTTTAACAAAAAAATTGTGCTTTATATTTAAATTATTTTGTTTCCTAATTGCTTTACATAATGTTGTATACATTATTCTAAATATGTTTAGTTCTTCATTTTTCATATTATAAAAATTCTTAAAAAATATTTGTTTATAGTATGGATTAAAGAATATATACATTTTTCTGAAAATAAATTTACAAAGTATGAATTAGAGAGCAAAAGAAGGGCAATTTATATTTCATTTTTGTGTATTTTAAAGTTTAATAATTTTATGTATCTCTTTGGGAATCGTTATCTTTATTATTACATTTACTTATTTTAGTATATCAAAAATGTTTTGATTTTATGATGATGATTTACCAGTATTAGAGTTTTCTGATAACTGATCATTGCTATCATCAATACCTTTATTTTTCATTTGGAAAATAGCGGCTACATCAAAAGTTTCCTGGTTGATAATTTCATTTTGTTCTGGTGAGATTTCGCTTTGTGTCTGTCTCCTTCTTCTTCTATGTAATCTTAAATTTCTTGGTGATGCTCCACTAGTCGCAACTCCATTGGGAATATTACCAACGACAAACTTCTGGGCTTCTCCTTTTAAGTTTCTAGGGCCATGTTCAGGAACCACAGCTGGCGTCACTTCTTGTACCTCTTCTTTAATTACGCTGCCAACAACGAATTTGTTTTCATTATTGTATGTGTTCGGATGATTGTATTCACTAGCCAAACCATTGCGATTATCATTTGGAGATGGTGTCATATAAACTTCGGAACGTCTGTCTACTTGACGATAACGGATATCCGTCTGATATGGACTTCTAGTTGATATTTTATAGTTATCGTTGTGGGGTTTTAAGTCCATTCCTGCAATAACTTGCCCAAATGCATCCTCTTCTCTTACAGCATTTGAATAATCATCTTGGTAATAATAACCACCTAATGTATCTTTACGGTCTTGCGGATCATTTCTTCTTAAACTAAATGCACCAAACGGTTGGAAGTAATAACTTGCTAAACCAGCAGTAACTAAAAGTCCCACTAAACTCACTCCAACTGTGACTGGTATAATCTCACTTCTTAAGTAACTGTAAAGTTGCGTTCCTGCCGATTCTACTTCTTTTAACTTATTATTATTATTTTTATCTTGTTTCTTCTTTTTGATTTTATTTTTCTTCTTTTTCTGATCTTTTTTCTTATCGTTATTAGGCAGCTCTTGCTCGCCATCTTTAGGTTCTGCAGGTAAAGCTTCGGATTTTACGGTAGTGGTAGATATAAGACTAGCTTTAGTGGTAGTAGTGGTAGGTTTCTTTGTTTTTGCCGGCATTTTAGCAGTTGTTGATTTAACAGTAGCCGTATCAGCCGAGGTATTCTTTGAGTTTGTGGTAACTGCTATTGGACTTGTGTTATTACTATCCGATGAAGAATTATTTTGTTTGCTGTTATTAGTATTCAATAAGGAAGCTTTTATTTTAGTTAGCTTAGTTGGCTTCGCAGTTGTAGTTATTGTAGAAGAATTAATTTTACTATGGGTGGATTTAATGTTTGGATTACTAGTTGTAGTTGGTTTTGCTGTTGTTGTTCTTTGTTTAAATATCGGTTTAATAACTTTCATAGGCTTATCACTAATAACTAAAGTATTATTTGCATCTTCTTTAACTACAATAGGTTTAATGCTGGCTTTTTTAGTTGGTGGCTTTGAAGTGGTTGAAGCAGGCTGACCGCTGAGAAGAATCCATGTTGATAATCCACCATTTGTAGTTGTTGGCCTTTCGATTTTGTAAAAATTCATCTTCTTCGTGCTTGCTTCAAGTATTTCGAGATCTTCTTCTATAGGTATTGCAATACCTGCATGTGAAGATTCGACATGTTTCATATTATTCAACTTTTGTTGAATTTCATTTTGAATTTTTGGCGGTGTTCGTACATCCAATACTGCTAATGCTGAACTATTAAAGTTGCTGGCTTGTTTAATGATATAATGAACGGTGTTGTTTTCTGGAACTGACATCGATCTAAAACAGACAAAAAAACCTAAATAAATAGGAACCGTTAAGATATTGGAAACCCTAGTGTAACTGACAGACATATAATTTGGTAATGATTGAAGAAGAATATTTAACTTTGATTTACTTTACCTTTGGATTAATATATTCTCATGGGATAGAGGATTTTCGTTTTAAAAATTATCTTTCTTAATTAGTTTTATTTGGATGTCTAGAAAGCAATAAAGATGTATACGGGATATAGGGAATAAAGGGTGTGGGAAAGTACTTTTATAAATATAACCAACGATTCTTTACATCATTTTGAATGAAAAGTTTCCTAAAAACATGTACCCAAAATGTAACCATTTCCGTGGAAAACAGGTCAGGGCTTTTTTAAATTTTCTTAACAGTTAGCAACGTTGTGTTTATTTCGATCGAACCAAACTCACTTTTTGTTTCATTGCCCTCTTAAGGTATTATTTGAAAATGTAATATTTTTATAACCATCAATTCTATACTTTTTAATTCCATAAATTTGGTTTGTGTCGTTACAAAAAAATGAAACTTACACATTATTGTCGTTTAATGTCAAAGTTCAAATTATTAGTACTAATTTTTCACACCAGAACACGTTTTAAACACTTTAAGTCATATTAAGACATGACTTAAGAAACACATGATTAAGTGTTTTAATAAATTAAATTTTTATAATTTAATTTTTTTCAAGACCACAGTCTATGCAAGCTTAGCATCTTTTTAACCAGTTTTCCCGAACAAATTGAAATAGTCCTGGCATTTTTATAATATGGTCGGCATCAGTAAATCAGGCAAGATAGAGCTTGAACCATTTGTACATGATAAATGTAAAGTAATTGTTTCTAACAATCCAATGGGAAACTCTAATTAGTTGCGCAACGCTTTGAAAATTTCTTGTAAAGTCCTCTTCAACAAGATGTAAAATTTGTTCTTCAACTTCAGGACCTATTTTTTTGCTGCCTCCCACATTCTTGAAATTTTGTAACCACACTACTCGTATCCAAAGGCCCTTGAGAAATTTTTCGCCGTTGTGGGTATTGTTGCCAGTAAATACGTCTAGCCCCTTCGGAATTTTGGAGATCTTCTCCGTAATAATTAAATGCATGCACCGACGGACACTGAAATAATTTTTCTCGCAATTTTGAAATACTCTTTGGCGTGGTAATGGTGCGTCGTTATCTATTTTGGCGGATGTAGAAAGCCACCGTCTCCCCACGCCGACGTTTTTAAAGTAGCTGTGGTTATAGATCGTAGAACAAGCACTAGGAAACTTTAGGGAACTTTAGAGTATCCCACCTTACCATTAACCGGCATTTGCGAGGCATACGACTGATGGCCAATAGCTGTAGAAGTATCCGTTAATAACTATGGCTGCAGCAAGCCATGCCTCGGTTTGAAATGAAGTTTGAAATTAATGAAGTATGTAAAACTCTTTTCTAAACCCTATTGATTTTCGATTTATCAACGAATTATTACCTGCGATAACAAATGGGTTTATTTTAATAATCCTAGGTAGGACATAATCCTGCCCGGACAACCAGCTCCTCCGATACCAAGGAGAGAAAGATTTGTTAAAAAGCTCATATTATGTGTTTGGTGGAATAATTAACTTTGAACTGGTGCCTGATGGTATGGCGATAAATTCAGAATGCAACGTATTTCAACTCAAGAAAGGACGCGCTGTTCTAACCGAAAAATATCAACCTTTGGTCAACCGTAAGAAAGTTCTCCTGGAACAAGGCAACGAAAGACCGCACACTTCACATCTTATCTCGTCAGAAATCCTGAAGTACCGACTTCGCTACGTCGGAATACCACTTGTTCCGGTCCATGACTCACTTTCTGCGAGGAAAAAATTCAGAAGAGGTAAAAATTGGCGGCATCTAGTTTTTCACCTCTTGTTATATTTATATTCTCTACAGTTTCGTTGTGTTTCATAACTGATCCATTTCTATCAGTGTTAAATTTTTGTTTTTCCTTGTGTTTATATCTGTTTTCTTGATATTTCAGTTATATTTTTCTGTTATTTCTCCCTTTATTTCATTATTTCTAATTCTTAGTAAAATCTTCTTCTAATTCTTAGTAAAGCAGAGATTCTGTCTTGGAACTTTTCTGTCAATAGGAAATCAATCCGATTAACATCTTCAAAAAACATTCTTCAAAAAAAAATCCATCTTACTTATTTAAAAATATGCCCTTCATCACTTGGTCCTTATCGCATTGTTAATACGAGCCTAATGTCGGTCCGCCTGGTCAGCTGTCGTTCTCTATACCTGAAAACATCTTTCGTTGGTCATTCGTGCCCAGCACAATTTTACTGAAGGTGCATTTATGTCTTTCAGGTTCTTTGCCTAATAATAATGTTTTTAATCCTGTTTTTTAATGTAATTCCTAATATTGATGGCTCTATAACTCGTTGTGTGGTCTGATTGTTGATTATTTTTCTAGTAAGAGTTAGTGTTTCTGCTCCATAAATGAGTACCGGCATGCTACATTGGTGGAAAGTTTATCTCACATATCTTATTTTTCAAACATACCGATATATTGGCGCTAAATATATCTTTTTTAACCTTCTGAAACCCACTCAAGAAAAATCAATTTTCCTTTCAGTTCTAGTGTTTGATTGTCATCCCCTGTACAGATATTCACCCGTACTCCTTGACTGAGAACAGAGTTTGTGATAATTTTGCTTTTGAAGAAGTTTATTCTGTTTAAACCCATCCTACGAGACATCATGTTCAGACTAAGTAGCATCTTACTTGCCTCATCGAAGGGCATTGTTGTCAGTAGTAAATCATTTGCAAACCGTGGATGGTTTAACTTTTCGCCATCAATATATCAGGCCATTTCTTCCCAATCAATTTTCTCTAGCATAAACCTTCACAAGGAGGTAAATAATGTTGGCCATATATTATCTCTCTGTCTCATTCCACTTTCGACCTTGAATGATTGGCTACAAAAACTGACTATAATGATTTAAAATCTGTCTATATTTTATATTTGCACTGGCTACGGCTGTTAATGTCTGTCGGTGCTCTACGATCGGTTCGTGTCAAAAACTTTCTCACAGTTTTTGGACGAACACAAGAACAAATTGTTTATTGTACTCGATACATTTTTATTAGCGCTTTAACAACCTGCAGGTGATCATTTGTTCAAAACTCAGCTCCAACTCGTTCTCATGGCTGATAGTAGTCAATTTTTTGAGTAACTCATTTTGTTATGATCTTGATAATTAACTTATACAGATATGACAGAAGACTGATAGTTCTATAGTGCGTTAAGTCAGTTCGAACCCTTTTTTGCCTAATTTTAACATTCGGGTTTGCCCAATTTGTAGGGATTTTTCAATGCATTTATTAAAAAGCAGTTTTAATGCTTGTATCTGTTCTTAACCCCCCAGCTTTGATGATTTTCACAATAATTTTTCCTTCCTTGGGATGCGATAAATTTATCATATGCTACGTCAGGAAGTTCTCACCCTTGATTTAATATATATGGTGTGGACAATGGTTTTGTGTCAATGCTTTTTGGTTCGATTTACGATATACAGCAATCTTCGATCGCGACTTTAACTCGTAAACTACCTATTTTGAATTTAAAAAAATATATGAATGTAATGCTGTAAATAAATCGGTTACATTTTTTGTTCTAAAGGCAATATATTAACGGTCAGGATATTTTATTTGGCCCTTTTTTATACTTACGTATACAAATGCATATTTATAAATAATATATAAACTTATCAAACTTTGGGGAATTATAATATTAAAAAAACAACATATATTATAAAAGGTATATTTTTACAATAATAATATACATATTACATTTCTGGTTTCATCATCGTGTGTCTGATATTTTCAACAGAGTAAGGATATCAAGACATCAAGTGCTATTTTCCCATTTAATGGATAACTCTGTATTGCAGGCCTGACGATTTGCTATGTTTAAAATAAACAAGAAATACTTCCACCAAATATATTGCATAATCAACAAAAATTTTGTTTTTTCTAAAAAAATAGAATTGAAATTTTTCTTACTAAAAATAATCGTTTCCCAAAAACCGGTCAAATATAAATGCTGTTTATTTTTATATGCATATCGTACACCACTTTCTTAGTGGCTTCTTTAAAATTGGGTTTTTCAAAATCAATTTTTAATAAAGTGTTAATATTTTATATGTCCTCAAATAAAATAAAATTTATAACAGTTTATATACTATTCCTTTACTTTTGATATACCCATTTCACATAATAAACAACCTTGTAGCTTAATACTGGATTGTATCAATTTTCCTTTTTTTTGTCGATAAATAAATAAATACAATACAAATATAATACAAATTAACTTATAACATCATATCACAAGAATCATATGTAAAACAAGGGTGCGATTACTTTACTGTTGTAATTCTAATAAATAACAATTTTGCTGTTGTGTTTTAATTTTATAATTTATAGATTTGTACTGATGCTGTTTTACGGTAAAACGAAGTAAAACCAGTAGTATCAGCAATATAAATAATACATTTTCTTGATAACATGATTTGAAATCAAATTAGAAACGATTGTCACAGTATTTAGCTATGGATATGTCAATAGTTGCATGAAATATCTAACACAGAAGTTAAGATTCTGTTTCTCTACTACAACCAATTACTCGTCCTATAAGAATTAGATCCAGGCCATAAACTTCACTATTAGACGCTATATAAGATACGTCACACTGGTAGAGCAGAAAGCGACCTGCTTAGGCCTGAAATTCAATAGATCGCATAATTGTCCCCCATATAAAGGCATCTCTATCCAAGGCAAGCAATTTAATTCAGAGCCAGCAAACTGTTTATCAAAATCAAAATTTTGGTTTATTAAACTTTAGTAAAATTAATTGTCTATATGGATCTCAAATTTTATCTAAATAACTTTCCAGTTTCTCCTTTAAAAAGTTCCAGATACTTCAAAACAAAAGTTTGCACGTGCCATTTAATGCACCCTGGGGATATTCCCCAGGGAAACCGAAATTGCCCCCGTCTAGTTCTTTAAATTTCTGTGAAATTTCGCCAAATTTATTTGCTGTACGTAAACCACCAAAAAAACTAGTGATATCATGGGCCAGAGAACGCCCAACTCTTCCAATCCACATGCTCTAGTTCGGGATTTAACTCTGTAAATACAAATAACAGCACAAGAATTAACCTAAAAACTTGGTTGAAGCTTTTTCTCTCTCTCTCTCTTCTATATAAATCGCATCTCGATCTGTGGCAATCTTAATTTATTCCTGTTATCTAAGTGGGTGAAAGCTATTAGTTTATTTGCAATATTAGCTCTATCCTCAACGGATTAAACTCTGAACTCAACTTTACTTTTTATATTGTTTTCCGTTTGATGATTATGCATTTTAAGATCTAACTTTAAGTTGAACATTTTCTTTCTGTTGTGAACTTAAGATAGAATATTAATGACTAGATATTCACTACCTATTATAGTAATCTGATATAGTTACTTTTATTAGCAATATGCAGTGGCGGTTGGTTCATAACGGCATGTGGCTACGTGTCCCACCAAAAAAATTAAAAAAAAAAGAATGATATCTGACATTTACATTCGTATTTCTACACAGCAAAGTGTGTGTATGATAGTAAGAAATTGAACATTTTTGGTTGCGACGCATTTCCTTATCCCCATTCTAAAATTTGGTTATACGTGCCCCACCTGTTTTTCCCCCACGAACCGGCGCTGGCAATATGATTTAAGTAATAATGTATTGGGTTAATGTAAATGTTCGTTGCGTTTTTGGCGATAGATGGCATTGCATTGTAAGGCCGAAGTGTTATCTGTATATTTACTTGTAAAGTTTTAGTTTTGCTTGACAGGAAGAATTGCAGTGGATAGTTGGGAAAAATTTAGTCGTGTTTTATAAATTTTGTTAAGCATTAAAATGACAGAAAATAAGGAGCATTTTTGATATGTTATGCTTTTATATTTTCGAAAAGGTAAGAATGCTTCGCAGAGGCAAAATAGAATATATAATGTGTACGGCGAGGGTGCTGTTGACGATTCCACGTTGGTGGTTCAGAAAGTTTCGTGAAAATAATTTTACTCTGAGCGATGCACCTCGTTTTGGATGATTGGCCGATGCTTATGGTAAGGAAATATTAGCGCTAAGCAATCAGCCAAAAGCGACCTGAATTTGCCAACAGAAAGGGCATTGTGTGTTATCCAGATAATGTTAGACCACACGTATCTTTGACCACTAGACAATAACTTTGTCAAGTGGACTGGGATGTTTTGGTCCATCCACAATAATCAGAACTTCTATAAGCGCGGGATTATGTACCTATTGGAGAAATGAAGAAAGGTCATCCTACAGAACGGTACATATTATATTGATTTAATATAATTTGTATTAAAAAAATCTTGTTAAAAATCTTGTTAAAAAAAATGGGACGAACTTTTGAATTAACCCAATAATATAGTTACACACTACGTAGGTTCAGAAACTGATATTAGAAAATAATAGAGTGATGGAGTAGAACTAATTTTATAAATTATTTAAGAATCTAGTTTTCTTAATTATTGTCTATAAAGGTAATGGATAGTTGGGTTTGGTTAACTAATTGAAATAAACAACAAAAATCAACAATCTGTTATACTGTAATCTCTACAGAATAACATACTACATACAGAGATAAATTGATTGATGGGTAGACAGATAATAATAAATAATTATTCATATATTATGTGATTGAATTAAATCGCTTTCCAAAATCCAATATAACATTATCCATATTACTCTTATGAATACTTGTACTTCGTTTTCGTCTATGACCAGTAACGCTTTTCCAACTATTTGAATGTTCATCCCAGAACCAACTATCTTTATGTTTCACCACAACAGGTTTATGATGATGGTTGACGTGGGTTACAGTTGGTTTAGGTTCTTCACTCTTAACGCTGAAATAGAGGAAAACGAACGGTATCCACCATGGAAATAATAATAAGATAGATTTAAAACCAATAACAAAGAATGTGACTATTGGAACAATATACAGCCAGGGATTCATTAGTCGTTGCAGCAGCCAACCAAGTCCTTGGGCAATATATTCAATAGCTTGAAACATGGGCTTAAGATCTGGAAATTTAAAATCACCCAAGGGGTTAAAACCAGGTCCTCCTCCATTACCACCAGTTCCACCTGAACCCGGGCTTCCACCCGATATTGCTTGTGTTCCTCCTCCAGATACCGTACCTGGATCTGCGGCAATTCCAGAATTAGCCAGATCGTCCACAACTGGATCAGTTAATCCTGAGTTAGCTAAATCATCAACTACAGGCTCTACAGCTAAATCCTCAGGGTCATCAGCTAATATAACTTCATCTTCAACAGTTTCTACAGGAACCCCTGAGTCTGCATTGTAGGTGCTAATTTGAGGAACTCTATCATTTTGAGGGTTTTGGTTTTGATGGAAATGAGTATTCAAAACCAGATTTAAGTCCGAACATTCTTCTCTCTGCTGTGGAGCTAAAACGGAACTAGAAATGTGCACGGTTGGACATCCACTTCCGATAGTATCACGGTTTACATCTGAAGGAATCATGTCCAAATTAAATGTACTAATTGCATTGTTAATTGGATTTAAATTTGCGGAATTATCAGCTGTAGGTACAGAAACTGATTCGAAATCATCTTCAGCTGTTAAGGGTAAAATAGGTGGTACTCCCTGCAATACTACCGATGGGTTATTAGTGGAAACTTCCGGATGGCTATCTCCAATTGCCGTAATTCCAGGGATAGCAGTTTCGTAGTTATTTTCTACAATACTACTGTAGGTTTGTGAACTGGTATCAGAAATTGAAAATGGCGGTGAGCTAGAACCAATTTCTGGCATTGGGTTCGGATACGGAACTCCTTCTTCGTACCAGTTTTGTTTTAAACTTAGATCATTATTGGAATTTGGTTTGATAGTTGGTTTCGCTTTTGTATGTGACTTTACAGTAGTCAATTTGATTTTTGTTGTAGGTTTTTTACTAGTTGGTCCATTAATATATTTAGGAGTACTGATTGCTGGTTTCACTGTAGTAGGTTTAGTTAATACAATTTTGATAGGAGCATATGTTGATAGTTTTGGTGGTTTTTGGGTGGATTTTTTTCTCTTAGATGTAGCTGATTTTATTGAAGAAACTTTTCGATTGGGACTGGAAGTTCTTATAGGCCTTGGACTAGAAATCCTATTTGTTGTCTTGAGTTTTAATGTACCTTTTTTGGTATTTTGCAATTTCTTTCTTTTAATATTAGATGAACCCTGACCAACTTTACTTTTAACTTGACTGGTAAGCTTTAATTTTCGTGCATTCTCTAATAGAGGAAAATTTCGCTGATCTTCCATCTCCTCTGAATCAAAAGATATAAAATCATTTATTTTTACTACATTATCTTCGTTATCTACTTCACTATCCAATAAAGTTTTGTTAGTATTACGATATAATGTTGACTCATTTTGTGCTAAAATATCAGACCTACTATGATGTAAATTTAAACCAGAAATTTCTAAAACAAAATTATGACTACTAGACCGTGGTGAGTTCTCAAGATACCTTTGAGATGTCGAATCTAATGCCATAGATGACACTATCGATAACGTCACTAGTAACACACTTAGAGTTCTCAAGCACTTCATTGTAACCTGCAAAAAGAAGAAAAATATGATTAGTATAAAGTAACTTACTTAATATTTAATAATATATAATACTATACATCAAAAAGTAACGTAACTTTTTAAATAAATCATAAAATATTTATTTATTTATCTAAATTTATTTTTTCCTTTTCTAATTAATCCCTTTTCACTGCACTAGACTTATACCAATGATTTTTTTAGTCTTTGAAAAGTTTTTATACTAGACTTTTGATATTTACTTCACGTCGGTTAGCGAACTCTCATGGCTTCTATGGATTCAAAATACCGGCCACAAAGTACTTGTACTACACAAAGTAACACTTTCTTCAATCAAGGGAACACGAAAAGTCACACACTGTCCTATTTTGTGAATATAGTACAGGAAAAACGGCATATGCTTGATTTTTAGCGAAAAATTTACCAGTAATTATTGTCTATAGTAAAAACCTTATTCGAAAAAATTAATGAACCCACAAGGTTATCTCAAATTGTTTATGAACGAATATTAAGATTCACATATCATTCATCTCGATATTGAACGCAGGGATAGTCGTAACCTACAAAGACTGGTACTGCAGGGACATATGGACCAGAGCGAACGCGGTAGACCTTCAAAAGGATAGACAGACCAAATTAAAGCCCTAGCGGATTCATCTCAAGCAACCAAAAGAAACCAGAAATAGAGAATGCTAGCGAGCAGTCCGAAAAGGTGGTAAACGGAAAGGTATTGTATAGGCCACGACTCTTTTGTAAAGAAGAATAGGAAGAAAAAAAAAATTATTGTGGTATGTGGTATTGTGATCAAAACAGTGAATTGTTTTTCCACAAATTTGGACGTTTTTATCAAATAAACTGACATAAATGACGCATAACGCCTAAATTATATTTTGGTAATGGGTTCTTCATTGGTTGACGTGGAAGGTCTTTCTGAACGAGGCTTATCTTCAAGAGCCTCTCAACCATCACTAAAGTCCTTGTACCACTTGTGAACATTTGTCTTTGACATATCTTCATCGCCGTAACCCTTTCTTAATATTGTTGACGCATCAGCACAACAAATTTCGTTTTTCGCACAAAATTTAAATGCAAATTTAATTTTTAAATTTAATTTATGTCATTTAAATATAAACTCTTTACTCGATAAATATTTCCAATTTAAAAATCGAAGAATTTGTCTTTAACAATTTCTAATTTAATAAGCGGAGTGATAGGAAACTGCTGTCAAATGTCAAGTACAGTCAATCATACCAAGTTAAAAAAAAATGGTTGTATCGATAGGTAAAAGTTTCCTTACTTTTAAATTTGGTTTTTAAATCCTTAAGAGATTCAGGAGTTATCTCTTCATCCTCAGAAAATCATTGTTTGATGCGGTTTTTGGGCTAAAGGAGGGATATGATCTAATTGTTTTGAAAACTATGATATAAATCGGATTACCGGTGAACGCTATAGAAAAATGCTACTATTAGGATTTTTCTATAGCATCTCTATATTTTATAATATCTTTGGCTTGAAATGACAAATGTGGATGTTCTTTCAATAATACGGTGAGGCTTGTATCTTCGATAATCGATTTATTGCAGGAAAAGCTTTCTGGCCGCGTTATGTCGCGAAATGGTAGTGTCAGCTACCACCAAGATCATGTGATTTTACTCCTTTGTATTATTTTTTGTGTGATGTTAAATCTCTGGTTTATATAAATAAACCCGTAACAATTCTTGATCTTAAGCGAAGTATTCAAGCCACCATTGAAAATATACTACGCACGCGATAAGTTGAAAGAGTAATCGAAAATTGGGTTACCAGAATGCCATTCTACCAGTAGCCGAGGAAGACATTATTTTTTCAAGATAAAATAAAAATCACTGGACTATCACTTGTAGTTATCACTGTTTCGATTTTTTTACATTTCTGACAATCTCTATAGGGCAATTTTTTATATATGTGTGGTATAAATATGTGTAAGTTTGACTCACAGAAGATTTTACTAACAAATCGACAATTTGTAAGTCGACAATTTGTAAGCATTACTCTGATGTTAAACAGTAAGTGACCCCTGCCGGAAATTTGGGCACATTAAAAAATCACCCGTTATTTAATATATTTAATAGAAAATAAATTTAGATTAGAATTTTTTCGGGCTACTCTCCTAATAAACAGTTAAATCTCCAATAACTAGTAATATTATCGTAAAACTTACAATTGGTTACTAATTTTGCTACTTGTATCCTTAATCAACATTTTGTAACATGCAATTTAGACAAAGCAAATGCGTTAGTATAATTTTAAGGTAAATAGGTTATACACATTTCATTCTAACTGTACATAATGAATGCCTAAGGAAGAATGCAATTAGATTTTTTGTTCTCTCACGTAAATTAACACAAAATATATCAAGTTTTATTAGAACTATCGTACCGTATTGTAATGTTTTTCATGGAATAATGACCTTTATAATACTATAATATTAAATTCAATTTATATATTTTTGTTTTAATTTTGTATATTCATAACGGGTGATTTTTTTAGCTTGTAGAAACTTCCGATAGGGGTCGCCGTCAAACGAACTGTGAATGCACACCTCTAATGTCAAAATTATCCAGTACACGCTGGCAAATCATCATGGGATATTTAACATCAGAGCAATGTTTGCAAATTGTCGAAATTTATTATCAAAATCAGTGTTCGATGCGCCAAACTTAAAGAGAAGTTCGTTAATTTTATTGTGCACATAATCATCCAACCGAGCGATGTATTGGCCGAATAATCGACAAATTCCGTGGAACATTTTGTGAAACTCAAGTCACAAGATCATTGTTTGCGTCGTACGTTCGGTGAATGGGCTCAAAATCAATTGCAACTTAACTCAGAATTTAACCGCAAAATTTTGTTTAGCGACGAAGCTTATTTTTGATCTGGAGCATATGCGGTTTCAACAGGGCGGCTCCACATATCATACCGCCAACACAACAAATGATTTATTGCAGGAACAATTCGATGTGATTGAAAAAAAAATATTTCGAGGAACTGACCTTTTAATTGGCCAGCAAGGTCATATGATTTATTTTCGTTCAGGTTATATCAAATCTTTGGTCTGTGCCGATAAATCAGCTAACTATTGACGCCTTGGAAGCCAACATAACTCAGATAATTGTAGACATAAGAACCCAATTATTTGAAAAAATGGTCGGAAATTTGACTGATAATGCGCTTTGTCGCTTGCGATAATGCGCTTTTGTAAGTTATTGATACTATACAAAATTTAATTTTATTTAAGAGCTAATGCAGTTACTTCTTGGGGGTGGTTTAGAAGTAAAATATTTTTTGAGTGCAATTTTGATGTGTCGCAGTAAGAATTTTTTCAATCAGGAAACTGTCCCATAGATCTTAGAAGATAAATATCTGACGATGTAGCATTAAGAGAATACGGTGGGAGTGAGGAACTACTTCCCAGCCCAGCCCTTTGATTTTTTCTTGGGTGGCGATTTTTCTGGTACTATGAGATCTTGTATTGTCAAGCTATGGAATAATATCTTTTCGATTAATCAGTCTTTTTAATTTTTTTTGAATAAAGATCATTTTTGTCTATCAAGCTATCACTTATGGTTTCATTAGGATTCAGAACCTCATAGTGAACGATACTGACACTAACACTATTTTAGGGTGAATATCTGATTTTCGAATGGGCAAACGTATATTGGTGTTAACCTTTTTGGTGTTAACACGTTTTTTATCTCCAGAAGTAATTTGTCGAAGAAAAGGATCTACGTCTAACTTGAACAAAAGTGTACTGCAGATAGGTACACGTTGAATTTTATTTTTAACTGAAATTCAATTGATATGGCACCCACATTTGTTTTAAATACAGTTAAATACAGTTGTTTTAAATACGGTTAAATACAATTGTTTTAAATACCGTTATTTTGTGGCTAATTCCTGGATGGTAGGTTTGGAATTAGTTTGGAACCAGCAATATATCTTTCTCAAATTCAACATACCTTCCAGATTTTATAACATGGAAAAAATTGAAATCACCCTTTTTAATTTACGCTCACATGTCCTTATATCTAAGGCACCAGGATAGTAGAACATGTCAGCACATACAAGCATTAATGTATCAAACGTATAATATGGAGTGAATCCATACTTGCTCTTCCATTCTTAGAGGGTTCACCAAATATTTTTCAAAATATTTAGTGAACATATATATATATATATATATATATATATATATATATATATATATATATATATATATATATATATATATATATATATATGTTAGTTATTATATAAATAATTATAATTAAATTATTTTCAGCAAAAGACAATATTTTTAAAATTTCAAAAGAAAATCAATATTACTTATGGTTACCCCTGATAGCAATGGAGCTTCGGGAAGTCTTGAAAGACACAAACATCAATCATAGTGTTACAGTATAAAAAAAAATTACAGTATAAAAACTTTATACAGTATAAAAACTTTACAGTATAAAAGCATCGGTGAAGCACTTGGTGAATTTTATTGAATGATGATGTAACAACAACACACTACCAGATTGAAAACTAATGAGATGTCCGGAAAGTCCGTAGGGCTTTTCCATTAGTTGATCTTTTAACACACAAAAATGTGTATAGACACATTATTGTTTACAAGCGTTGAAAGAGCAACAACAATTCCTGTGGTATTTACAATCTTTATGTTTAGATTTACTTTGCCTTCAAAGAGTAAAGTTAATCCAAATTATAAATATAGGTCAATAACTTGCATTTACGCCACATTATGTTTTTTTTATTTCAAAAAGGGCAAGAATGTTTTTCCAAACAAAAAAGAAGATTTGTATCGTTTACGGAGAGGGATCTGTTGGGGAGATCACGGTGCAAAAGTGGAATGACCGGTTCCTGGACGCAGATTTGGATTTGAAAGACCGGCATCACTTTGGCCTTTCTTCAAGCACTGCTGTCAATAAAATCAATGCCATAATAGAAGACGATTCACGCACCACGGTTCGTGAGATAGTAGTTAAGCTGAATATTAGCAAATCAAGCATTTTTCATTATTTGCAAAGAAAATACCGAATCTCTTCGTGCGATCTTTTGCTGAAAAGAAGTGTTCAGGCTCCACTTCTGAAGCGGACAGTAACTGATGGTGAAAAGTGGATTGTGTGCAATAACGTGCAATGCGGCTTTAAGTATGGCCATCAGCCGCCAGCGGTTTTAAGTACGGCGAAAAACGACCTTCCTCAGTAGAAAATTATGCTTTTGTATTTGGTGGGATTGGAAGGGACTCGTGCACTTTGAGCTTCTTCCGCGTAACTAAACCACCAACACCGACCTCTACTGTTTACATTTAGATCAGCTGAAGGCAGCAATTGAAGAAAAATTAGTAAACTGGAAAAGCATTGCGTATCATTATGACAATAGACCACACGTTTCTGTCAGGACCCAGCAAGAATTATCGAGATTCATCTGGGATGTTTTGCTCCATTCACCTTACTCATTTGATATAGCACGATCTATTTCGCTCCCTTTAAAATTATTTAAATGGAAAATCTTCAAAACGGAAGAAAAGCTGAAAAACAACGCACTGACATTTTTTGTAAATAAACATGCTATTTTTGGCAAAATGACATTGTGGATCCACCAAAAAAAATCCAAAAAATCATGTTTTTACTTTAAGGTGGTAATTGATAAAAATTGTAAACATTTTGATACTGCTAACAGTTTTAAAATTTAATTTGGAATGTTTTTAATAATACTTATGTTTCGATGATAATAACGAACTTATCCGCTATACACGCCACTGCCATCATCATTTTAAAGTAGAACGTAAAACAGGTACCTTGGGAGTCAAAATAACAGGATACCGTTAAATTTAAAACCACGCTGTATTTTCGTAAAACATATATGGTTCGTGGAACGCGTAAAATATTTAAAGAATGAGTGTGCATTCTTGTAACCCATATTTCTGAAAGTAGAATTACTGGAGCATCAATCTGTGACCTAAATGCTTATTGCAATTATTTAAAGTTGTCTTAATTTTCAGTATTTTCAATAAAAAAAAGATATGTTTTCATACACATAAATTAACTTGTGATCATGATTTTCACTGCAGTTCACTGCATGATGATTTGGTTTAATATATCAAAAGTTGTAAACATAGAAAAGAAAATTCAATTTTGTTTTTTTGTTGATAATTAAGACTTGTGGCAAACTACTTTGTACCATAACATTATTTAATAGAACAAATCTTAGACATTTATGGCTAGTCAAATGTGTTGTTTTGTTATTTCTTACTTGTATATCATTCTTTGCATTTTTATCAAGGCTTTTTACACAATCGATAACGTATGGTTGTATCTCATATAAAGGGTTATCCAATCCCATATAAAGAGTGGTCTATGGCCCATTTCTATCTGGCCTGGAGTTATTTTTTAGTCAAAGCAGCTTCGATTTCAATGGTTTCTCTATCAGCTCTTTCGAATTTATGTTCATAATTGTTTGGTGAATATTTTCTTTTGTTAAAGTCAGGGTCTTTTTTGAATATATATATTTATATATATATATATATATATATATATATATATATATATATATATATATATATATATATATATATATATATATAAATATATATATATATATATATATATATATATATATATATATATATATATATATATATATATATAAATATATATATATATATATATATATATATATATATATATATATATATATATATATATATATATATATATATATATATATATATATATATATATTGTAAGGATGGCTTCATAAATAAAAAAAACCGGCTAATTTACAAAAAACAATATTCTTAAAGTGTGTTTAATTACTAAACACTTAACCTTCTTCTTCTTTTCTTAACCTAAGCTGCCAACATTAACTGGCGTTTGCTACAAGTGCGAAATACGAATACGAACATTATAAACTCTTACAACTCGACTATTCCTGACACCAAGATCACCCTCACGCAACACAGTCTAAATAAAAGTATAGACTCTTAACCACATGTAACATAATCAAAAGTTCACAGCATGTTGTCATAAATTCTTGCATAAAATAAGTTTACATAAAGGCGTACATAATACCTCTCATAAATCTAATAACTAGAAATCAGACATAATTAATAACATAAGCAATAGCCATAATAGGGACGTAAAAAGGATAAGTAATAAGACAAGAGTTTCTTAAAAAACAGATATCATAAATGATACAATAATTTTTTAATTGGAAATTAAACAGTCAAAAAAATAAAGTTTTGTTGAAGCTGACGCATCTGCAGCATCTATGTATTTTGTTGCAACAGCATGCTTACTAAATTCATAATTTGAGTATTTCCACTGGCATCACTATTAGCAGTAGAGTTCACAACATTTCAAAATCTTTGTCACTAATCACATCTTTCTTTTGAGCAGAATCGTTTTCAGAAGCCATTTTTCGAATAATAGTGTGGACCTCTAACCTGAAAATTTTAACTTTCACTAACGGACGATTTTTCTCTGTTAACTCCTTGATCCCACTCCTGA
The DNA here is from genome assembly GCA_031761425.1 of Cosmopolites sordidus. Taxonomy (NCBI): domain Eukaryota; kingdom Metazoa; phylum Arthropoda; class Insecta; order Coleoptera; family Curculionidae; genus Cosmopolites; species Cosmopolites sordidus. Next base: position 436,037 of record JARFXV010000902.1, read on the forward strand.
AGTTGTAAGAATGGCTTCATAAATTAAAAAACAAAACAACAATTTTGTTCTTAAAGCCTGTACAACTGCTAAACACTAAACCTTCTTTTTCTTTTTTTCTTAATCTAACCTGCTTGCATTAACTGGCATTTGCTGCAAGTGCGAAATATGAAATAACATTATAAACTCTTACAATATATCTATTATTAAGTGAATATACCACTCCGTGAACATAATATAATATTATAGACATAATATGTGATAATTCGCTTGAATAATCCTATAATTTTAATTAATTTAATTTGATTATAAACGTTATTTATATACACCATCCGTATGTCTAAGATTGTCTAAAAAGAGTGTCCGATATTAAAAAAAAACATGATCTGGTAATTTTAATTTTATTTTGTAGAACAAATACTGGTATAATGTTTTGAAAATAATGCTGGTCAAAAGTCCTCCTCAGTTTCATCTAGTGAAAAGCAATCTGGAGACTCATTTTTCGATTACTGTTTTACACATATCGCGGTCTGAATGTTTCTTTTAAGGTCAATAATTATTCGATGTTTATTTCTGTGCACCAGAGATAACATAACACCATAAACACTACATTACCATTTCGCGAAATAACGCATCCAAGGAACTTTTCTTGCTATAAATCGTCTGGCGACTGTGTGACAAGTCGCACTGTTTTAATTAAAGAAAACATTGTTTCAATTCACACAAAAATATTCTGTTAGCATATTCTTATAGCGTTCACCACTAACAGCAACACGACTTCGTTACTGACTAAAAAAATAAAGTTTCTATTACTAATTTAGCTCAAAAACCTCACTTTCTGATGAAGAGGTAACTACTGAATCATTTGAGGATTTTCATGGGCCCAAATCCTACAGTTATGTTTGTTTAAAACCCTATTATATGGTTCACCGTATGGTTAG
>JARFXV010000903.1:0-17500 GCA_031761425.1 Cosmopolites sordidus
CTAAAACGTTTTATGGACTAAATATTAGGTGATATAGACATTTAAAATAGGGCATTGGAAAAAACACCCAGAAACAAGAACCAATGTCACGACATTCTACGACAGGTCAAGACCTTTTAAAGGCTGTAAAACCACAGAAGTTGATGATTAAATACTCGATTGTCTATTTGCACCTATGGTTTTCACCGAGAGACCTATTGATTCCAACTGTTAAAGAAGAAACGTTACACCTCCATATTAATGAAGAGGCTTTTTAAATGCTGGACTATTAATATCAAGACTGAAGATTGTGAACCAGAGCACTTAACCTCGAATAATATGTGAAAACCAGCGGATGGGCTGGTCTATTGTAATAAGACTAAATTCTAAGCTAGGGTCTACAATAAACCTAAAAAACTAAAGGACATCAATGGATTAATGTTAGCTGATAAATATTTAATTTCAAAATAATTAATGGTTGGTCTTCTAGGTTAGTTTTAATGTTTCAAAAACCAAAACAAAACTCTAAAAAATATTATGACTCAACGGCAAACAGAAAAATCCAAGCCGTCGAAACAAATGTTATATTGAATAAATATTGCCTTTTAAAAATACATAAGTTGGCATTTTAAAGACGCACTGCTTATTATTGTAAAAGTTAACAATAGTAAATTAACAGCATAAAGTGTAAAACTAAATTTAACCAATTTCAAAACATCTCCCTCATAACAACAAAAACGCATCACAACAACCTTTCACTGCGATATTGTAAACAAGATCTAAAATGCATAGAAGCTGCCGCGCACGCGTAATCTACACAGAAAATTATCCGTTTGCCGGTGAATGGGTATGCGAAGAATGGTCGGTATTTCGTATGAACCGACACACTTTACCTGGAGTCTTTTGTTGACCGTCTGTCTTGCCGTTTTAATATCGTTTTCTCGGTTTCTGTTCCTTTCCTGTCGCGTCTTTCATAAAATCGAAGTCGAACACGATTAATGCGCTAATTATCTGCTTGAAGTGATAGTTAATTACACGTCAAGTATACGGGGTGTCTTAATAATATTTTTACATCATTTTGTATTATAAGTAATATATTGATAATATAAGGGAACGTGGGTAATACCAAGGACGTATAAGCCAAACTATGCTAATTTAGTTTTAAATGTAGCTGTAGTTGTGTTTAGTAGCTGTAGCTGTAGTGTTTTCACTGTAGCTTCGTCAGAAATAAATATTTTTGATGTTGAAATGGGTATAAATATATGAATATAAAAAGTATACACAATAAAATACATAATGAGATCCCAGAAGGTTAGATAATGGCTAGGCAACTCATGTTTGGAGGACATAAAGAAACAATCAAAGAAATATTTTATTTTTGTCCATGTCCGTGACTGTCTGTCCAGACAGTCACGAACCTCGCGACAGTAAGCACCGAAGATGCCAAATGAGATTTTGGCGAAACGTCTGCAAGCTACCAACAGGGACCAACTCAACAACCGGATGTATATATGTGACCTGCATATGGATCAGAGAACAAACGAAGGTATGTGATATCATTGGAAAAGCGAAAGAATTTTAATGGAAGTGGGCAGGTCATATAGCGAGACGATGCGACGACAGATGGACCAAAGCAATTCTGGAATGGATACCGCTAGACCATAAACGCCCACGAAGAAGGCCGAAAACATGATGGACGGATGACATCATCAAGTATATTGGACCCGAATGCCAGAAGAAAGCTCAGGACCGTGCGAATTGGAAGCATGCTGGGGAGGCCTTCATCCTACAGTGGATCGACAATGGCTGAATGATTCCATTCACATTCCTGGGCCTTACAAAACCTACCTTACCACAATCGGTTGACATTTGTTGATTTTATGATGTCTTGTTTACAAGCCAAACAAGTTTGATGTGCAAATAAAATCATGGAACAAAGAGCTGTTATTAAATTTAACACAAAACTCGTTAAAACTGCGTCGAAAATATTCCGGTTGATGCAGCAACTGTACCGCGATGATTATTTAAGCAGAACAAATGTTTTTCTGTGGCTAAAAATGTTTTAGGGTCGTAAGAGGATGACAAACGTAACGGGAGACCAATTCCAGCTCGCACTGTCGAAATGATCGAAAAAGTTCGCGATTTTGTAGCAAATGACCACAATGCTATACTAAAAATGACGGAAGAGGTTTTGAATATCGGCAAAGGAACGATTCGTCTAATTTCTCACAAGGATTTGGGTAAAACAAAGGTGTGTGCAAAGCTTGTTCCACATACGTTAACGGAGGAGCAGAAATCACTCCGTGTCAATCATTCCAGAAAGGTCGTCGCAGATGCCAGAAATGACCAAAACTTCCTGAAATCAATTGTTACGGGGGATGAAACATAGTGCTTTCAATACGATACAGAAACTAAGCGCCAAAGTGCGGAATGGAAGTCGAAAAACTCATCACAGGCAAAAAAAAAAGAAAAACTCCTTCAAAAATCAGGATAATATTAATTGTTTTATTCGATAGCAAAGGCATCATCCGCAAAGAGTTCGTTCCAACTAGAACATAATAAGTAGAACATAAATATTTGTATTATTTTACTATCATTGTTAGAAAAGCAAAAACATCGGACATACGAGGTGAGTAAAAAGAAGCAGGACAATATCTGACGCAAATTTCAAAATGGGTTTGTACACCCTGGAGTGACTTGTTGGTATCACTGGTAATGAGTTGGTTCACCACCATTAGTAAAATATTCTGTAACTCTTCGAGGCACGGATCGAATTAGATAATTCCTTGTATTCCAAGGGCATATGCCTCAAATTTGTTTAAAGTTGATGGGTTGAGGATCATTCAAGAATTCGACCAATTAATGTCTGAATGATTGTGGAGTGTTCATATATTTTTTCTCTTTTATTTGGGTTTTTCGCTTACATTACATTTTATTATATTATTACTTTACATTGTTGTCAATGTAAGCATCGTTGACATATACAAAAAAACATATTTACGTTCAGTCGTTACTTTATATATTACAAATTAATATAATTTATTTTTTAGTTTAGTTTTCAAAACCGGGGGAGATTACCCTCCGAAACGTTAACGTTAAAAGTTTGTAAATTTTTTTATAACATCTTTATATCTTTAAAATTTTGTTCATTAGGCAAATTTATTACAAAAAAGAATCACTGAGAAATTTGTCTCCGTTTGGTTTTTTGTTTTTACCCAGTGATTCTTTCTTTAAATAAGATAAGGGTTTTAGACAGTGGCGAAAAACCCAAATGAAGGAGAAAAAATTCGACCAATGTTATCCCATGTTCTATTGATGATAAACCTGGAGATTTCGGCGATATAAGTCGCTTAAAAATCTGTCTATTTTACATTTCAATAAGAACTTCATATTTGGTGTATGGTGCGGTTCAAGATATACCCGGCAAAGTTAAACAGGGTCGGGCCTAATAAAATAACAGGTAAAAAGATAAGTTCGCATTATTTTCTTAAACAGTGCAGTTCTATTATGCTAACCAAATTGTTAAAAATGTGTATGTTTCTTTATTGAATAGGGGGCATAATGTAAATGCAGCCGCAGCAGAAACATCTTCATTAACGAAAACGCCGTTGTCTACAGTTAAAGATATTGTGACGAAGCCAGTTAAAGCCAAAAAAATTCGTAGCGATTCTGGTAAAAGCAAATGTGTTAACGAAAGCGACAAAGACCTAATTCGAAACAAAATTTGTTATGTATGAAGAACAAAACTGTGTCTGCAGTGTATTCATTGCAACAGTGACTAAGGAAAGATGAAACCAACATTCTTTGCAGCAGAACTAGCCTCCGGAGAATATTATCTCTAATGGGTTTTGCATATCGGACCATTAATAAAAGATAAATATTAATGAAAACACAACGATTGCGATGATGGCGGTTTGACTACTTAAACTCTATAAAAAAAATACAGATTAGAAAATCGTCCCGTTATCTACCTTGATTAAACATAGTTGGATACACATGAGACGCCAGCAAAAGGATGGGTAGATACTTAAAAAAAAGCCAAACCAAAGCCCCAGCGAACAAGAGAAAAATGATTATAATCTTACATGCTGGTTCCGAGGATGGATGGGTTCCAAATTGTTTACAGTTGCCTTCCAGAAATATTAAACATTAATCTTTGGACTACCATGACGACACCTCAGGAGAACTTTTTCGTTCGTTCGTTTCGTTTATAAATTCGTTTATAAATAGCCTTTTGCCCAATGTGCCCAAAGAAAGCGTAATTGAAATGGACAATGCTAGTTATCATAATAATAATAAAAATTATTATTATTATTATTATTATTATTCTAATTATTATATATAATAATAATAATAATAATTAAACATCAAAGAATTGTGTCTCAGTCAGGAAAAGAAGCTTTGTCAACATTTTCCAAGTTTGAAAGATCAACTTATGAGGCTAGCAACTCAGTTTGATACTTATGAGGCTAGCAACTCAGTTTGATCACGATTATAGACCACTTGAGCCATTCAAACTACACTATAGAAACAGGGATAATACAAAATAACATAAATATCTGGGAATATAAATCAATTCGTGGTAGATATGTAGAATTATTAAATGGTAATAATATTGATAAGAAAGCTTCTCTGCTCTGGTTAGACGAGAATCAACTATATCCAAAAACTGAGGGTTTTGTTATTGCTATCCAGGATAAAGTCATTGAAACCAACAATTACAAGAAATACATCCTCAAAGAAAACACTGAAGATGCAAGTCGAAAGTGTGGCAAAATGGGGAAGACTATTGAGCACATAATTGGTGGATGTCCTACTTTAGCAGAAAATGCATATTTAAGATGGCATAATCAGCCTGCTAAGATAATCCACCAAAAACTGGCACTTAATCATGGTCTTTTATCAACATCTACTCCGCCGTATTATAAATACAGTCATCAAGCAGTTCTATAGACCAGACACAGTCTTAATAAATATAAAGAAAAGCGAAGAAAAATTATTGATATTGCTATATGCCTCACAATGCCCCACAATGTATTCACAAAACGGAGGTGGAAAAAGTTTCTAAGTATGAGAATCTTTCTTATGAACTGAAAAACATCGGCCAATTTGAAAAAGTCAACATCAAACCTTTTGTAATTTCCGCAAAGGAATCCCAGGTTCTCCAAAAGTTTGACAAATTGTGGACTAAATAGAAATGTCATAAAAGTGGGACAACGGGCTATATTATTGCGAACCTGCCACATAGTTCCAAAATTGTTGTCTTAATGCTAATGGAATACTGGGTTATAATGAAATTTACCCTCAGGCTCCGAGCCGAACTCCAAAGTCACGCGGGAGCAATCGGTTTAAAGTTTCCAACTTTTTAAGCTGAGAGGGTGACACCAAGTCGATGAGAATAATAATAACACGGAACTATAAAAGGCATATACTACACATGAATGTTGTCGCCAGATGCAGGAAGTGCGGTACAGTGGGAGAAACGATGCAGTTCTGGCCCCGAATGCTTATTTAGGAAGGCATAATCAGCTGGCGAAAATTATAAATCAGCAAATTGCATTAAAGTACTCGGTATTAGAAAACGCACCTGCTCCATATTATAGATACTCACCTTCTCCCATACTGGAATCATCTAATTCAATTATATACTGGGATAGACCAATTACAACAGATCGAACGGCCGATTACAATAGATTAGACAATGTTCTAATTAGTAAAAAGGAGAACAGTGTTTTTATAATTAACATCGCATTGTCGCTCTCTCATAATATCAGGAAAACTGAGTTGGAGAAAACCACTAAGTATGAAAACCTGGTATATGATTAGAAAAACTAGTAGAAACTGCATAAGGTAGAGATAGTGTCTTTAGTTGTATCCGCCGAAGGCCTAATAAGTAGGACCTTTTCCATTTGTTTGCCAGAAGTGTTTGAAGAAAAAACAACCAGCGACGCAGGATCATTCTGCACCATGACACCGCGAGCTTTCACACATCGGACCGAACAACTTAATATTCGACCGGTCAAAACATCGAATTGATAGATCATCCACCGTACAATCCTGATTTGGCATTCAATATTTTTTTTTGTTCCCATCCGTGAAGAATAAACTATGACGATTTTCGACACCAGAAGAAGCGATTGATGCATTCAAAATGCATGTTTTGGAGAAAAGTGCCATGAAAATTGGTTCAAACGTATGCAAAAGTGTATCGATCATCGCGGTTTTTTGTTTGTTTTTATTTATTAATGTTTGTTTTTATTTATTATTCCGGATGCATAAATAGCAACCCTCGTACCAATCGATATGCATAAATATGAATAGATCACAACTGCAACATTTAATACCCAACGAACTATTGTGATTTTAATTATCAATATAACTTAACAACGTCATTACGATGCCTCGGATAACTCCATCTTGTCGTTTCAATATCATTCAACGGGTTTCTCTTCCTTTTCTATCGTATATTTTATTAATCCCAAAATAACCTTGATATTGTTATGATTAAAAAATATACTAAATTTTAGCAAGGCTATTGTAGCAACAACATAAACTCTATATTAAGAACACGGAAATATCTGAAGAACATATGTTTAAGGTACATATGTATATCTAGCCATGTCAAATAAATAACTGTGCAAAAATAAATTCATTTATAATAACAGAAAATAATGGAAATCGTTTTACATTAAAGTTAGAAATATTATTTTGAATCGAAATTTGAAATTTGATTTAACAATATTCACTGATAAAAAATGAGTATAGATTGTAGGGATTTTTCATTAGTTACTCTTTTAATGCTTACGAATTTACCCCTGAGTCACGCCAGTTAAAGGCTGGGTAAGGCCGGATGCCTTCTAAGAAGTGTTCTACGTACGGCACATAACCAAGGGTTTATAGCCTGAAGGGGGTGCTGGCCTGATTTTGTCGGTAGCTGATGACCGTGGTTCAGAACCCACGTTAAGCTGTAGGTCCAGTCGCTAAATAGCTTTAGATGCTGATACGCCTCTAACCGTAAATCCTTTCCTTCTTTTAATGCTTGTCAACAAAAATCTGTGTATATTTATCTACAAATTATTAATTTTTGTGGCATTTACAATGTTTATGTTCAAATTCGCTGTGATTTGCCCTCAGTTGTTGGTCAAGTTGATTCAAACTGTCGGTTGATAACTTTTACATTTAAACCACATTAAGTTTTTTATTTTGAAAACGGCAAGTGCGCTGTTTAAAAAACAAATAAACACAATGTGTGCCGTTTACAGAGTGGACTCGATTGGGGAGACAACGGTGCACAAGTGGTTTAGTCAATTCAAGGAGAGAGACTTTGACCAGCATCGTTCTAGCCGTCTTCAAACATTAATGTCGAGGAAATAAAAGTCATAATAGCCGAAGATGTACGCACCACGGTCCGTTAGGTAGCAGATAAATTAAATATTGGCAAATCGGTCGTTTTTTACCATCTGAAAAAAAGGGTACGATATGTGGGTGGGTATCTCAAGAATTTAGTGATCGAAATCTATGGAAGGAATGTAGGCACCCTGTATGGCTAATAATGTAGCCACCCTGCATGATTAATAACATCAATATGATGATAATTCAGCATTGTTTTTTTGGACGTGTCCGGTGACGATATGGTTCGGCTGATTAAGTGAGGCGACGGAGATTTATTCAAGATTCAACCTGCTTCATGTTGCATATTCGATTCGACAAACTCGATGCATATTAAATATATAATTGATATAGAACATTAAATTTTTCTTGTTAAATATCAGATTATTTAAGAGTATTTACAGGAAATTTATTCGGGTAATCCTTCGATGGAAAAAAAAACTGAGGCTCCATTTTTAAAGAGGATGGTAACTGGTGATAAAAAGTAGATTGTGTACAACTTGTAAAGAAAAAAATCAAAGGGATTGCCAGGGTCAGCGGTTTTAAGTACATTAAAAGACGGCCTTCATCCGAAAAATATTATGCTTTGTATTACGTCGGGTGCTGTATTATTGAAAGGAACCCATACACTTGAGCTTCTTCCACTCACAAAGCTGTCAACATCGACATCTACTGTTCACAATTAAATGAGCTGAACGCAGCACTTGAAGAAAACGCGCAAGAATTAGCAAATAGGAAAGGTGTCGTATTTCGTCAGGACAATTGGTATGTGCGTCTACACTCGTTCAACTTTTCTGTTCAACATGCGTCTCAAGGTACCGCTATGAATGCGTTAGGGCACAGATTCTAGCGCAGGATAAGAAGCTGCCTCCTTCCTATTTGCGTCAGTTTCGTTCGATATTTCTAGCAAGTTCAGTAAAGACGCTTTTTTAAAAACATCAAAAATACTTTATTTTGTAAGTACCTACTGTTAACTGCTGTGCTGGTGATGAGTGCTGCTGTGTTAATGTTGGATAAAAGCACGGAGAAAAATACAGAAAATCTGTATGGCTAAAGGAATTTTTCGAATAATTACTACAATTTACTAAACGAAAACATACTAAAAAAAATTCCTTACGCACTACAACTATAATTTACAGTATTAGTACTTTCAAAATTATATATTTATATTTTGTTCTGAAATATATAATTTAGTATATTTATTTAATTAAAAAAAAACCACATTACTTCAAATTAAATTTATAAACTATTACAAAAACTTGCAGATTATATCAAGAAGTTGAAAGCGAAAGCGAAAGATAGACAACATGGGTGGGGTCGGTGCTCTATATCTGCGTCACTTCTAGTATGTCCACTTCTGTTCAATTTTTCGGTTTAACATACGTTTCAACGTGCCTTTCAGCTTGCGTTATTGCATGCAGCCTAGCGCAGGGTAAGACGCATGTCCTGTCCACATGTTTGCGTCAGTTTCATTCGACATTTCTGGCGAGTTCAGTAAATCCGGTTAAAAAAAACGTTAAAAACATTCTATTTTGGAAGTACCTACTTTTAACTGTGCTTTATTAATTCATAATAGTTTTATGAATACATCTGACATTGGCATATTAGCCGGTATGAGTGCTGGTGTGATGGTGTTGATAAGAGCACAGAAAATACAGAAAATCTGTATGGAGAAAAGAATATTTAGAATAATTACTACAATTTACTACATAAAATTATATACTAAAGAAACATTCCTTACACACTCAATTTACAATTTTATTACTTTTTATTTTATTTAATCCAAAAGTCCGTTGTGCCATTAAATGTAAGACTGACAGCATGATGGTATTTCATGAATTTTTACCCCCATGAGTTCCTGCCCTGTGCTAATTTTCTAACCTCATTCCAATGAATGCCTCGTTTTTCTGCCGCTTGCAAACTTGTTCTTCTCATCTCAGCCTTGGACGTCCAACTTTATTTTTTCCTCGTGTTTTCGTTTCATAGATTTGTTTTGCTAATATCTCTTCTTTATTCTGTCGATGTGTTCGAGCCAGTTATTTCTCACTCTATCCTTCTTGTAATTCCCTCTAATTTGTGTAGGAATCCCATTTCTGCAGCTATAATTCTACTTTTATTTTCTCTGGTCCTAGATTCGCTGCCATGTATCATTCATGGTCTCACTACTTTCTGATACACCTGTGCTTTTACCTCTTTTGGTATCTATCTTTTTCCCAGGAATGTTGTTTTTAGGGTGTTGTATAATTTGCCTGCTTTTCCCATTTTTTTGTTCATTTCACCATCCATTTTTTCATTATCTTCTATTATTTTGCCTAAATACTTATACTTTTTTACTGGTTCCATTACCTTCCATTCAGTACAATTTTATGTTTTATTTTTGTGCCTGCAATTACCATTGTTTTGCTCTTGTCGATATTTATTTCCATGTTTACATTTCTAAGCTCTTCATTATATATCGCTAAGTTATGTTGTAGTTTTTCTTCAGAATCTGCCATTAGAACCATATCACCAGCGAATGGTAATTCTTATATTGTCAGTGTTTTAATTTATCTAAAACCTATTTTTGTATCCTTGCAATTAGCTTTGCAATTTTTTACATCATCAATAACTACTGAAACTAACTATTCCTATCTCAAATTATGTGGATTCATCGTTATGCGTTCGTACTTTATTCTTGTTGTTGCATAAGGCCTTGCAAATTTCTATTACTACCTCTTCTAGTCCTCTTCTCTTTAGACTTTTCGAAACATTCCTTCTTTTTACACTGGCAAATGTTGATTTTAGGTTAATGAAACAAATATGTATTTCGGTTTCTTTTTTTCATAGTTTAACAGTTTTTCTCCTAGTTGTCACATTATAAATATCAGATCTTGTGTATTTCTACCCTTTTTAAAATCATGCTGTTGTTCTAATGTTGCTTCTAATTTTTCTTTCAGCCTATGCTCTATTATTCTGATAAATATTTTTCCAGGTAAACTTGTTAGTGTCATCCCTTTACAGTTTTTACATTTTTTGATATCTTATTTTTTAAACTAGAGCAATATTATACCCATATTCCAGTCGGTTGGTACTTTCTTTTCTATTATGATATCATTTAGCAGTAACCAAAATTCTTCCTTTGCTATTTCTCTCATATATTTAAAACTTTGCAAAATGCCTCTTACAACGTCACGAGTATAGAATACATTTTTCCTGTTTTTGGGCATTTGTTTCTTCCATCCGACAGAATTTTGGCACATATTGAAAAAAATATTAAAAGGTCTGATGTCATAATAGATCCCCAGGAATACACAAATCATTTTTCCCGAACTCGCAAGTGTTTAAATGTTTGCCCTTGTACAAGGTATGACAGAGAAACTGGCGATTATAAAAACTCATTGTCTAATCGAAATAGTATCGGAAAGGTGACGCCCGTCTCTTCATAAACACTCTTCCAATATCAATCTCACATTGCTCATTACACAGCGCAATTTTTCAAATGGAATTCGGGTTATTTGTTGGTAAAATCTAAGTTTCAGCTCCTCATATTGTGGAAGAGATCAACGTAGACCTTGCTTTTTAAATAACTTCACAAATATAAATAACATGCCGTTTAACCTACCAATCAACATCTGCAGATAACATAATCGGAAAACAGCTTTCTAACGAAGTTAGTTTAGCGATATCCTAGTGGTGTGAGCAGTCGCCCCATCTTAAACCTCAAAATATGCGTTATCATTAACAAGGGGAAAGTAAAGTTTTAGTAATTGCAGTACTAAAAACGTCGGATTTTATAGTAGCAGGCTGATTTAATAGTAGTTAGAAAGGGTTTCACAAGCAGTTATCGAGAAAATTAATCAGACTAATATTGACATAAACAGACAGGATAAACTCGAAGAGATTTACCACTAAACACCCAATCCTTTTTTTTTAATTTCTCGACGTGCGTTTCACTAACCATGTTAATATCATCAATATCAATTAATTCTAAAACTGTTTTTTTATATCTCGTAGAGATTTACTTGACTATATTTACCACTAAACACCAAATTACTTTATTTAATTTCTCGATGCGCGTTTCGTTCACCATGTTAGCATCATCAGGAGATGATTCAACAGAACCATCTCCTGATTCATTGAATCATCTCCTCATAATGCTAACATGGTTAGCAAAACGCCCGTCCAGAAGTTAAATAAAGTGATTCTGTTTTTACTGGCAAATCTCTTCGAGGTTAATTATTGTATTTTCTCTGTTATCACTTATTTTGGCCTTCCCCTATCCTCGTCATGACCAGATTTAAATTTAACGAGACAAAAATGAACAATGTCATAAGATACTGTTAATTCACACATAGTTTAATCCGTATCAATTTTGATATACGTTACTGATAAACCCATTCTTCACAATATGCCTAACGAGAAAAATTCAAGTGCTTGTTAAGTAAAAACTGAATGCCAAATCGACTTGGAACTTTAAACGGCGTCAAATTTTAATTAATAACAATATAGCATAAAGTAATAAGACCGGTGGCGTAACGTTCGAGCTAGCAATATTATTTGCAGCTCAACATCTAATGCGTCTTCAATGGCAATTAAACTCTCCAGAGCTACTTGCTGGTGTCACTAATAATGAGTCGGTTTACCACGATTATTCAAATAATTTAACTAGCGAGGCATGAACCGAATTAGATGATCCGTTTTTTATGGCAAGGTATCCCAAATGCATTATACATACGTTTCAAATTTGTTTAAAGTTAATGTGTTGAGCTGATCATTCAATCCTATTTCAGGTGGTTTAAGGCATTCTCAGAAACTCAAGAATCGACTGAAAATGAACCTCGAAGTGATAGGCCTTGAACTGCAAAAAATGATGAAAATATCCACAGAAACCGGGAATCATGGAAAAGTTAAATTTGGCTCACATAAGCCTTCATGAGATTTTGAGCAATGAATTGATGATAAAGACAGTCTACTGAAAACCTGGGCCCTAAAGTTTACCCTAAAGCTTGTTGAAATTTTGCAAAACTGTTCATTGCCCTGTAACTCTGAAACAAAACTTGACAGCGCATCATTGCTCTAAATTGTTGACTCATTTTCAAAATACACTAGAAAAATCCGGTTCGTAAAAAAAATACGACAGAGCACTAAGAGACTCTAGAGGTTCAAACTCGTACCGAAAAGGTATCAGATGGGGGCCTGCTTCGCCTCCAAACAGAAAGTTAACAGTGGTACCAAATAAAACTCGTAAAAGTTAAAGAGAAATAGCGGCGGAAATATCGGAATGGATTGGTGTGTGCCAGCAGGACAATAATATCTCATCTAATAAAGGGAACAATATGTATCATCAAAAAATTTTGATGATACATATTGCAGTATAGTTACCAGGAATATGTTTTAATTTTAATTGCAAGTGAGAATCTGTTGTGTACATATCCGCAGTACATATTGGTATATGTGTATGTCATCCTCCAACAGTACCTGAAACAAAATAAATGTGTCAATAATATTACAAAATAATTAAATCAATCTTAATCAGCTAAATATTTGGTAGGATTTTTGAACCATTAGTGGAAAAAGTGCGGCATAAAAACAAATGTTAATAAATAATGCAGATAAATTTTTCAGTTTTTATGAACTGATTAACTTTGTATATTTTGTTACAAAACCAACAATGTAATGTCAAGTAATTGTTTGTGAATCTATTACTGTTTTCACGGATGAAAAAACATGTATTAGGTTTTTTCCGGGAGTACATCCGATTGCCGAATTGGTCCCTGGGTGCTTGCAGACGTTTCGCCAAAATCTCATTTCCCATCTTCGGTGCCTACTGTCACGAGGTTCGTGACTTTCTGAGAAGGATCGGTATTCCGTGCGATTTTTATCTATTCTGGCCTGGGTCTTAGTGGGTAGCGATTGGCTGGCGCTGGCTTCCCCCCTGACTGCTTCGTTCCCTTGCGTGGTCTTCGTTTCCAGTCGTGCTCTAGTTGTCGTGCTGTCTGAATCTGTTGGCCTAAGGGGGATTTTTCCACGTTGGTGGCAATGTATAGCGTTGTCCCTCTTGTTTAGACTTCTTTGTGTTTCTATTTCTATAGCTTCTCGGATACGACAAAACATGTACTTACTACATGACAGAGCCCCTGCACACTATAGCTTACAAGTGAGAAATTTCTTAAACAACTTCCTAAACCGATGGATTGAACGAGGTGGTCCGCACAATTGGTCAGCTAGATCACCAGACCACGATCCTCTTGATTATTGTCTTTGGGAGTGGGTTAAATCTTTGGTATATGCAACTGAAATAGACACTAGAGATACAGGACATGCATTACTCGACAGGATAGTAAATATAGCAGCAGTTATAAGGAACAGACCCGAATCCATTCACAGAGCCACCCGAGCCGTTGATAAGAGAGCTGATAAGTGTTTGGAAGTAAATGGCGGTATTTCTGAAAACTGCAAAACCTAGTCTAACTATTTATTATAAAAGTAATATTAAAAAAATGAGGTCTGCAAGCCATATAGTGAGGCGATGGAACGACAGGTGGACCAGAGCAATCTTGGAATAAATATAGCTTGACGTCCACGAAGAAGGCCGAAAGCACGATGGACTGATAATATGGTTAAGTAAATTGGACCCGAATCGCAGAGGAAAGCTCAATATCGCGATAGTTGGAAGCATACTTTTCAACGTAGTCTCCCTTTAATTCAAAACATATTGCCCAATGATTTTCCAACTTTTCTATACCCTCCAAAAGGTATGACTTGTTGAGCTCTGCAACATCTGTTTAGGCCATGGACTCTACATTTAATATGATTTTTTCCAGCGAGCTTTTTCCAGAAGTTAAATAAAGTTCTTCATGTCTGGAAAAAAAAGCAGCCAGAAGAAGCTAACTCAGGAGAATACAGTGTACACGACAAAAATTCGTACCGCAATTTTGCCCAATTTCACTGCTGCAATGGGTGACGAATGGATTATTGTGGTCATCGTTTTTGACAGGGAACCTCGCCTTTCACGCTCGGTCTGTGACCGGGTCACGTTGACGAAACCGACACTAAATATGTAAGCACGTGTGATCGCGTCCCCTTCAGTCGCCCGCAGGCCGAGCACCGCGCCACACGTGTCTATCACTAAAAGAGAGTTGCGCAATCACACAAAGAACAATCGAATTCGTATCCGGTAGTGACGTCACAAGTTATTAGTCATCGCATACAAGTGACTTTTTAGAAAAAAATCATTGTGAACAAAATTGCAAATGCGACTAACTTTGCTAAATGTCGTGCCACAGTTAGAAATGAGGTGTCGTTGTAAAGTGCATTAATTGTTAATATATTGATATAATAAATTTAAAAACCGCTTCGTGAACTTTGAAATCTATGAGCCATTGATGTTTTGAAAATAATCGAAGAATACTAAGAGGAATGCATCAAAAATTGGAAGAAATAAAGCTAAAAAACAGAGAACAGGTTAAGAGGCATCGATTAAGTCCAAAATCATTGCATTCGGCCTACGAGAACCCAGCCAACTAGGCCTCCGAAGTTGCTTTCTGCCATGACAATTTTGAACCGCAACCCAGTACAAGTGGAGTGACGTCATCCTCGCCTCGAATAACAATTGTGAGTACTAAACGAGGCAAGAAAAATCGATTGTGCCAAAATTCATCGCAATCGGGCTTCGAGAATTAAACCAAAAAGACTCTGAAAATTGCGATCCGCGTGGAATATTAAAAGCCACGCCCTAGTACAAGTGGAATGACGTTCCGTTCGAACAGTAACTTGACCCAAGAAACTAACTAACGCCGAGAAGTGCAAATTATATAGAGAAAGAAAGAAATTAGAGAAATTGGCCCAACAAGAAGCGGATATTCAGGCAAAGTTGTCACATCAAGAAGCAAATATCGAGGCTCAGAGAGATATTCGAGATGAGACAGCGGCGGAACGTTACATGGGACGGTCTATGTCTTTAGAAGTTCAGCCAGATATAGCAAATTACAATTCGAGGTACAAAGCGTCAGACATAAAATTTACTCGTCGTTTTTTCAACAATGAATTTGGACAAGCGAGTGATATATGTGATTGTCTAAGGTTCAAAGAACATGGAATCAATATCTACATGCCATACCGTGGTTGTTGACTCTCAAATACTCAACAGATTACTAGACACCCGATGCGGAGACATCACAGTAGTTGAAGTTACATGCCCCAATATTAAATTTATCCTTGCTGGAGTTTACGTACATCTGCAGACACCGAGACCTCAAATACATTTTCTATTGCTGAGTGGGATTGCCCAGTATGGGAAAATGATTCAGATAATCATACCAGACTTGGAAGTCGATCTTATAGTGGTTGGAGATTTCAATGTCGATCCAGACAGCGATGAGGGAATAGTTTCTCAATTGCATGCGAACTACAACTTGTCACTATTTCCTAGGAGACCAATATGAATCCGGCAATACCGGCTACCATAGACCAATAGTTCACAAGTTAACCAAATAAAGAGAAGTAATAAATATAATTTATAAAGTAAATTTGTTTCATTTAAATCGAATAAAACATAGTTTGATATACATAGTATAATAAACTATAGTTTCGTAAAACGATTTTACATAGTCACAAATTTTTAAAAATAAAAGTGATAGATAACAAAGTATAAAATTGTTTTATTCGATTTAAAAAATGAACTATCACAAAATAACGAACAAATCAATCAATAATTTGTTTCATTTATTTCCTTGCCATATCTACTAGAGCTTAGTAAATTAAGAAAATCATAGTAACTTTGGTATGAGTAAGAAGCTTTGAAGATTAAATAAACTACAGTAAGTATATACCAGTAAACAAAGAAGATTCAGACACGTCCAATAGTAGTAAGTCAAAGTAAGTCAAGTACTATATTAAAAGTAAGTAGATACATGTAAAGAAGCCTCAGTCACATTCAGTGAAAGTTAGTAGATTTGAAATTATCGAAACATCATATAAGCAATAAGACACATAACTATTTTACAAAATATTTCCGTTCCGCCGTGGGTAAAAAGAAATTCTATAAAAAAGTAGAAGGGTTCCCTGTTTAAAATTATGGCACGAACCGATCGTGCTTCCGTTCGTTTTTTTTTTCTTTGCTAAATGAGATAATTTTTTGATAAGTTTGACCCACAGATCCACATCACTCTCTATACATTTTCACCACCTTTCAAGCAACTGTAGAAGTTTAGATCGAAAAGAAACTTGTGCATTGATGTGATAAATTCATCGTGGCTTACTTTCTACTTACTGAAGAGATGTGGAATCGTTATCAGGATCATTTCTGTTGTATCTGGCGTAAATCTTTTTTTTCTAGAGCGTTACCAACACGAATGAGTTGCTGTTGATAACGGTTAGAGGTGATCGTTTGACATGAGTGGAGAACCTGCTAATGCACGACGTCCCGGCTGAGCCCACTATATATACAGCAACATCTTATTGACGTAAATATTTGGTTTTGCGGTGCTGGTTGATGACTTGCCAGGATTAACCCACAATTTTCGCCCCTTTGGATCATCGTAGAGAATCCATTTTTTGTCATAGACACAAAATCAAAGCGTCTTAGTTTCAGCTGTGAGAGTTCACAGAGTCGTTCTACTTTTGAATTTTCCCTGGTTAATGTAAACCTTTAAAAATGGCTTGTAGTATTACTCCGAGTTCATGTCTGACCTCTAACAATGTACGACAAAGATCTTCTTCTAGAAGTGCCTTTAATTCTTCCTTTTCCATTAGTTTTGGTTGCCCTAGGCGTTTTGCATCACTTTCTCAAAGTTTCTAGTCTTAGTAGTACTGTAGGATGTTTTCTATATTGGAAGGTTATGCTGTTGCATAACCTCCCAAAAATCATGTCCGCACAAATCATGTCCTGAGCTTATAGTAGATTTCTCAGGTTATGGTTAAATTATTAAAAAACAAGACCTCAAGCACATTGATTCTTTTACATTTTGGTGACGGGCCCTTCGCATTCCATGGACTGCTAGGCGAACAATTATATACAAATATGTCGTAACCGTCCTATTAATGTGATTTTATTTGATTTGATTATTTATTTAATTATTAAGAGACGAACGTAAAATAAATTTAACTTTGAAATATTTTTAAGTTAAAACACAAGGAAATAATTCAAAAATAA
>JARFXV010000903.1:22500-253090 GCA_031761425.1 Cosmopolites sordidus
GAAATGATTCAATCTAATCTGATTAGGTTGAATGAATGAAATGAATCGTCTTCTGATAATGTTAACATGGTTAGCGAAACGTGTGTCGAAAAGTTTATAAAAAAGTGACTTAGAGTTTAGTGGTAAATCTCTTCGAGTTTAGTGTTTCACAGCAAAGGTTGAATAGAAGAATTGATTTGTTGAACACATGACAAATCTGCTTAAAGCCATTTCCATGTGAATATTTTCTTAAACATGTCTCTGCAACTATATATGTTAAATCCTAAATTTAGACATCATAAAATTAATTATACCCTATCTAAAATGTATTAAAGCAAACATTAGATAAATCAGAGCTAACAGACTCGTAATTATAATCACCAATAAAAAACGAATACATTTTACGTCATATTGTATCAACAACCAAACGTTCATGACTTTGTATAAGAAGGTATTTACAGGTTCAACTTTCTTAAACTTGACCTTTATTTAAAATTCATTAGCTTTCACTCGTGATACAGAAGATATCAAAATTCCAAATATTTTTGCAAAATTTCATCGTGACCTAGAAACGTATTTATTACTAAGTATCAACTTGGTTATAAAAAATACATATTTCCATATACTTAAATCAATTTGATTCCATATCATGGAATATCATTTTTTAGGGTAATTAACCGTAAAGCATCGTGGAAGCAGTACATAGTTTTTGTGTTTTTCTGACATATGAGGGTAGAGTTGAAAAGTCAGATAGTTTATTTTTAAATCATTTTTTTTTCAATAGAAAATCGAATAATTTTTCAACGCAATCTCCTATTAGCTCGAAACACTTCGTCCAACGATTTTCCAACTTTGTATACCTTTCAGAAGGTACGACTTTTTTGCCAATGATCTCTTCATTTGATGTGACCTTCTTTTTAGTACCAATTTCTTGATATCTGTAAAGAGAAAAAAAAATCGGACGGGGCCAAGTCCGGAGAACAGGTTTAATGCGGCATCAATTTGTAGTACAAATTGACTATTTTACTTTGTAATGGTTAAAAAATATTAGGGTGCATAGTCATGGTGAAACCACACTTTTTTCTTCGCTAAATGAAGGCGATTTTTATCAAATCTTCGTGAAATTTGACTAATAGTGCATAATAATATTCTCCTGTGATTGCCTTTACAAACAGTTGATGAAGATAATAACTTGCGAATCCCAGAAAATCGTGACAACGACCTTAACGGTCGACGAAAGCGTATCGCCTTCTTCGGTGTCTGCAAGTCTGGCGGGTATAACCCACTGTTTTAGCCGTTCTTTCATTTCTGATATGTAATGATGAATCAAAGCCTCCTCAACAGTTAGCAGTCATCATAGAAACTCCGATTACGCTTATACACTTTCTAAAAACCACTGTGAAGAGGTCACTCCATTGCGTTTTAGGCCTGCAGTGAGCAAACTTGACATCCACAGCGCTGATAGCTTTCTTATGTCTAAATATTCGTGTAGGATGTTCCGTACAAGTTCGTCTGACATGTTTATAATCTCAACAACCTCTCTAACCATCAATCTGCGATCGCCCAACACGATATAATAAATTTTGTTGACCATTTCCTGAATAGTGACCTCAATGGAGCATCCTAAACACGGAACGTCACTCGTGCAAGTTTGACTCCATCGTAACTCACTAACCACCTATGAACCATGAGAGCACGTAACACTTAAAAAGTAGTGTTTAATCAACACACGAAATTAACATTTTATGACTATGACAAATAAAAATATCGGCCTTATCTGCTTTCGAAGACTTGTGATAGCGGCTTGAAATTCATGGAGTATTACCAGAAAGGAAAACACTTTTCATAAATGCAATCACCTTTGTGATCGCACCATCATCTATGGTAAGAGTATATATCTCTTCGTTCTGTTCTTGACATGAGGTGAAAAAAATCTAAGACAGATTATCGAACCACCATTACTTCCTCAAAAAATAACAGTTTGGTATACTTTATGATCCAGGAGAGTCATTTGTCCATACTTTCTTAGAAATAAGACTGACAACTCACAGGACAACGATCTCGGGAAATGATAAGAAAAAATTCTGACCTTAATTGGAGTAAATGGACAATAAGTAGTTTCAATAGTATGGTGCTATAACACATAGTCGCATTAAAACAATTTATATATTATGTATCCAATTTCCTAAATGGTGATTAAGACTGACCATCGAGTTCCAGCTATTTTCTGTGTAACTATGTTATAGAAGAAATTTAGAATCTTTAAATAGTCTCGAAGCTGAAGAAAAACATCCGTTGTGGCATTGTCAATACAGAGCCACAATAATGTGAAAACATGATTGAAAAAAAGCTGATGATATGAACTATCTGGCGAGAAATAAAAACATACAAAGAACCACTGCAACAGTACAGGTTTAATAAATTATGTGGTTTGTTTACTAACAATATGTTATCCCTTAACGTCGACAAAACTTGTTTTATAGTTATGTCTCACAACATAAATGTAACAACATGAACATAATGAAGAATTAACAGTAAATCAATAGAATCAACATCCTCTATAAAATTTTTGGGTGTTTTTCTTGATAACAGACATTGCTGGGATGAACATATTGATAAATTAGGCAAGAAGTTGCCTAAACTATGCAAGAAGTCGCTGTGTCATATGCAATCTTTCAGGTATATAAATATGAAACTGGATTTTTTTATAGAAAATACACGATAATTATATGAAAATGATAAAAAAATATTTTATTCGATTATTGACCATCGCCATCTATAATTTTTTCCCACCTCTGTGACAATGTTGTAAAAAAAACTGTTGCTCTTTTGAAGCAAACCAATCATCGAGCCACTTTCGTACATTTTAGTAAGAAGTGAAGCGTTGCTCAGCAAGTGTATGTCCCATCGATGCAAATAAGTAGTAATCGGATAGTGGCAGTGTCTTTCATCGCTAGCGATTTGGTCTTGCAGTCTATGTCGATGGCTCACCTGGAGTTACACATAATCTTTTATCCACTTTTCATCGCCAGTCACAATTCAATGGAGAAATTACTTTCTTTTGTATCTGGTGAGCAACCTTTCGTAAGTGGTTTTTCTGGTGTCTGATTTAGTTCATGTGAAACCCATTTTTCCATCTTTCAAATCTTTTCAATGGCTTTCAACCGTATAGAGACGGTTTCTCGTATTCATTTAATTGATCCGCGAGATGTTATAGCGTTTGAACGTCATCATCATCTAACAATGCTTACAATTCGTTGTCTTCAAACTTTCTCGCTGGTCTTCCACGTTCTTCGTTTCTCACGTCAAAATCGCAACTTTTGAATTTTCCAAACCACTCAAAGCAGTGTGATTTATCAAGAGCATGCTCACCGTAAGCTTCAACAAGCATTCGACGCGATTCTGCAGCAGTTTTCTTCAAATGGTAACAAAGAATCAATGCTGCAAATCGTAGTTTCCAGGCAAAAAAATCATCATGTTCAACGCTATTACAAACTATGCTGTTGTATGAAACTTATATTGTTGTGAGTTGAAAATCTTTGTCAGATGCCAACAAGGAAATGGCGCGATTTGACGATAACTACACTTACAGCTAGGACCATCTATAGGCAAATTCTGGTTTCATATTTACAGACCTGGTATGGTAAAGGTTGAAGCAGGTTGATACCATCGAAATTATACATTGATATTACCATGCAGAGTTTTATACTCGTGCAGTAGCGTATGGTTTAAAATTTGGGATGAGTCGTCAAATTGATACGTGTATATAAACTTAAACAAGGAATAATTCAAATGATGGCTGGGGTGTCACTACTAACTTCATGTCGCCCTCTTTTTAAACAGTACAGGATCTTAACCTTATCACAACTTTATATTTTGGAGGTTCTTATATTCGTCAAGAGAAATGTTACAATATTCGTAAAAAATATCGATTTTCATTATTATGTTACACGAGGCTCTGATGATCTTGTACTACCGATACATTGTCGGAAGATTATTGAAGGTAATATATACTACAAAGGCATAAAGTTATATAATAAGTTACCAAAACGGTATAAATATATTCAAAATGGCGAGTTAAAAAAATATGTTCGCGAGTTTCTTATTAGTCAAAGTATTTATAGCTTAGATGAATATTGATTGATTGATTTGTCCGTTCTTTGTGATTTTTAAATTGAATAAAAGAAATTTTTTACTTAAGTTTTAAAGTCGTCTTTGATAATGTAAAATTGTTTACGAAACTATAGTCACAAATTTGAAAATCAAATAAGTAATAGGTAACAAAGTAAAAAAAATATTTTGTTCAATTTTATTCAATTTATGTCTTATTAGCTGGAGGATTAAATGTTTATGTTTGTACTGATTGCCATATCATGTATTATTTCTTATGTTGTGCCATTGAACGTTCTTTGAATTCTGATTCTGACACTTTTCAAATTGATCAATTTTGATTCTGACTTGATCCATACATACTTTATATTGTCCTAAGGATTGAATAAACTATTACTATTAGCATTAAAATACCAACAAAAAATGATTGAAGAAATTATTAGTATTATAATTAAAATATCAGCCAAAAATGATTTGTAAAGCACTAAGAGGCGACACTTCAATGATATTCTTTTTAAAATACAAATACATGATTAGTCAATTAAAAAAAAGGAACGGAGACATTTTATTCCTAATTCGAAATTTTAAAAATATTTCTGTGTTTAAAAACCCGGCATATCCTTTATGAAAATATATCTATGCAAAAAGTAGTTATTTTAATGGAATTATTTTTTACCTTTTCTAAACTTTTCTCATTCCAATATTTCATAATATATACAGTAAAGCTTACTTATAACGTATACGCTTATTACGTAGCTACGGATATAACGTACCGAATAACCAAGTCCCGACAATTAATATGTATATATTGGTACATATATATTTTCATTTTTTCAACGAACTTATTTTATAACGTTCCAATTATTAAGATCCCCTCTGGTACGTTGTAAGCGAGTTTTACTGTATTTATATTATGTTCAACAGTTGTTGCTCTTTCTTTCAAACCATGCAATGAACAAATTCCCATGAGTATATTAAAGCCTAGGTATAAATCATATCATAGGCTTATTACGGTATTATACACTAATGTTTGGTATATACGTAAATGTTTCAACAGAAACATTCAATAAACCTACAAACATAAAATATTTAATTTATACTTAAAATAATCCTTATATAAACAACTAATAGCTTAACTCCTGTAAACACCTAATAAAACAAAACATATATTGTAAGCATTCCGTTTTATTTAATAGTAAAAAAATTAAATAGAACTATAACAAAAATGCGAAATAAACCCTTTCTTTAAGTCTTTTTTTATTAATCAACATTATTTCAGTGTGTATACTGTCATTTAATTTCTAATATTTCATTCATTCCCTTTAAATAAATAACTAATTTTGCCATTTGTATTTCCTCCCCTTTTTTCATTGCACTGCGAAATTTCGTATGCGACAAAACTTTCACCTCCTGGTAGTAGGGGACTAACACTCTGTTCTATATAAATAAAAGTACTAAAAGTTATGTATAAATTAGCATTATGTACGAAAATAGTGTGACAACTGTTTCGGCATACAGTCCCTTCTTCAGATACGAAAATGCGATATAAGGTTGTATTTGTTGTACTAAAGTGTAACAAAAGTAGTTCCGTTTTTCCTTTGTATATAATTAAAGGATTATGCTTCACGCACGCGCCACGTGTGACCCAGGTTTTTAGTTTTGGGCACTGCGGGAGTCGTTCACCCCTCCATTCCATCTTCGACGCCTAGAAAGAGAGTTGGAAATAGAATGGAGGCCCGAACGACTCCAACATTGTCCAACACCAAAATACTTGTGAGTTACACTAGACCGCACACTGACCTACAAGAAGCTCTGCATGAACACCAAGGCCAAGGTTAATGCAGCGTTAGGTAGTAACATGATTATAAAGTGTTCTAATTAAATGGTTTGTTCTAATTAAATGGTGCAAAGCCGCACACATTAAAGACCTCTACATAGCCCTATGCGTGCCACCGCAGAATATGCGGCATCAGTCTGAAGCGGATCAACACATACAAAGCAGATGGACATCGCACTTAACGAGGCCCCACGTCCCATAACGGAATATAGACATAGTGCGGCCGCATATAGACAGGGGAGTCGCTACAGACGAAGAGGGAGCAAAATAGGAGACAGATCCCAGACATCTGCTACACAGGCCGCATTGTAAGATGGGAAAACCAGCTAAACCGTCTAAACCACCAAGTTAAAGAGGTAGTGCCACCAGGCAACGAACAACCTTGCGAAGTGTGGAGAACACTTAATCGATTGAGAGTAGGCATACCACAATGCAAAACTAATTTGCAAAAATGGGGACTACTACCGGGTGAAGCGACTGTCCTATGTGAGTGTGTTGCTGTCCAGGACCCCCAATCCAATATCTTCTGATCTGTATAAATCTGGACCAACCAAGCCCAACGGATGATATTAGGTTAGCGAATAACAAAGCTGTATCCACGGCAATTCACTGGAAGAGTATTGTTTGACCGTATATAGAAAATACTTCACACCTCAGAGATTTAATTGAATTTGAACTTTTTATTCTGACAAATAACAATTCTTTTTTCAGTATTAAAATTACTTCACTGCGAAATATTCGACGGATATATAAAGACGACGTTTTTTAATAAAAGCGTTAAAAAGTTCCAGGAGGGAGACATGGGTCTTGAAGGCAGCTGTTGCTGCAGATCCTAAAAAAACGCAGGAAACTTTCAGAGGCATTAGGAGTATCACAGACTGTCGTTATCCAGCATTTGCTAGGTGTAATATTGATGGAATGGTGCCAAAGAGTGAATGACTATTAACAATGAATAAATAAGTACATCAAATAGGCGAATACTTTTGTTATGCCCTAGTATAATATAGTATTTTCATATCAGAAGAAGGCACTATTTGCGGTCATACTATTTTCGTATATAATAGAAACAATTTTAATTAAAATGAATCTTCTTCAAGTATCAGCTGCCTCAGTTACTTTTCTCAATTCGTCTAGTACACCTCCTACTCTACATCAATTACTCAATATTCTGAGCCACAGGGATGACTCCCGCCCCGATCAATGGATATTTGAGTTAATACCACCTCGAGTGATTCCGTAATTATCCCCCCATAAACTCCTGGTGCTCTCGAATCAATAACACAAAAAAAAATACAAGAAATAGTTTCTTAATCATGCCAGTATACAAGTAGAGGAAGGTCAAATACCTTCTGAGAGGCGTTTTAAATAAGCGGTGTCTACATTTATGTTCGGCAATAGATTCAGCTACCAAATATCCAATTCAGCACCTTAACTGCTAAGTTAAAATTTCAAAAAAATCGTTATAAACTAATATAAAAAATATAACATACATTTAATTTCAATAATTTTATTTACTTACTTTCAAATTTACTTTACTTTTTTTACTATTATTAAATACATGATAATTGACTATTGATAAAATACTAGGGTACAACAAAAGTATTTGCGTTTTTGGGGTTCCTATGCTTCGCATAGTGTGGGATTTATCTAAGTTAAGTAATTGGACTAAGATCTACAGTCACAGTTGCCCTGAAAACGTCGACATCGGGAGTTTTGAACCAAAACTCAGCAGTGCAGATTGATATGGCACCTTTCCCCTCTACTGAGCAAATCTTACGAGCAGCGTCAGTCGCTTTGAAGCATTTTTCATTCCGATTGAGATATCTCCAAAAAATGCATTTTGAACGCATCAACCGTTTCTTATGGCGTCGAAAATCGTTGACCAAGTGGTTTTTTTTCTCGGACGGGAATAAAAAGAAATCATTGGATGTCAAATCAGAACTGAACGGCGGATGACCCATTAATTCGATGTTTTAACCGATCAAATATTAAGTTATTTGGTCCGAAGTGTGAGAGCTCGCGTTGTCATGGTGAAGAATGATCCTGCGTCACTCGTTGTTATTTCTTATTTTTTATTTCTTAAAAGATTTCTAGCAAACAAATGGTTGTGTACCATTCTAAATTAACCGTTCTACGATTTTCTAGTGGAACTGTAACCAATTTAGTTAATTGCAGTCAATTTATCCTAAAAAAAAAACGGGCGACTATTTGCTTCGAAGTGCTTCTTGTGCGAACAACTTTTGTTGGGTTTGGCTTATTTTGCAAGACCCATACAGTCGACTGCTGTTTACTTTCGGGCTATGTAGATTCGTCACCTATGTAGATGTTATACACGGCTTTTGACGCACCACAATTGTATTTTTGAATTTTTCTTGCACCATTCAACACGAGCCTTTTAGCGATTGTCAAATTATGCGGAATCCAGCGCGCATAAATATTTTTCACAGCTAAATGTTCATGTAAAATCTTATACTTGTTTGTCATACTAATGGCCAGGGATGCCTCTGTGAATGCCTCAATCATCGCCAAAAGGCGAAGTGAGTTGATCGATGCACTGTTGTTGAGATAATTCACGTCGAAAGTCATAGTAAATCATCGCACGAAAACTCTCACGAATTAATTCCATTTTTTTACTGAGATGGAATTTTCAAGTCACTAAACAACACAAATAGTTGCATTAGATTACAGTTAAATCACTTTCAAAATAACTCATGAGCAAAATATTTTAGGATTAAAGGACCTGATATAACACCTATAATAACTACACTACGATTTTATGACCTAAAGGTTAATATATAAATCCTTCTATAGAAACTTCCAATAAACCCAGAAAACTCAAACCTTCAATTTATGATTGGAATGTTTTTAATACTAACAAACTCTCGTAATACACCTAATAAAAGAAAATATGTATTGTAAACGTTCAGTTTTATTCAATATTAAGCAATTTACAAAAAAAAAGCTTAAAATTGTTAAACGTGTGTATGTGACCAAAATATCAATAAATCCGTTCTATAAAATTTTTATTGACGCATGTATTTATTGTATATAATGAATCTGAAATGAATAAATAATTATATTAAACTCGAAAAGATTTACCACTAATCCGATTAAACCCCAAATCACTTTTTTTAACCTTCTCGACGTACGTTTCGCTAACCATGTTAGCATTATCGGGAGATGATTTAATCTAATTCTAAACTACACAATGTTCTATTTCTATGATGACGTACCTAATGAAGCGTGTAAAAATCATGAACAGTAAAGTTTATTGAACGTTCTATTAATAATTGAAAAAGTTGACTGAACGGAATAGGTCCTTTATCTAGGTTCATGGTTCTTACATATTTCTATTTGAACCCTTTTTTACGCATCCAAAGCTATATTGTTATTTACATTTTAACCAGTTTTAAATTACTAATATCTATATTGTGGATTTAATAATATATAATATATATATATATATATATATATATATATATATATATATATATATATATATATATATATATATATATATATATATATATATATATATATATATCATCATCATCATCATCATCATCATCAGCCCGTATCGATCCACTGCAGGATGAAGGCCTCTTCAGCATGCTTCCAACCTTCACGGTCCTGGGCTTTCCTCTGCCACTCGGGTCCAATATACTTAACGATGTCATCAGTCCATCGTGCTTTCGGTCTTCTTCGCGGACGTTTGCGATCAAGCGGTATCCACTCCAGGATTGCCTTCGTCCATCTGTCGTCCCATCGCCTCGCTATATGGCCTGCCCATCTCCATTTCAACTGTTTTACTCTTCCAATGATGTCACAGACTTTTGTTTGTTCCCTGATCCATGCGCAGGACTTTCTGTCTCGTCTTGTAATGCCAAGCATACATCTTTCAATTCCCCTCTGTGCCACCCGAAGTTTTTGAATTGATTGCGATGTGAGTGTCCAGGTTTCACTTCCGTATGTCATAACGGGTAGAACGCACTGATCGAATACTTTTCTTTTCAGGCAAAGTGGGAGTCTGCTCTTAAACACTATGTTGAGCCTACCAAATGCCTGCCAGCCACATTTAACACGCCGTTCCACCTCCCGGGCGGTATTCCCCTCCATGGAAATCCTCTGCCCAAGATATACAAAGCTGTCCACAATCTCTAAATCCCTTCCTAAAACTGAAATTCTTCTGTCCTGTGCGAAGTTATTGAACATAACCTGACTCTTTTTCAGGTTTATTTTCAAGCCAAATGGTTCGCCAGCCCTTTGCAGTTCTTGTATGCGTCTTTGCAGCTCCTCTGGGTCTTGTGAAATGAGAATAATATCATCTGCAAATCTAAGATGGATTAAGTTTGCACCATTGATATTTACCCCATCCTGTTCCCAATCCAGTTTACGGAATACTTCTTCAAGGCCAGCCGAGAAAAGAATAGGCGATATTGCGTCACCCTGCCGTACACCTCGTTCTATATTAATTCCCACTTCAAGATCATCAAGGTGAATTGTGGCTGTAGCTCCATCATATATCGATTCTAATAGGTTTACATAGGCTCTCTCTACACCTTGACTAAGCAGTGCATCCATTATCGCATGCTTTGAGATGGAATCAAATGCTTTTTCGTAGTCGATAAAAGCCAAGCACAGTGGCATGGTGTATTCGTTGTGCCTTTCTATGACCTGCTGTACAACCTGGATGTGATCCATTGTACTGAATCCACTTCTGAATCCTGCTTGTTCTCTTGGTTGTGCGTCATTCAGTTTTTTTAATATTCTTTTAGAAATTATCTTAGTGAAAACTTTGTACATCACTGATAGGAGGCTTATTGGACGGTAGTTCTTTAAATCTTCCGGTGCTCCTTTTTTATGTAAAAGGATCACTTCTGCATTTTTCCATAAGTCAGGTACTTTTTGTTCTTTGAGGCATTTTGAGTATAATTTTGCCAGTGTTTTATGTAACGTCCGACCACCAGCTTTTAGCATTTCGACAGTTACACTATCCTTTCCTGGAGCCTTGCCGTTCTTCATCAATTCTATAGCATTTGTTACTTCCTCCACTAGGATATCTGGTATTATATATTGTTCTTCCGTGGGTATTGCTGTCCCTGACTGGCTCTGATCTTCATATAACTGGGAATAAAACCTTCTGACAATCTCTAACATTTGGGTACGCGTCCTGCACACTGTGCCATCCTCACGCTTTAAAGCATATATTTGCGTTCTTTTGTTTCTCAGCTTCTGTTTAGCTTTGTTAATTCCTTTGTTTTCTTCCAGGGTTTTTTGCACTAGCTGCATATTGAATCGGCGCGTGTCCTCTCTGATACGTTTTCTTATAGTTTTGCAGAGCTCAGTGTACTCGACCCTGCCAAAAGGACTACGTGCATTTCTAATTGCTCGCCGTTTCTTCATTAAATCAATGGTCTCACTGGAGATTTTTGTTTGTTTGAGACATTTTTCTTCTGGTGCTATTGAAGCAGCCGTTTGAAGTACATTGTTGGCGATTTCTTCATATTGAACTGATATTTCCACCTCCTCTGGATCTTGTAACGCAGCAAACCGGTTTGACAAAGCAATCTCAAAATCGCTTCCTCTCTCCAGCAGTTTTCCAGAATCCACCTTGCCCTTTTTTGATCTTACCATTTTTTCGCGCTCTTTTCGACAGTCAATCCGAACCCTTGCTCGTACAATTCGGTGGTCACTTCCAACATTAAAATTGTTAAGGACAGTACAATTGGTAAATATTGTTTTATCGTTGGTCATGATGTAGTCAATTTCGCTTGTGAGCCCAGATGGACTTTTCCATGTCCATTTTCTGCTGATATTTTTCTTATAGAATGAATTCATAATATATAGTTCTTGTCCTTCAGCAAAATCAACTAATCTGTCACCTCTATTGTCTCGCTCACCAGTTCCATATGGGCCAGTTGCATTTTCGTCTGTTCTTGTTGTTCCAATTCTGGCATTAAAATCACCCATCAGGATTTTGTACCTACATTTCTCCTTGTATAAAAGCTGGGCCACATCATCATAAAATTCCTCAATTTCCTCATCTTTATGGCTTATAGTTGGTGCATAAGCTTGGACGATTTGAAGCCTAAACTTTTTATTCAGCTGAATGACGCATTGGGCCAATCGGTCGGATGTACTTTCAAATTTTACCACACTGTCCTTCAGCTTTCGATTGATGAGGAATCCTATTCCGCCACATCGGCCATTTTCCGTACCTCGAGTGTAGAGTACGTGTCCAGTTGGTTCCAGTTTGATTAACTCTTCACCCTTCCTTCGTGTTTCACAGAGCCCAATAATATCCCAATGTATGTTGTCAAGTTCGATTAACAGTTCTTGCAATCGGGCCTCTGTTTTCATAGTCCGTATATTTAACGTTGCAATGTCAAAAGTCCAATATATATATATATATATATATATATATATATATATATATATATATATATATATATATATATATATATATATATATATATATATATATATATATATATATATATATATATATATATATATATATATATTGATATTGTTTAGTTTACGACTGGTTAAGAGTGTAAATAACAATAGGGCTTTGGATGCGTATGAACGCATTCAAATAGGAAAACGTAAGGAAACCATGAACTGGGATAAAAGTCATATTCTGTTCAGTTAATTTTTTCAATTATTAATATAACGCTCAGTAAACTTCACGATTCATTATTTTTGGATGCTTCATTAGGTACGGTTATCGTATAAATAGGATATTGTTTAGTTTTAGAATTCGATTAAATCATCTCCGGATGATGTTAACATAGTTAGCGAAACGTGCGTCGAGAAGTTTAAAAGAATGATTTGGTGTTTAGGAGTAAATCTCTTCGAGTTTAGTGTTTCGCACCGAAGGTTCCAATAGCAGAATTGAAATAATTATATTGTTAGTACAAGCTTCTTTTTATTCGGTTGGATCACCAGAAAATATAACTAGTATTTGTTGGATTGAATAAAATCCTGTAGAATCTATTTTAGTGAACTTATGAAAGGGAGATACATTTTCGATAGATGTTGGTGTGATCGTAAAGATAACTATATTTATGAAAAGTAGCTCAATTTCTAGAAACGCTTCATAAATTTGAAGCAAACATAACTTTTTTTGTTTTGTTTTGATAGTTGTCGAAACAGATAACTTCGACATATTTGTTATCATAAAATCCAATGAAAATGAGTTCCAATGAGCTTGTCGATTAGGGTCCCAAATGTTTATGTTTGATGAGAAAAAAATTATCACCTAGGAGGAGCACTGTAGCTCAACTCTAAGAGGTCCTATTTTCATTTTAGTTTCCTCATTTAACATGGGAATTTTTGTTTTTTCATTTAAATTGAAATTACACTTAATCATTTAAATTTTTAGCAAATAACGATTATATATTCAGAAAGCTGACTCTTCATATATATTCAGAAGTAATTCATTATTTACATAAGAACAGATATTTTTAATTTTTTTTTGAGTTTTAGATCGTGGCAAAAAAACCCAAAAATTGACTTATGAATTTTCAGCCTTCCTTATTCATATGTACAAATTTCCTATTCGATTTACTAAAAGCCAAGATATGAAGCAATTAATTGACAATCGTTTGTACACCTTGGTCAAAAGTGTCAATTTTTATATTGGAACCTTCGATCTGAAACATTTAACTCGAAGAGATTTACCATTAAACACCAAATCACTTTATTTAACTTTACGACACGCGTTTAGCTAACCATGTTAGAATCATCAGGAAATGATTCAATCTGATGAGTTTAAATAAAGTAATTTCGTGTTTAGTAGTAAACTCTAACAGATTTACTACTCAAGTTATGTGTTAAAACGGATAAAAGTGCTAAGGAAACGCTACGGGGTTTCGGAGTAGCATCATTGATGAGAGAACAGATATGATGTGGATGATGATAAACATTCAAACCGATCAATTAGAACGATGACTGAAGAAACGTGTATGATTTACACAAAAAAGTGTATGATTTCGTCAAAATTTCGAAAATGGAAATTGGAATACCCACGAATTCATCGCATTTCGGCAGTTGACAGTTTTTGCATTTGTGAATTCCCCGAATTCACCCTATTTGCCCCCCTGCGCCTATTTTCTATCTAAACTGTATTTCAAGAGATTTTTCATCAAAGTTACGTATTCATATACATCATATTAAAGTTTTTATTTTTATTTTTACATTAAACGTTTCGACAAATCCAACAGTTATTTTAAAAACTAATATATGAAAGGCGAGTAAAAAAGCAAAATACTAAATATATACATTTCACGATAAGTATGTAGAATCTATTTTAATAATACTATGATATTTTTCATTGGACTTAAGCCAAACGCTATAAATTGTCCACATATTTTTTATTTTTATAAATGTTAATGATCCAATTGCTATTCGCTTGATGGTTCAACCGGTTAACAATGAGACGTCAATTAAAAAGAAGATAACTTCGGAATGAATAGTATGTCACAAAAATAAACATAAATTAACGTTGGTAAATTGGATGTAAAATAATATTTTATTGTGTAAGTCGCATTTTGCTGTATAATACTAGATTGGAACTAATGAATTCTCGGTGTTGAGTACTTTGAGGTAGTGTACTGTTTAAAAAATGTCATAATTCCTATACCTCGCAAATACAAGTTAACGATAGTATGGGCCACTCTTAACTCCACTAAAAGTTTCCTAGTGCTTGTTATACGATCACAGCTGCAGTGAAAACGCTGTTACCGAGACGTAACGTCGACGATCTAATCTTCCCCTGTTTCAATGACTCATGTCTCCCTTCCAGAACCTTTTAAATCGGAAATGAGCGAAGCGGAATGATACGGTACTTTCCTCCTCTATTTTGCAAATCTCACGAGCGAAGTTGAAGCATTTATTAAAATAATATCTTACAGTTGCCGTAATTTCGCAACTTATTTGTTTATTATTGATTGATTTGTCCGTTACTTTGTGATAGTTCATTTTTTAAAAAGGAATAAAACAATTTTTTACTTTGTTATCTATCACTTATCATATCTTTTAATTTTGTTAAAAATAAAAATGATAGATAACAAAGTAAAAGTTGTTTTATTCCCTTTTTAAGTTATTGGTTTGTTTTAGCGTTCTTGTTAAAAACCGCCGGCTGAATATTTCGCAGTGGAATCACTTTAAGACACGGCAAAAAGTTGAAACTACAAGATGCATCACGAAGAAAGGCGCGGAAATAGTTCCATTTAACTATCAGATAGAGTTACGTTATTAGGATTAAATGGAACTCTTTGCTTTGATGATGAATCTATGTTTTATAGTAGG
Source organism: Cosmopolites sordidus (assembly GCA_031761425.1). Classification (NCBI taxonomy): domain Eukaryota; kingdom Metazoa; phylum Arthropoda; class Insecta; order Coleoptera; family Curculionidae; genus Cosmopolites; species Cosmopolites sordidus. Next base: position 37,742 of record JARFXV010000903.1, read on the forward strand.
AGGATCAAACATTGGTGATTTTCGAGCTGAAAGGCAAAATTTGACTATCGTATCGGAGCGACTCGAGGAGTTTTAGTATTAGGGTTATATGTAAACAAAATATTGCAACCCCTGGTTAGGCTGTCTTTGAAAACTCGCCCAACAATGTTTTTCAACAAGCTAAAGCTAGACCGTATAGAGTCCGCCAACCGGTGCAACCTTTAGACGAATCTGCCGAAATTTAAATTTATTGTCAATAGATGGGATAAACATGCATTGGTATATAATTTGCCGAATTCTTAAATGATTGCTCCGGCCACCCTCAAATTTACAACGCGCCTGAGATACCTTACCACAAGAAAACATAGCATTATCTAATTCAAATTCAGTACATGTCAAAATAAAGTGAACGGATATCAATATCAGAAAATTAATTATTGGAAAACACAAATTGCAATATATGTAAAAAAATTTGTATTGTTGCCTAACAGTATAATACTACAAACATGAACAAAAATTAGGCAAGAATAAGTTCATCATTTTTCGACACAGTGCTTAATATGCAGATGCCCCATATTTCTGAAACTATGGATCATCATTAACAAGAGAAAACCTGGTTGAATTGGATCGAAAACGCCTAGATCCTATGAATACAGCGAGTTAATGTAACACTAGTTGCATTTTCATTGGAATCATCAAAAAAGTCAAGACCAAAAATGCCAAAAGATCATATTGCATACCGCACTATGATATTTGTACCATCTAAGGATTTCTCGTCAGACCAATATAGAAAGGTTTGATTTTTTTCACAAAATGCGCAAGGTAAACCGTAGGGCTTTTCCATTAGTTATTCTTTAAATGGTTCTAAACAAATCTGTGTTTGATTAGTAATGTTTATTTAAATGTTATTCATTCCTGTGGTATTTACAATTTTCACTTTTTCTTTCGATTACTCAAGATGATTCTAACTGAAAATGTCGATCGATAACTTGCATTTTCGTCATATCATGCATTTTTATTTTAAAGGCTACTACTACTGCTTATCCTGTGTGTCAAGTTGACCCTGAGGCCCTTACTTTTGTTCTCTTATTATCGATTACGACTGTTTCGCGTTAGTCGCAATCTGGGTTTTATGCGCCGTCCTTTTGGCGCGGTTAATACCATACGGTACTGGTCGAGATTAATCGACCGAAGTGATAGTGATTACTGCTCCGGAAACGACCCGCGAGGGTCGAGTCCAGTGGAAGTTTATTCGTAGATCGATTGGTTGGTTCGCTAGTCGCTGACGCTGGATTTATTGAATGAACTGGTGTACTGTTCGGTTCTTCTTCGTGTCTGTGGTGTTTTGGCCTATTCTTTTTTGTTTTCTTGATGTTATTCTGTTCTATTTTGTTTTATTATTCTCTTTTTTGTTTTCTTGATGTTCTCTTTTTTGTTTTCTTGATGTTATACCGGTGTTAGTGGTTTGTTTTGATGTTGTTGGTAGCACAGAATGGACGGACTGGATGTTGTTGTCGGTCCCAGTGCGTTACATCTTCACCGTCTTCGGGGCTAAGGCTTATTCTCTTGGTTAGGTTTGAGGTCGCCGCGCGTCCTGCGTGACGAACCTCGGGGGTGCCCGCTCCCTAATCCAGTTCGGACTCCCGCTGCTGGAACGGTCAACAGCCATGGACGTCTGCCCCCACGATGGCCAGCGCGCTCGCAACACGTCCGACCATCACAGAGTCCATCCTCGGCTTACAGTATTACACTGTTTATTCCTTGTTATCGAGTCCGGGCAAGAAGGATTTGGTGTTGCTGCCGGTCCCGGTGCTTCGTTCTTCACCAACTTCGGGGCTAAGACTTATTCTCTGGGTTAGGTTTGAAGTGCCGACTGGCGGAGACGACACTTCGGGGTTGTCCGCTCCCTTGGCCAGATCTGTACGTCGGCGACCGAGACTACCAACCGACACTGCTATCTGTCCCCATGGTGACCAGACAAGACACGTCCGATCACCTCAGAGTCTCGTTCCGAACTGAAATTCAAATCGACGATTGGTCAATTCTTATAAATGAAACGTCCTCATTTTGGATTGACGGAACACGACTGTATTTTAAAGGCAAGAACGCTGTTCAAATAAAATACGAAATTTGTACGGTTTACAGTTCTATTGGAGAGAACACGGTGCAAAAGTGGGTTTGGCTGTCGGTTGGCCCGTCCCTCAAGCACTGATGTCAATGAAATAAAGGCCATAACAGCCAAAAATACACGCAGCACCGTGCGTGAGAGAACACAGTTCGAAAGTGGTTTTGTCTATTCCATAACGGAGAATTTGACCTAGAAGATCGGCATCGGTCTGGCCGTATCTCAAGCACCGATGTCAATGAAATAAAGTCGATAACAGGCATAAATACACGCACCACTGCCAGTGAGATTTGGTGAACGTAAAGTCCAAAAATTGATGACAGAAATGTATGCGGTTAACATGATGAGTGGGACTTGGTGGAAGAAAGTCTGATGCATGGGCAGCAAATTATTGTCCAAAATGTTCAAAGAAACTGTAAGGTGATGAGCAGAATAACGTGGATTACGTCGAACAGCTCTGACTCTCTGTTTATAGTCGTACGTACAATTATTTATCTGTAGGCTTTTTTTGAAGAACTAACACATCACTCAATAAGTTCGTAGGATGACATATAGATCCCGCCACTATTGACAAATCCATTTGATTTTTAGGAAGTACTAACCTTCAAATGATACGTGTCAAAATTTCATGACAATCTGAGGTTTAGTTCAAAAGTTACAGTGGTTTAACTGACGTTACTCTTGTCATTTTGAAAACAATGGAAATATATCAGTTTTATAAAGTTAATAAAGCATTGCTTTCTAAAAAAATCCGTTTAAGCAAACTAATCTTTTGACAAGCGTTATTCGGACTCGGATCCATCTTGAGAAATGGTGGAGAAGTGGTTTGCTGATTTTAAACCCGACCGTACAAATACCGATGACGCTGAACGCTCTGGTCTCCCAAATTCGGCAGATATTCCAGAAAAAATAAAAATAGCCCACAAAATAGTTTTGGCCAATCGTAAATTCAAGTTACGTGAGATAGCTGACACTTTAAAGATATCAGAAGACAGTGTATTTACAATTTTGCATGAACATTTAGTCATGAGAAAGCTCTGTTCAAACAATACCGCGTTTGCACAGTCGATCAAAACCAGCAACGGGTCGACGATTCAGCGCAATAAAAAGGATTTTTTATTGGAAAGTGGAAAGCAATTGCCGAAAGTCGCCCAAAGCAACCAAAAAAGCAAATGTCAGCTAGAAAATAGTTCTCTTTCATCAGGATAATGCACCGTGTCATAAGTCGCTCGCAACGACGGAAAATTTGCATGAATTGCACTTTGAATTGCTTCCCCATCTACAGTATTCTCCGGATCTGGCTCCCAGCGACTGCTACCTGTTTGCAAACCTAAAAAGAAAGCTCCAAGAAAAGAAAAGCCTATTTAGGCCAAAGATAAATCGTTCTACAAAAAAGACATCGAAATGTTAGAGAAGCGTTGGAATCAATGTATCCCTCTTGAAGGAGATTATGTAAATGAATAAAGTCAAATTTTAAATAAAGCCAAGTTGTTGTTTTATTATTAATCCTACGAACTTATTGAGTGATGTGTTAGTTTGTATTGATAGCATATCCAAATATAATCGGGCAGTATAAATAACCGTTAAACTATCACTATTTAACCATCAAGAGAAGCACTGGATAAGGGATACCCAGGGGTGAATTAAAAGTGTTTTTCCTTTATAAATGGACATGTTCAGGGGATGAATTTGAGTGGGAAAAAAATACTATCCACTACAGATCCCACATCATAACCATCTTAAGATGTGAAATATAAGTGACCGTAGGCAGCTACGTATACTACGTACTCAGTGTTGTTGTTGTATCACTGTTTTGTCAATAAATAAATACCGTTAAATATCCTTTTTGCACAAATAGTCGATCTTAGAATAGTTCGATCTTGACACAGTTTGTGGTAAGTAAATCATAAATATTATATTTTCTATAGTATTTTTATTGAAAACTTTTTTTTAACATTTATTTATCGGTTTCTTTCATTTTCTATTTAGCTCAAAATGAACACGACTTCTCGTAGACGCTGTGTGTCTGAAGTAGAAGCGTTATATGAGGCAGCTGATATTTCGAAAGAGAGTGAAAGCGAGACCGAATCGGTTTTTGAAGATCATCATGCCAGTGAAATTTACCTAACTACATCAATATAGTTTTTAAAATAAGGCTAAATTATGTAATAAGTATCGGAAAGTACATTAAGTCCCTTTTTAAATTCCGTTGGAAGAATGTTTTTATTTATTAATTTCACCTAATTTTACCATATGATAGTTTGAATAGAACACCTCATTTGAACATTTTTTTTATTTTTGCTGATTTTTTCGATGGTATTGGGAATACTACTTTTTCTATACTGATTGAGGTTTAAATTAAAAATATATATATATATATATATATATATATATATATATATATATATATATATATATATATATATATATATATATATATATATATATATATTAAATTGGATAATTTAATCAAAATATATTAATAATCAAAGGCATACCCATGTGCTCCTGAATCGGGAAGCACAGAAGTGTTTCTCTTGAGGGTTAATCATCACTTCTAAAACACTAAAACTCCTTCACTGAAAATGCCTTGAAGGTAGTCTTTTACTCTTACATAAGAAACGCTCGGAAACTTTGATATAAAAATAGTTCGTTTTTTGCCGCACCCTGTACTTGTAATTAATTAGTATAATATCCTCAAATTTCAAGGATCAATACAATCGTATTATGTTCTGATTTAATTTAAAACTGAATTTATTACGTTATCTCAATTTTCAATTACTTTTTTAAAAGCAAATATAACTGCATTGTTTTGTACATGTCATAATTCGTTGGATAGGATTAAAATAGAACTGAAGTACAATATTTATCACTTTTTATGGCATGATTATCTAACATATTACTAGTAATGTTTCGGCTATAAAAATAATATTGTCGTTTAATCCAAATTTCGATCTTAACAGATAAGTTAAATATTTAATTAATCATAAGAGTATCTTATATAAATTATTGTTACCATATAGAGAATATTATTTTAAAACTGTATACATATCAATATTCATTTATACATTAATTTAAATAACTATTATAAATTATTGACGCAGTTTCCAGTAAATTTCCAAAATGTTTACCATATTTAGTACTATATATAATGCAATACATCGCCCAATGCGAAGAAAAGTTAAAAAAAATATTATGGGGACTCTGCTCCATCACATTTCACGATGTGGTCAGAACGAGTCACTCTTCGCCTTCAGGACGCAGCGTTAAGATAACTACTGAGTAAATGGTCAACAAAATCTATGATATCGGGTTCGACAATCTCAGAGTGAAGGTTTGATATAAAGGTTATTGAGATAATAAACATCTCCGACGAATGTGTAAGGAATATCATACACGAACATTTGGACATGATAATCGAAATCAAGTAATTACTTCACAGCGGTGCTTAAACTGTGAATGGTCTGCGATGATTCCTGACTGCTGAGGAAAATTGGATTCATCACTACACACCAGAAATAAAGGAACAGTTAAAATAGTGGGTTGTACCCAGCGAAGGAGCTTCCATTGGCCGGAAATGTCAGGGCCACTGTTTTTTCTGAGATTCGCAATGCGTTATATTCATCGACCATTTGGAAAAAGGAAATGTGCTGTTTCACCACGCCCATTCATCCGTCGATGTAACAGCGAAATTAATCAATTTTTGCTACCAATTGATGCCGCATTCACCCTATTCTGTAAACTTGGCTTCTTTCAACTTCTATCTCTTTCCAAACATGCAGAAATGGCTGGCTGAAAAGAAATTCACATAAACTAAAAAGATCATCGTCAAAACAGAAGACCTTTCCACAAGATCGACAAGTCGTACTTTTTGGAAAGTATAAAGAAGTAAGACATTCGTTAGGCGAAGTGAATTAAGCTAAAAGGAAACTACATTGAAAAATAAATCAACTTTCAATCAAAAATCAATATTATATTCACTCTACCCTGGTACATATTTGCTATTAATTGGATGTAATGATATCATTTGAAGTACAAACGAAAAACAATGGACATATCAAATTATTCATAACATATCAAACAAAAATTAAAGTAGTTTTGTATTCTATTATTATTACGAAGGTTTCTTGTAACTGATAAACATAACTGATAAAGTTCAGTCAGACAGTAAAGTCTGATCAAGTCAGACATTTAGTAAATACATTTTTATATTGAAAAAACATTCATAAAAATATGGTGTCCAAAATCATGGATTAAAAATCTATGAGGCATATATACACTGCGCAAATCTCCACTTCAGCAAGATGTTAGAGAAGCCACTGACACATTGAGAAATATATGTATGACACTAGCTGATTATGATGTAAATGCATGAAATTACTCACAATTTATAAAAATAAATCTGGAAGATATTTTTTTAATAATCGTAACTCGTTTTATTAAAGAAATTCTGAATTCTGAAAACCTTTGACTCGAAATCTGAGCAAAAAGGTGTCCAACGTAAATAATGGATTGGGGTCTTTTTTTGTCATAAATGAAAAGATCATATATAAGTTTTATAACAAAACTATTTTTATTTTTTCCCTTATAATTAAAAAGTTATATCAAATTGAAAATAAATGTTTAAACCTACTACAAATGACACGCCGACAGTTCCCGAAAAAAACCCGAGTGCGTGTGACCTCACAATGGTAAAAGGAACGCCAATATCGGGTCGGCTCAGAACAATTCGGATGTTACATAGATTTTTTTTTTCGTTTTAACAATACTGCAAACCTTAATTAAAGCAATAATATAGTATGGGTGATTTTAGGTTTTGGATTATGGATTTTTTTAATATTGTTAATAGAGTTTAGTGTGGTGGTTTGAAGAATCAGTATAGTTTTAAAAGTATTGCAAACTTATTGAAAACAATCACACTATTATAAAAACAAGTATGTATGTAATTTTGGGTAGTGCCTGATATTATTCTGAATTGATTATTAATGTAGTTTACATATTATAATATACTGTAATATATTATCCATATTATCTTAGTTGGGGGAGGTTTCTTTATGTATATTTAACAGTGTATTCAAAAACATTGTTTAGCTCTGCATACATATCTGCTCTACATATTCATATAGGATAAGTCATTGGAGGAATACGAGAGTACATTGGAATACAGACTACATTGTTATCATTGCTGTAGCATTAGTGATTTTACAATCACCTATAATATCAACATAAATGTATTAATATTCATTACAAAAATTAATAACTAATTCCGATCAAAAAACAAATTTACTTAATGTTCTTTTTATAAGTTAACATCAAGTTATTATAATAAAAATATAATTTAATATTATAAATATGTGAGCATAAAAATATCCACAGCAGGTATATTATCAGAATTAGCCTTTATGAACCCTTTGTCAGACATTACTAAAAAATCTATATTTATTTTTTATTTAAAAACCCAATTGTCCGGAAAGTTCGCACTATTTTTAAGAGAAAGAGCAACGCAAATAGTTTATGTAAATATTACTTTATTGTTTGCCAACGTAGGAGTAGGTCCATATCTTTTTGCCAAAAATTAGTATCTTTATAGCCAAAAATTGTCAACAAGTTGCTTTTCACCGTTTCTTCAGCTTAACCACCATAATTTCTTTCTTTGCGCGTTGTTACCATCACAGGTACCAAGGGATTCAGTCCAGCAAATCTGGCTCACTAAGTTCTTGAGAAACTCAGACATCTTATCGACAGATGTACCCATTTTATTTTCGGATGGTCAAAAATGGCTAATTCGAGCATACTTAACATATCTGCTATATCACGAACCATGGTGCGTGCATCTTCGACTATTATGACCTTTATTTCTTCAACATCAGTGTTTGAAGGATAGGCTATGGCGATCTTCCGGATCAAAATCTAAACAAAAGCTGCCACTAAAAAAAAATGGGCGTAAGTGTAAGTTTTCCACCGACATTTTCAATTTGAATCAACTTGACTAATTGACGGCAAATCAAAGCGATTCTAAAAGTAAACATTGTATATGCCACAGGAATTAATCACATGTAAATAAACATTACTTATCCAACGCAGACTTTTGTTTACTGGCGTTAAAAGAGCAGCTAATGGAAAATCCCAATGAATTTTCGGACAACCCTATATATTGTTCAGGAAAATCAATATGCAATGAATCATTGCAAAACGATTATAAAAGTGAAATAGACTATTAAATCCCAAAATAAGATTATTCGGTTTTTGAGAGTGTAATGAAATATAATTCGTACAACACTCAAAATAAATTTGAATCAATTATAACTGGAGAAAAATTCTATAGAGTGGTTATATTTTCGGTTTGATTCAAATAGTTGTGGTAGGTGATGCTCTTTTTTGTTCCCCCAAAACTAATCTATATGTCCTTCAACACTGCAAAAGTGTAATTCCGCAAAGTCCGGAATTAGCGATAATCGGATGGTCCGATGAATATGGGGGATGAGGTAATACATTTCAAACAAAACTTATCAAAAGTCTAGTTTTTTTTTTTAATAGTCGAAAGATTTGAACTGCGCGCCAATTTGGCTGTCATAATTCGATAGGTCAAGAATTGTTGATAAGAGAGGCGATAGGAATTAATAAACATGGGGCGCTACACAACCCAGCAACGCGTCCTTATTTACTAGTTAAACATTACTATCAAAATGGTGAAAGTTTGGTTGCTACGATTCGTAAAGTCCGTTCGATTTTCGGAAGAAATAATGTTCCAAATTTATCAACTGTGAAAAGAATAATCGAAAAATTCGACTGTACTGCTTCAGTTATTGGTGTGAAACACACGACACGAGCTCGTAGTGGTCGTTCAGAACAAAATATGATGGCAATTCGTGAGAGTCTGACCGAGAGTCCAGAGTTCTCGATTCGTCATCGTGCACAAGAATTCGACATTTCAACAGCCGCTCTTCACCGCATTCTCACTAAAGATTTGTATCTCCATGCTTACAAAGTCCAATTGACTCAACAATTTCTGTCAACAGGCCATGCACATCAAAGAGAGTTCACCAACTTCACTGAACAATGAGTGAACGCCAATTTTGTAGACAAAATCATCTGCAGCGACGAGGTCCATTTTCACCTCGATGGTTTCGTTAATAGGCCAAATACCGCATTTGGGCCTCAGAAAATACACGAATGATTCATGAAAAACAAATGCACCTCTAACGTTTTACCTTTTTGGTGTGCATTGTGGTCGGGATTGGATCATTTTTCTTTGAAAACGAGGCAGGTAATGCATTAGCGGTAAATAGCGAATTGAGGAACAATTATATATTCCTAAATTGGAAGATATTGCTCTTGAAGACATGTGGTTTCAGCAGGATGGTACCACTTCCATTCCGCCCGTGAAACATTGACGGTCTTGCACGAGTCTTTTCCTGGTCGAGTCATCTCCCGTTTTGGTGAGCACAATTGGCCGCCACGATCTTGCGATTTGACACCTATAGAATTTTTTGTGGGTTTTTCTCAAGCCTCCCGTTTACGCCAACAAGCCCAGGGCCACCCAAGCACTGATGGTCGCAATTTAAACGATGTATCAACGAAATATCGCCACATTTATGTAAAACTGTTATTGAAAATTTCGCCAGAAGAGTACATGTGTACCACCAAAGCCGTAGTGGCTATTTACTGGATGTATTGTTCCATACATATTTTTCAAATGTCTATATTCTAAATGAATAAATATTTCAATACTTTGTTACAGAAAACCATGTTTTATTTAAAATTCACATCTTGCGCTTTTATTCTAATACCCTTTACTAAAGCTTAGGACATTTTGATACGTTATAAAAATTCTTATTTCGTAATTTGCAGATAAGAAAAATGTTCAACTTTTTGAACTTTTTAGGCTGAAGAAAAATGAATATATAGATTTTGATAATGAACATTACGATAATAAAATTCATATGTAGATGCATATATGACGAGTGCGCCTACACACTTTCAGTGGTTATCAATGTAATTTTATGACTTCTGCACTGCACGCTTAAAAAACGAATCAGTTGAGTCACAAATGCGAATATACTGAGCAGAGCTACAGAACAATTAATTTACGAGGTGGGTACATAAAGTAATTGGACTGATGGCGTACCGTTCGATCTGGTAACACTCTTGGCTTCCTCTTTGGAGAGGAGACACGCCAGCATCTAATGCGTCTTCAGTGCGAGTTTGAACTTCCTAAAGTTCTTAAAGGTGGGCAGAAGCAATTCTTTTCGTGAACTGGACTTTTCTAGTGCATACTAAAAATGATTTAGAACAATTTTGAGTAACAGTACGTTATCAAGTTTTGTTTCAGAGTTGGGCACAGTGCAACGGAAACTGGTGCAGAACTTACGTTGACAAAACACTGTTTCCACACATATGGAAACAGTGTAACGTCGAGGTCCCACATTTTCAGATGGTTTAAGGCATTCACCGAAAAAAAAAAAATTCGTCCGTCAAAAAACATACATTTTAAATCAAAATTAAATTATATTAATTAATAGAATATCCATTCCAAGAAAGACACTGATAAAAACGCTATGCCACTCACTGACGACAGCCGAATAAAGTCCCAACACTTGTTTACTTATATGGTAGTTTTAATGCATGTTTTAATACCTAATAAACATAAAACAATATTTTTAATCATCATGGTCAGATGCTAACTAGTCAATAAAAGTGAATATAACTGAGAAGTAAAACGTCGCACTTAATTTAAAGGACTAATTTGTAAGAGATTTTTTCTTACGTTTATATTTCTTCAAACTTTTAATCACATTCTCGTACAATTGAGGTTCAAAATCCCAGATGGCTCTTCGAGTTCCTGTTTTTAACTTAATAATCGTTTTCGACGACAGCTGCGAAGATGCAGGATCAACTCTCACCAAAAAATATTTGAAATCTGTTTGCTAGAGTTGTTTGTATTTGATCTCCATGCAAAAAAAAATCTAGTTGGATATAGAATTGCCTCTGAATATTGACAATTGAGGCTGGGTAAAGCTAGGTGTCTTCTGAGATCTTCTAGTTTAGTTATTTGCTACCCGATGCTTTTCTCGAAATACTAAAGGTTAACCATAAACCAAAAGGAGATAGTCACCGACCTCCATCCAAAAGAGCCGATCTAATAATAAATATAGACAAACAAAGGTGATAAAATGGAGAACTAATGTAAGAAGAGAACACAACTGGATAATCGACGATGAGAACCTTGGAGTGTGGAAAGCAATCTAAACGAAAATAACATCACAGGAGATATCAGAAACCGTATTATAAAAGGTAACCAAACTACTTACTCACAAATCAAAATACGCAAGTCAAAATCTATAGAACATGGACCCTCACAAAGAAAACCGAATAGATGTGTGTAGTATTTGAAAGAAAAGTACCCGGAAGAATTTTTGGTGCAGTGAATGCCAATAGAAATTGGAGGATTAAGTATAACTTCGGACTTAAGCAATTAAAATGCAGCAATAATACAAATATCTGACTCAGATGGGCAAGACATGTGGCGAGAATGCCAGAAAGCCGAAGACCAGGAGAATCATGGATGGACGATAAGGGTAACAGAGACAGAGGTAGATCAAAAATACAGTGACAGGACAAAGTAGGAAAATATGTATAAGTACCGCACTACACAAAAAACACTGGCAAGGGACTGCTGGATATCAATCAGAATGGAGGCGAAGCTTGGAAGAGGCCAAGGCTCACTGACGCACTATAATACCACAGGAAAAAGAAGATAAATAAGTATTCTACTAAGTATTGTACATAGATAAAACCAGCGCTCACACAGCGCCGGCAGGCGCACAAGGTGGCGCAGAGCGCGCTGGTCGTATTAACTTTACATCGAAGCTTGGTTCAGGGAAAATTTGTTGCTATGGAGTGTTTCACCGGACAACGTGCTTTCTGTGTTTGCGCGTATTATCAAAATAACAATTCGCTCATTACGACTCGTAGTCTTTATAGGCCGAACAAATGTTAATTTAATAAAGATATGGATACAAAAATTGAAACTACAGGATCAATTCTAAATTTACCGTCTAAGATCAAGCAGAGGTGCAACAACATTGAACGTGTGCGTGAGTCGGTTAGAGAAAATCAATCCCAATCAGTACGGTAGCGAAGTAGCCAGGTACACATTAAGAAATCTTCACTACATGTCATTAAAAAAAGATCTTCGTTTTCATCCCTATAAAATTTAAATTGTGCAAGAAATGAAAGTAACTAATTTTATTATGCGCTTGACATTTGCCAATTGAATGCTGGAAAGATTTAACAACTGAGACAATGTTTTCTTCAGTAACGAGGCTAACTTTCATTTAAACGGCCATATAAACAAGCAAAATTGCAGATACTGGGAGGAGGAAATTCCCAAGGAAAAACTCGAAAAACCATTATATAGCCCAAAAGTGTTGTATGGGGTACAATGTGAGCGAGAGGCATAACTGACCCATAGTTCTTTGAAGATGCCAGAGATAAAGCGGTTAATGTTAATTCAGGTAGTTATTGTGAGATGATATAATTTTTTTTTCCACCAATCACTGCAAGAATTTGAAAGATATAACGAGAGTTGGTTTCAGCAAGACGTGGCATACCTCACGTGATTCTTTGAAGGCTGCATAGGAATTATTCCCAGGAAAAGTGATATCCCGTAGAGGTGACATAAATTGGCCCCGAAGAAGTCCAGATTTAACTCTTTGATTTTTTCTTGTGTGGTTAAGTTAAGAGCAAAGTTTATGAAAATAAATCACGTACTATATTGCAACTAAAGGAGAATGTTGTTTATGAGATCCACTCGATATCCAGACATATGTGCGGCAGGGTGATAGCACATTTTCGATGATGCCTTCAAGAATACCAGCGCCGCGCGGGCCGTCGTCTCGGCAGTATTCATTTTGCTAAATAAATTTCCATATACTATACTATAATATTATAATAATAAAATTATTATACCTTAAATAGACTTCTATTAATTATACTTACAAAAATAAACAACAATATTGGAGAGCTTGTATATCAACATGGAAAAATAACAAGCAAAAATTAAATTAAAACAAAGTTAGTCATGGTCAAGTTCCTCTAGATACTGCAACCAGAAACATTATTATTATATATCAGCATTATTTTTACCCGCATTTTACTTACTGCAGTTTACATGAATGTAAATATACATAAGAGAATGGACATAGAATCCAAAATACTTTAAAGTATGACAGTCCACGTTTTCTGGACAAATTCCATTACTTTTAGAACCAACTATCAAGTGTATAGAGATAAAATGTATGCCTTTTACAAAGAGGGTTCTGTTGGGGAGACCACAGAGCAAAAGTAGTTTGGTCGGTTCAGGGGCAAACAATTTGACCATACGGATATTATATTAAGGCGGGCCTTAGACCCACAATAAGTTTGTCCAATATTTTTATGGCGCAATATGATTGAATCACCCCTTGCACTCAAACGATTAATAATAATGACGCAATAACATTGACGGCACACAAGTGTCAATGTTTTCGCGCGAGCACACTCCTTTGGGCAAGTAGTATTCCATGAGCAAGATGTCAGACCAAGATTTGGCTGCAGCCAAATGGTCGACAGAGAGGTACAATAAAAGGCAGAAATATACTCATGAATATCCTTTAAAAGACTTGGCGTAAAGTGGACAAAAGGACTTAAAAAATTGTAAGCCTGGATTTGCCATAGTTTCAAAAGTTATTTGAGTTGGTAACACCATTGATTGAGAAAAAATACGCACATAAGGGAAGCAATACCACCTTTTCAACGGCTATCAATAACATTACTGTATCTAGTGGCCGGAAATACTCTCGAAGATTTAAAATTTCACAGTGCTATTTTCCCAGAATGCCTTTCCTTAATAATTATGGAAACCTGCGATGCGATAATACACGTTTTGAAGCATTTAATCAAAGTAAATATTAAACTATTGCATTAAGGCAAGCATTTATTTATTAAACTTAAGAAAATACATACTTATTGAATGTTAAATATTGATTTAATGCTTCATCTCACTCTTGCTCATTTTGCTGTTGGGAGTAGTTCATGTCTTGCTGATTATATGGCAGCTGTTTTGTTTCCGATAATGGTATTGAAGACAATTGCTGGCTGTTTATAGAATCGGCCATATACCGCGGCGAGGGAGTGGAGCTGTAATGTAATGTAGTTGGTGTGGGGCTTTAATGTGTTGGAGTTGGCGTGGAGCGTAAGTAGTAAACAGATACAATTGTTGGAGCATTTATTTTTACCGAATGGCGGAGTAAGAGCCCTAATTGTATTTCCATGATAATGGCACCAATAGCATTTTTAGCAAAGATATGCTCTACGAGTTCCATTTTCTTTAAATCCGCAGCACAAGACAAAGCCCAGTTTTCTGGCCCATCTTCATCTGGTTTCTGTCTAAGACGTTTAGATGCCAATTCCATAAGCTCATACTCATCTTTTTTCTTTAGCTTCTTTGCTTTAGTCTCAGGAACTGTGTTGGATGTAGATGGTGTTTGATTGTCCCCAGTAGTTGTGTTTTCCTTTTTAGTTACCACATACAGTCGAAGAATGGAAACTAACTGCCTAAGGTTTTAAGACCCAGGGGAATGCTCCTTATGTACATGATGCTTTAGATGGCAAGTACGTGGAAATAAAGAAACCTCCCAGTTCAGGGTCATATTACTTCAACTACAAAAAAACACACAGTATCGTGTTGATGGCGGCTGTAAATGCTGTCTATGAATTCATTATGGTTCATATTGGCCCAAATGGTCGTGTATCAGATGGAGGTGTACTGCAGAATCCAATATTTGGAAAACAATTAAAATTTAACGCATTAAATATCCCGCAACCTGCGGTTTTACCTTGTAGGGGAAGAGTGGCATGAAAGAGCCAAATTTTGAAAGAGCCACTATGATTTACGTTGTGGTTTTCGAACGAACAATGCAGGAATTAAAATTTTAAATTACAAACACTGGCCAGCTGTTACCTACAAACATTGGACAGTTCATCAAAAACAAACGACGCCAGTGCAACCTTTTGAAGAATTTGTCGTTAAAAAGTAATTTTTTGAGTTCATTTTATTTGTTTTCTGACATCTATACTATAATTTTATGGATATATTAGGCCTCTTAATAACATATATATTTTGCAGACAAACCTTAAATTTCATACTAATTTTCGAGCTGTTTGGAAAAAGCTGGCTCTTTCATAACCGGCTTTTCAAGATTAATTTTACTATATAACCTATATTTATTAAGTGCACTAACAATTCAATTATTTTTTTCGACCGACTTCAAACGAAAGAGGTTCCCAATTCGACTGAATTTCGTTTTTGTTTTTATATGTATGTTAAGCATATTCCCGCCAAATGTAATAAGCCGATTTTCAATATTCTTTTTTCATTTGAAAGGTATTACCTTAAGGGTAACCCCATATAATTTCATTTCATGAAACAAAACCGTCTCTCAAGTTAGGAACATAGAGGCTGAAAACATAGGAGCTGAAACGCAAACCAGCAAAGAAAGAATATGAAGAAAATGACTACAAAAAATCTATAAAAATTACTTACTAAGAAATCTAAAACAAATACATCAGATATATCAGATTCGGAAGCTAATATAGTATTGTCAGAAGTAAAAAAGGTTCCAATTAAAGATAAAAATAAAAGAGGAAGAGAACAGGATAATAATTGTGTAGGGTGCAATGAAAATTATAGTAACAGCGATCAAGAATGGTACCGGTGGAAAAGTTGTAACGGTTGGGCACATGAATCCTGTAGCGTAAAAAAGAGATAGCATTATTTTTGCCTAAACTATTTTTAAGTTTTTTGAATGATTTATTTTTGTTGTTAATTTAGGTTTTTCAAAAGAGATTGCATTGTTTATGTCAAAACTGTTTTTAAGTTTTTTTAATTATTTATTTCTGTTTTTAATTTAGATTTTTTTATAATTGTTTTTAAATAACATTATAATAGTTCCTGAAAATACCATAGCTAGTTAGTTTGTAATGATTGGTGTCAAACAGCTAATTTTGTGAGAGTTTCTTAAATTTAAGTAAATGCTTTATCCAGAGTTTGTATTTTATAAAACATTTTTTATACCTAATAATAAATATTTTTGTTAATTTACGGTATTAAGTCCTGTAATTAGAACTTGGCTTTTTCAAAACTTTGGTTGGTTCTTTCAATGCTTATATGTTATGAAAGAGCTGAATTTCGTTCTTTTTATAAATAGTTAAAAGTCCAAGAATATTGTTGATTTAGGAAAATGTTTCATGGCATTACGTACATAAAGGAATAAATAACTACCTACGATACTAATTTTATTATTTACTTATTCCCTTTTGTGTTTTTTCCTCTCTTTTTTAAAACTGAATCTTTCATGCCACTCTTCCCCTACCTCCTAAAAACTCTCATACTTTTTAAAGCGGATGACGCTTTTCCAATGTCGCAAAATTTGTTAAAACTATATGGTCAAACCAGATTAACAAAACAAAAAAGAATTGACAACTATCGTTTATAGCGTGCTAGAAGGACAATCGAAAGTGTTCTCGGCATCCTATCTACTTGTTTTGGAGTATTTCAAAGAGCATTTCCTTTTGCTCCTATTAAACACGAAAAATCGTTTGGACTTGTTATCTACATAATTTTTCGAGAAAATCCGGTTCCTACTTTTCTTCATCTTGGATGCCTCGTGAAGACGTTAAATCTGGAATAATGCACCCACCATCTCAGAAAGTATTGGACCTGATGCCATTATAAAATATCAATTAAAGAAATTCGCTAGATATTCCGAAACGAATAAGGAATGAATATTGTGATTATTTTAACAACGAGGGTGCAATTCACTGGCAGAATAAAATGGTTCCGTAAAACAATTTGCATTACTATGTAAATAAAACAATATCAAATTTACCCGTGTATAATTATTATCATCCAGACTTGAACGTTCCGTCTCTCCTACCGCACTACGTATAGTAGACTCTGTATCCATACTAGACTGTGAATCAGATAAGCATTCCCGGTCAAAAAAAACATTTCATTATAATACCATAAAGTAGGCTGGTATATATCGTCTGTACTAGATCCGGATTTCTCCGACTAGAGGAATTTCTTAAGCTCCTTCCGGTAATTATTTCTAAAATAATTCAATTTTTTCTTCACATCATCCTTGTCTCTGGAAACTATATTTGTATTTAGATAGCAATGTTTCGTAAGCAGCATTATTTTTATCACGATCATGATATTCCTTGCTATTGGCATTCCACAGAGGCGGTAATTCTTTATATAGATGAATGCATTCGACGTTGAACTCCCTTTCTATAACTTTTGTTGGTTTCTCCGCCATTTTTGCGCGCGTACAGTAGGCTAAAAAATATTGCGCAATACTAATCCTATACGGGGCATTGTAAAAATATGGTGCAATAAAAATTAAACTCACTCAAAATTGTGTTCAATCATTGCGCAATCTTCAATACTAACCCTCAGCAGTCAAAAACATTGCGCAATTCGTAATATTGTGCAATATAATTGATCGTTTAGGGCCCGCCTAAAGCAATAAAACAAAAATTGAAGACAATTTCTATCTTGCAAACATTTTGAAACACACTATATATTTTGAACTCTCTCACTGACGTATTGGTTTATTAAAGATAAATTTAGGACTCCTATTAAGTCTACATTATAATCGCTTTTACATTCGATACCTCTACAATGTATACAGTTTTTAAACTTGTATTTATGATGTTTTTTAACCAACTCTTTTAATAGGATCTTACCATCTGCTTTCATTTTTGATCAGTAATTAACCAGGCTTTTTACAACACAAAAATGTATTTTGGTTTCAGACTTATCATATATCAAAAGAAGAATCGGACGATTGCAATTTGAAATGTCTGGGATTTACAACGGGTATTAGGCAGTTATTTAGTGTATCAGATTGCTTCTACGTAAAAAAATAGGGTCAACGTTGACACGCTCGTAAATGAACTTTCTGATCAGTAATTATATTTAAATCAAGTTCAAAACTAATACATTTTATCCTGCTCTAGGTATGCCAATAATCTTCAGTTACTTTAGACTGGTAAGAATATTGAATTTACTGAAAATTTTACGTTATACTGGGGGGACAAGCATCACGCTATCATTTTAATTAGTTTTATCTTTTAGACGATTTTATATCTATTATATAAAATCGTCTAAATATATATTATTATATATTTTTTCTATATGTTTCTTTAAATTTTGCGTTAATTAATTTATGAAAATTGAGTTAATCAAATGTTAACTAGGGTAGCCGGTACATGATGGAAATTATTAATAAACAAACTAAAACTTATAGCCAAATTTCGAGTATATTATATAAAATCATATGAATTACAATTGTTTCGACGCGCAATTCATTTTTCAAATTAGAACTATATTATAGGAACAGTAAGAAAACTAGTTATAACTTAAACTATCCATCGACCTAATAATGCCATAGATGATCATAGTGGGATCCAGAGAGAAGAGAACCAGTACATGGTCATTTAGCAAAATGCTCAATTTTGTTCTGTTAATAATTTCTAGGCTTTCAGAGATTGAGTTTTTTAAATTTATTTTCATTAAGAAACATTTTAAAATTATCATTGTAAGTATAAGTTCCTAATATTAAGTGGTTCCTTAGAATAACTTATTTTATGTTCATTGAGCCTAGTGGAAAAAGATCTTCCTGTTTGTCCAACATAGACGACTCTTGGATACGAACCGCGTTCAATTAAATAAACTCCTGATTTATAAAGTTCATTCGTTTGACTTTTATTGTTTTTTATGAGACGTCCTAGACTATTGTTTGTTTTGAAAGCAATATTTATAATCTTTGTTTTTGATAAATGTTTAAAGACTAATTTGGTAACCTTTCCTGTATAGGGCTAATTGAAAAGTTCGCGCAGCGCACCTATAGAGCAGTAAAAGAACTATATAACATACTACATTTTCATCCTTCATATGAACATATCTGAAATTTCAAGTCGATCTTAAAGTAAACGTATCTGTGTTATTTTTTAAATGTAAAATATTGAAAATCGTGCAATAATTAAATTCGTTATAAAAATATGTAAGGAAAATGAAAAGGCACTGGAAATTCACAGTGAAATTGGTAAATGTATTAGGGGACTCTGCTCCTTCAAAAACAATGGTTTGTAAGTAGGCAGGTGAGCCTCGACGTGGTCGTACAGGCCTGGATGATGATCCTTGTTCTGGGCATCCAATAAGTACAACTACTGAACAAATAATTAATTCTATACATGATACGGTTATGGATAACAGAGAATTGACTTTGAATGAAATTGATAAGGCTATGGACATCTCAACTGAACAGGTGTTTCATATTTTGAAAACGGAATTAGACTTAAGAAAGCTATGTGCAATATGGGTGGCGCTAAATTCTGATCAAAAATGACTTCGAGTAAAACTATCTAACCAACATTTAGATCTTTTTTAAAATAATAAAGTAGATTTTAAATGTCGTTTTGTAATTATGGATGAGACTTGGGTTTACCATTATGATCCTGAATTGCGACAATAAATCGCAGAAGGAACTAAGCCCGGTTGTTCAGCAGCGGTTATGAAGCAGCCAAAGTTGTCAAAATCGACCAAAAAGGTTATGGTATCAATTATTTGGGATACAAAAGGCATTCTGTTAATTGATTACCTTCAAACCTGTAAAACAACAACAGGATAGTATATCTCAAACCTTTTGGATCAATTAGATGCAAAAATGCGTAAGAAAAGACCTGGTTTAGCGGAGAAAAAAAACATTTTTCATCAAAATAATGCACCGGCTCACAGAGGTGTTCTTGCAATGGTCCAATTGAAGGAGTTATACTACGAATTGTTGGATCATCCACCATATCCACCAAATATGGCCCCCTCTAACTTGACTCCCTCTGACAAAAAATTCCTACGTAACAAGCAAGTTATAGCAGCCGTAGATGAGTATTTTGAAGGACTTCCAGAAAATCACTTCAAAGATGGAATAAATGAATTGGAAAACCACTGGAAAAAATGTATTGAGACTAAGGGGAGAATATACAGAATGAAGTCATTTTTCCAACTAGAAAACTTGTTTTATGTCCGCTCCGCGAACTTTTAAATTAGCCTAGTATATGTAATTGTTTTGTACGCGCTATTCTTGATAATATTGACAAAATATATTAAATTAATATGTAGTTTTATTATACAATTTTCATTAATAATTTTATTTATAATATTTGGGTCATATCCGTTATTTACCGTGATCTATTTGATAATATTAAATAAAGCATTATTATTGAATATATCAATGTTATTAGATAATTATAAAGTTGAAACTGGCATGATCCACTGATTACTTTTGTTATTTTTTTTAATAAGTCATGTTTCTTTATATAAAGTTCTTATATTAGAGTAAAAAATAATATTCATGTTACATTTATTATTTTTTATGCTAATATGTTTAATATTAAGTCAAATTTCTATATATGAATGAAAAAGTGCACAGTACTGTCTTAGTCTCGATACTTTTGCTAATTATTGAAGCAGTTGCGATATTTTTTGATATGATATATACGAATAAAAATGTAAAAAAGAAAATATCCCATTAAATGAAAATACCGAAATGGTCGGCAACATTTCAATAAATCTAGCAAATTTAATGGCCATTTCATGACGCTATTAAAGCAATTGAACAGAAAATTCAAAGATTACAAAAAAAAATGCAAACAAGTATTTCATACTGTGTGAAAAATCTTGTTTCATAAATATCTGAATAATAATCTGCGAAATAATATATTGAACTGTATTCAAAATCAGAAATATGTTTTAATAATAATTAAGAATTACAATATTAATAACCACAAAGTCTTACTTTCGAAATTCAAGCGGAGACAAAAGACTTGGTAATAAAAAAATTAATTTCATTTTATTAACAACAGATTGGTGAGAACTTAACAAGTAAGAGCAGATATGCTAGCTGGATGCTAGACGGGAGAAGGTATAAGAAATGGCCTCTCTAATGGTTAGAAGTTCCGCAAAAAGGATACTATTCCAGGTGGGTGTGGAGATGGAAACAACAGGTAAAATGATCGTACACGAGGAACAAACTCACTCCGTCCCTCGACTTGGAGCCAGCAGTGTAAATTACGTTATTAGGTCGGATGTCTTGAATGCTTTTAGGGAATATGGTAGCAGGAAGAGGGAGACCAGAAAAAGGTTTGTTATATGGAAGGAAGTTGAAATCTGGGGTACAGCGCAAAAGTCACCACGGCGGCTTGGAGGACAAAGTTATTGGGTGACAGGGGGTATAGGAAAAAGCAGAGTCGAGGAGAAAATTAGAACTCCCTCCGAACTCGATTGGAGAAACCAAGACAGCCAAAGAAAGATTGATAAAAGGGAATGAAGGGTCTGCATATAAGACTCACTGATTATCTCCAAGGATTATCCAACCTTCTAACAATGAGTGATGTAATTTCGGAAATACACTGAAGGCTGGGGCTGGGAATGGTTCTGAACGTTCCTAAATTTAATCTAAGGGCCGTGTTTTGGACTACATCTATCCGACTGAAAAAGGTTGCAGGGGCAGACGCAGCCGATGCAACCATAGTCAACTTTTGGTCTGATAAGGGATTTGTAGAGGTGGGGAAGGGTGAAGTGATCATAGCCCCATTTTGGATAAAAAAGAGCTATTTTAATATACCAAGGTCCCAAGAAGCATGGAATTTGAGAAGCGAAACATGTTATTTCCAGTTAAGTCTGCTTTTATGGAGTTAGCAGAAGGGAAAGGAGAGTTACAAAGAGAAAATAAATGGAGACGGGGACAAATCCACTTTCGGCAGAAGTGGATAGAAGTTAGTATACGAGGTGCGACTATTAAATAACGAGACTAACGTTGTGAAAAATTCTATTTTGATTTCATACATATTTACATATTATCACCTTCAATATACACCCCTTATCTATCCCTACAACGCTCCATACGAATCTTCCATTGTTCGAAACAGTGCTGGAAGTCTGTCAGCTGCTTCAGAACGCGTGCCGCTTTCCCTTTCACCCTTCTTCAACGAACTCACATCTTTTTCCTTTTTGTTCCTTTTAATGCAGATTTCACCGTAGGAAACAGATAGAAGTCGCACGGCACAAGATCCGGCGAATAAGTCGGATGGTATAACACTTGCTGATATAACTTATGCTGTGCTTGGCTAGAAACATTTTGATATACAATGCGGAATGAGCCGGCGCATTGTCTTGGTGGAGAACTCATGATTCAACGAACTCAAATCTTGTTCCTTTTAATGCAGATTTCACCTTAGGAAACAGATAGAAGTCGCACGGCTCAAGATCCGGCGAATAAGTCGGATGGTATAACACTAGGATGCTGTACTTGGCTAGAAACCTCTTGATAGATAATGCGGAATGAGCCGGCGCATTGTCTTGGTGGAGAACTCATGACTTGTCCTTCCACAATTTCGGTAGGTGATTAATAATTTGACCTTCAGGAACCCAGTGAAAGTACACAATTCCATGAATATCGAAAAAAACAACAATCATTGCTTTGAATTTTGATTTGCTCATTCGAGCTTTTTTGACTCTCGGTGAATAACTAACTAACTGTAAGAGCCCACTTACAGTTTGGTGCTTCGTTTCAGGATGATGAGTAAAAAACCACGATTCGCCACTTCCAATAAGTTTGAGTAATTTTCAGTGGCATTCAAAGTGTGAGTACAAACATTTTTGCGAGCTTCTTGTTGTTCAAACGTGAGAATCTTAGGCGCCATTTTGGCACACACTTTTTGCATGTTAAAATTGTTATGTAAAATTTGCCGTACGCATTCTTTGTCAATTCCTACAGTTTCAGCAATCGCACGAATACTTAACCGACGGTCAGATCGAACCAGATTATTTTCAATATTGTCATCCGTTTTTGACGTGAAAGGGCGACCTGGGCGTGGATCATCTTCAACGTTTTCTCGGCTATCTTGAAAACGCTTTAACCAATCAAAAACACGTGCACGTGCACGTGCGATACACTTTTTTCAATAAATTATAAGTTTCAGTAGAGGTTTTTTCAAGTTTCAAGTGAAATTTCACGACAATTCGTTGTTTCATTGTTACACTTAACATTTTTCCGGCGAAACAAAATACAACTCTGATACGAACGAAGGCTACGGTTATACGGATTTGTTTACAGAAACGAGAGGTACTGCATCATTTGGTGAGGGAGTAAAAGAGCGTTGAATACCTCTCTTACAGCTTCAGTAACTACGGGGAAAGTATAGTATAGAGTTTGAAGGAAATAGAATTAGGGAGGAAGGAGATGCTATTTATAGAAATGTTAAATAGAGAAGGCCTTGCATATTCATTTTCAAGAGGAAGGGAATCAAATAAGGTATCACTGATATAAACTTCGAAAGACCTGAAAGACATGACGTTATGGATGTATCTCAAGAGAGGACCTCCCACACTAGGAAAAATTATTGGACAAAATATATTTTAGATGTTTTAAATAAATTAGGTAGTCTTGATAGTGTAAAATGAGTTTCTACTTGATAATAATCGATTATCCAGTACATCGACATGACCATTTTTAAATGTGATCACATGTTGTTCATCTGACATAAATGGTGTGGCAAGTATAACGTTGCCATTTTATTTTGGCACTATTTTTTTTTCGTTATATTTGTGATAATTTGAGATTGGCTGTTGTATAGTACAGAAGAACAAGTTTAATTGCCAATAAATACATGCTAAAATAACGCAGTTAAATTGTTGTAATTTGCATTAAAAATAATTCAATCATTGTAATTCAACGTGAATTTAAGCAAAAATATCCTAATTATCCGGCGCCTCATAAAACGACAATTTCGTTTATTTAAGCAATTTTAAGAATTCGGGATAGTTAACCCCCGTAACAGAGGCCCAAGAACAGTGCGGAGCGCTGAAAATATTGAACGTGTGAAGCAAACTATAGAGAAGTCTTAGGAAACGTGCTGCGCAATTCGGAATTTCTCTACCTACGTCTCCCTATAAGATCAAACTGTTTCAGACTTATTGCCTACAGCTAATAAGCGATCAGAATACTGTAATGCCATCGTAAACCATTGACAATTTTTAAAAGGATTTTTTAAGGAAGAGGTTTACATAAATCAGCTCAAGGACAACTTCAGTGCTGAAATCGCTGCGGTAACACCTGATATGTTGACATAAGTAATAGAAAATATGATAAAAAGGGCACAAAGTTATACTGCCGCTAATGGTTCACATTTAAAGAATTAATACCAAGTTTAAACAGGATATAGACCTATTATAGAAATATAATCTGTATTATTTCTTTTAAAAGTTATAAATAATTAAAATGGTAACGTGATACTTGCCCCACCCATGAGAATCTTCAATGCACTAAAAAAAACCACATGAAATGTTGTGCAAATGTATTACAAAATCAAAGGCAACAATAGAAAAACAGAATGAAATGTATGTAATATCACTACTACTGCTTATCCTGTGTGTCAAGTTGACCCTGAGGCCCTTACTTTTGTTCTCTTATTATCGATTACGACTGTTTCGCGTCAGTCGCAATCTGGGTTTTATGCGCCGTCCTTTTGGCGCGGTTAATACCATACGGTACTGGTCGAGATTAATTGACCGAAGTGATAATGATTACTGCTCCGGAAACGACCCGCGAGGGTCGAGTCCAGTGGAAGTTTATTCGTAGATCGATTGGTTGGTTCGCTAGTCGTTGACGCTGGATTTATTGAATGAACTGGTGTACTGTTCGGTTCTTCTTCGTGTCTGTGGTGTTTTGGCCTATTCTTTTTTGTTTTCTTGATGTTATTCTGTTCTATTTTGTTTTATTATTCTCTTTTTTGTTTTCTTGATGTTCTCTTTTTTGTTTTCTTGATATTCTCTTTTTTGTTTTCTTGATGTTATTTTGTTATTTGTTTTATTATTCTCTTTTTTGTTTTCTTGATGTTCTCTTTTTTGTTTTCTTGATGTTATACCGGTGTTAGTGGTTTTGTTTTGATGTTGTTGGTAGCACAGAATGGACGGACTGGATGTTGTTGTCGGTCCCAGTGCGTTTCATCTTCACCGTCTTCGGGGCTAAGGCTTATTCTCTTGGTTAGGTTTGAGGTCGCCGCGCGTCCTGCGTGACGAACCTCGGGGGTGCCCGCTCCCTAATCCAGTTCGGACTCCCGCTGCTGGAACGGTCAACAGCCATGGACGTCTGCCCCCACGATGGCCAGCGCGCTCGCAACGCGTCCGACCATCACAGAGTCCATCCTCTGCTTACAGTATTGCACTGTTTATTCCTTGTTATCGAGTCCGGGCAAGAAGGATTTGGTGTTGCTGCCGGTCCCGGTGCTTCGTTCTTCACCAACTTCGGGGCTAAGACTTATTCTCTGGGTTAGGTTTGAAGTGCCGACTGGCGGAGACGACACTTCGGGGTTGTCCGCTCCCTTGACCAGATCTGTACGTCGGCGACCGAGACTACCAACCGACACTGCTATCTGTCTCCATGGTGACCAGACAAGACACGTCCGATCACCTCAGAGTCTCGTTCCGAACTGTATGTAATATCACTGCCAGACTGAAAAAATAAAATACTCTTTGGCATAATTAAAGTTGATAATTTATATTAAAACAAACCCCACACTTATTGATCAAGTGATAAATATTTAATTGAAATTACAGTAAATTTACTATATATAAAAAAATAAAAACGACCGACATTTTTAAACAGACCTTATACAATAAAAGCTGTTGAACAGTCTAAGGCGTAACTAAATCTAACGGAGACGTGTTCTTAGCCATTTGTTTAGAAATGCGGTAAAATCATACTGACATTGATACACACTTTGCATGTTTATGCATATCCGGTATCGCAATAAACTAACTCGTATTAATAGGTGAGAAAACGTAATCACCTGCCTATATATTAGTTTGTTAAAACTTAACGTGAAACATTTTAAATTGCTTTGCAAACGGGCTACAAGACTGGAGGAAAACTAAACATGGATAAAATATGACTCTGAATCGACGAGAATATACACATATGCAAAATTTTATAAATATGCCAACTAATTCGAAAGCATTTCAGTTAATATTGCTAGGCTGTAACAAAAGCATTTAGGTCTTTTTTCCTTTCTTTTATACAGGATTATATTTCACTCCTCAGGGGTTTAACTCGATTTAAACTTTTTACTCCGACAAAATAAACATTCAAATTAATGATTGAATTACCCGTTAATTTGTAATAGTTAATTTTTAAACCGAAAAAAACAATTTTTTACTTTGTTATCTATCACTTTTATTTTTTAAGTGACTATAGACTATAGTGACTATATATATATTTTTTAAGCGACTTAGTGTGACTATATTTTCGTAAAAGTTACATTACCAAACACTACTTTAAAACTAAGGTATTACAGCTGGTTATCTTATGTACCTAATTTTACACGTTTATTGGGGTTAATCTTTTACAATATTTTAATAGTGGGGAATTTCGGAGATCTGTCTGATCGTTTAATAACTGTCTGGACCGGTCTGTATTATAATTCTATATTTCAATTGCTTCTAAAATGTTTTGCTTTTTGGCGCTGTATGTAAAATTGTTAAATTTGTAATCTCCGGAAATATATGTCTGGTATCTATGAAATGGTTCGCAAAATTAGAAATTTGTTTCTTTAATAGGTACGCAGATTCGTGTTTTTTGAATCAGGTCTGAACTCGTTGCAACTTAACATATAAACTGCAGATTTTATATTTTGTTATGTTGTATCTTTGGCATTAAAAAGTAATTTACTGCTTGAGGGGGGGGGGGGGGTTTGGGGTTCAAACACTATTTGCAAATTATGTTTCCTCAAAGAGCGAGCTATTTGTTCTAAAATTGGACCGAAATAAGTAATCTTACAGTATTTTTTTATTTATTTTACTTTTTTATTTATTTATATAATTTATTTATTTTACTTTTGGGTATACTTGATCTATAAATAATTGTTTCCATTTTTTATTTATTAAGTAACTAATTTCCTTTTCATTGAAATCGTTCTTTTGTACTGTTAGTTTTATTTTTTACAGCTCTATTTATTATATATATATTATTTTCGGATAATGGAATTGTGAAAACTTGGTGGATCATATGTGTAATGGGGTGGATTAATTGTTTTGTAATTGTTTTATCTGAGTATGTGGGTTTGCTCTAGATATTAAATTTTAGTTTATTATTTTGTTTGGGTATTGAAAGTTCCAGAAAATATATGGTTTGATTTTGTTCTTTTTCAAGTGTAAATTTTATTTTTGGATGGATTATATTTAAATGCTTTAATGTATCTTCTGTTTGTCTGTCGTTTCCAATATAATAAACTAAAATGACATCTACGTATCTAAACCAAACCACTATATTTTTTGTTTTATCCGTTTTTAAAAAATTATTTTCCAAGACATAAACAGTTCTGATAATAAAGGGCTTAGTGGGGGACCCATTGCTAGACCATTCTTGGTTTGTAAAAAACACTATTAAATTGAAAATAATTTTCTTTAATGGATAAGTTAAAGAGTTCGATAATACCATGCTTAGTAATTGGATTGATGCTGTTTTTTATGAGTAAATTATCTATTAGTTATCGGCAATCCTTATTCGGAATATTCGCAAACATATTGCTAACGTCAAAGGATGCTAGAAAACCGTGTTTTAGAATAGATAGTTGGCCAACCCTTTTTGTAAGGTCCACCGAGTTTTTTGTTGATTGGTTTGGCGAAAAATTCGTTAAGTTTTTCAAAATATTATTTAAGTAAAATGCTAGGGTTTCTTAAAAGGCTATTTGTGTACGAAACTACAAGCCTTATTGGAAAGTTTTCATTATGAATTTTAATTAATCCGAACAGTTTTGGGGAAGTAGGATTCACATTGACTATTTTATATTTATCTTCGTTTGACAAAAATGTGTTTATATTTTTTATTGTTGATTCTAACTTGTTTCTTCATTTTGTTGTACTCTTCATTTTTGTTGTACTATTCTCGATTCTCGTTAATTTTTTCTTTTGTAAAATTAGAATTAGGAATGTTTTCAAAGAATTAGGAATGTTTCTACTTCAGATATTATATTTTCTAAAACTTTACTTTGTTTGGTATTTGGGTTATATTTCGGGCCATTTTCAATCAAATTAATACATTTATTTGTGAAAACCGTATTTGATAAGTTAATGGAACTTGTAGAAGTTATATTTGGTAAAGATTCTGGTTGTTTGCCTTTTAACTATAATTTAGATAGATATAAGAGCTTATGTGATTGTCTAATATGTTTTTTATGAATAATTTGTGAAATTATTTGCCTGGTTTTATCGTCTAGGATATGAAATTCAATTGGATAGAGTTTGTGTGATAATTCAGACCTTGATAAGTAGAAGTAAGTTATCTCTAATACCGAACCATTTTCTTGTTTCGTCTTTTAGCCAGGTGGTTTTACAAGAATCCAGGATGTTCTTCGCAGAAACTGTGGTAGCGTTGATCTTGAATTGAACAAATTTGGGATATACTTTCTTCTTTACACATTGTTGAGTAAACCATGCGTTTTGTACTACTGTGTTTGTTAATATTTGTTTGATAATGTAACATTGTTTTACGAAACTATAGTCACACTAAGTGAAAAAATTAAGTGATAAATAACAGTAACAATAACAGTAACAAATAACAGTACAATAACAGTAACAGTAAGTAAAAAAAATGTTTATTCGATTTAAATAAACATTCCTTTTTCAGTATTAAAGAGATTCCACTACGAAATATTTAGTCGACGGTTTTTGAATAAAAACTTTAAAATTAGTGAAATAAGTCGTGACAAGGACTAGGAAACTTTCGGGGAATTAGAAATATCCCACTCTACCACTAACGGACATTTACGAGACATATGAATAATACCAAGGAGCGGTAGAAACATCCCTCATGAATCGCCGCTACAAAAAGCCATGCTATTTTTAAAAACCCTACTGGTTTTGATTGGTGATTTGATTTCAAAGACCTTACAATAATAAGGCATTAGGTTATGCCCGGGCAACTAGCACTTTCCGTATCAAGGCGAGAAAGATTTGTCAAAAAAGTCATGCTGTGTATTTGGTGGAATTTTAAAGAAATATTTCACTTTGAGTTGCTTCCTGATGGTAGGGCGATAAACTAAGAACTCTCAGCTCGCCTTGACAGAGTACACGATGTTCTGGGCGAAAAATATCCTGCTTTGCTCAATTGTAAAAAAGTCCTGCAGCAAAACCCCAACACGCCACCTCAAAAATTAAAGCATTGGACCTTGAAGGTTTTTTTTTAACTTCCCCTTCACCAAGCATAGAGCCCCGACCTCGCTCGGTCGGATAATCACTCCCTTTTTGCAAGGACAAAAATGCTGGACTGGTAATGAAGTAAAAACTGGTTGTGTCGAGTTTCTCGCCTCCAAAGACTCATCAAGGTACTGAAGAGAAATACAGTTACTACCGCAAAGATCCTCTACTGCTACGAGCGTTGCTATTTATGTATCCGGAATAATATATAAAAACAAATATTTATCATTGAAAATGGTTTAATTGTTTCTTATATAGTTCTAACTATTCTCCGCGATGATCGATATACTTTTGCATAGGTTTGAACCAATTTTCATAGCACTTTGTCCATCCCGATTGAGGTATCTCCAAAACTTCTTCTTTTGGCTTCTTTTGGCGTCGAAAATCGTTGACCACGTAGTTTATTCCTCACGGAATGGAACAAAAAGAAATCATTGGGTGCCAAATTAGGACAGGCGAATGACCCATCAATTCGATATTTTGACCGGTCAAATATTGAGTTGTTCGGTCCGATGTGTGAGACCTCGTGTTGTAATGGTAAAGAATGACTCTGCGCAGCTGGTTGTTTTTTCTTATTTTTTCATAGACTTCTGACAAACTAATGGTTGTGTGCCATTTTGAATTGACCTTTCTAGGTTTCCAATTTTATTCCAAAAAATAGGCGACCATTTGCTTCGAAGTGCTTCTTGAACGAACAACTTTTGTTGGGTTTGGCTCATTTTGAAAGACCCATACAGTCAACTGTTATTTACTTTCGGGCTTATACGCATAGATCCAAGATTCGTCATCGGTGTAGATGTTATACACAGCTTTTGACGCACTACGATTGTATTTTTTGAGCATTTTTTGGCACGAATCTTTTTTGAACGATTGTCAAATTATGGCGAATCCAACGGGCACAAATTATTTTCGCAGCTAAATGTTCATGTAAAAGTTTGTGTGTGCTTATCATACTAATGTCCAGGGATGCCTCAATCTCGCGATATGTCACATGACGATCTTGCTTTATCAGTTCGCACACAGTATCAATGTTTTCTGGCACAACAATCGATTTTGAACGACTTTTTTTAAATTTCGTCCGTGAGCAAACGACGGCTGCAACTGAATTCACTGAACCAGTGATGTACAGTGGTTTTAGATAGTGGTTCACCGCCAAAAGTCGATGTACTGTTGTTAAAATAATCCACGTCGAAAGTCGTAGTAAATCATCGCATGAAAATTCTCACGAGTTAATTCCATTTTTTGACTGGGATGAAATTTTCAAGTCACTAAACAACACACATAGTGTCGGTATGAAGAAACGTTTTAAGTACATATACAGTCATCAATGTCAAACTTTACGATGTATGTCAGATGGCGTCAGCAACACCATTGTTGTCAATTCCGGATACATAAATAGCAACCCTCGTATATCCTTCACTACCTCAAAGGTCCTCGAAAACAATGGCGTATATTTCAAGAAATAATCAAGTATCAATTGATTAAACAGTGAATGACAAAGTACCTCAAAAACACGTAATTTTGTAACGCCCTAGTAATCAAACAATGACATGTATACTGCAAAAATGTATAAATGCCTCTTGAAACACAGATTTATGTGAAGAACATGCCGAAACAACAAATCATGTTCTCTGGCAACAGAGTTAAATTATCTTCGTTACAATCATAATGCGTCCTCACGATTTCAGCAATCCCTAAGCAAAGTACCTGGATAATAAATAAGAGTCCGGCCTAATAAACTGACTGATATATCAACCCAGCGATATCATTGGAGTTAATTAAGTTAATTCCTAATTCAAAAAGTCATTCCTATAAATGAATGGTTAATACGGTTGGCTTTAATTTTTAATTTTTACATAAAATTCCGATGTTTTGTAAACAAAATTAACTATTTACAAAAAGTAATTCTTTATCAAGACAGATAGGTGCATAAAATTGATAGTTCAAGAGATGCTTAATATTTAATGTATGGAGGTTAAACTTTCTCGGTCATGAGGCCTATTTGCAATTCATTAACTTTCACTGTTGACTGAACAGAGTTTGATAATGTTCTTTCTTTTAACTTGATTCTTTAAACTTTCAATTCACTTTACAATAATGTAACATCACAGCATTACATGATATTAACTCTTTAGTGCATAGTGTCACTCCTAAGTTACATGACTCCTAAGTGTTGGCCTGCAAGAGATATCTGTTGTCATTTAGAATCTGTCATCATTTTAGAAACTAATTTATGTAACTACGCAGTGTCAACATGCAGAAAAAGTCTTAAGCCAATCAAAAACATAACTTAATTTAATATAAAAGGTTATTTTGTTACGAAAACCTATTGAATGAAAAACTGGTTGTTTGATGTTTTGTTTTTATGTTAGCAAGTATTTATTTTTGCAGAAAAAAAAATTTCTGGCTTTTTTATTGTTTTAGAAATCATTTTAATCTTTCAAAGTAAGTATGCATTTATTTATTTACTAACAATATGAGTGTTTGTGTGTGTGTGTAACTTCTGAGTTACATCATGCAACACGAGTTATTTTGATTACAATGATTTTCATGATTTTTTAGTAATTTTTTGGTATTTTTCTTTACAGAAATGGATTAAGAAGACTATTTTGTTATTGATAGAGTAAAAACGAGCGGAGAGAAGGTTGTAGCTCTTTTGGACATCCAAAACGCAAGTGAAAATGAGTTGATGTTCACGCAGGATGAACTTGAATATGTAGCTGACGAGTTGTTCCAAATATTGTATAATGTCGTTCTCACTGAACTTCCACAGAGTGGCGAAATACCTTCGACTATGAACGGAGCCTCTGTATCAGCAGGTGAGCCTCTTCCTAGAACTTCGGTAATCACATAGGGTCCTACTCAGGAAGAAAATATTAATCAGAGTAGGCAGAAATGTTCTCTTAGGACACCAAGTGCTTCGAAAGTAGTACGTGATCCACCAAAGAGCTCTACTCGAAAACCGAATCCAGGTAAATCGAACAAAGTTAAAACTTAAGCGGAATCAATAATTTGAAACTTGATAAGTCTGAGACACAATTCAAGTGAAACTCCTTGCTTCCTTCTGCGATCACCGACCTCGACAGTCCATACCAATTTTTCAAATATTTTTTGACGATGATCTAGTTACTGTAAATACTTTTGAAAGTCTTCGTTCTACAAATCATTTTAACGATAATTTAAAAATGAAGCCGAGAGACGACCCGGAACATGACGGGCTGTTCAAATTGCGTCCAATTATATACAGCCAGAATGCTAAATTTTTATTAGTACAAATGAATGAAACCTTATCGGTAGAAGAACAGGTATGCGCTACGAAGACACATCACTTCATGAGACAATACAACCCAGAGGAAGCCTCATAAGTGGAGCTTTAAACTATTTGTTTTATGTGACGATAAAGGATTCTCACACAAATTCGAAATCTATTCAAGCCAAGAGCAAGTTATATATGCCGAGGAGCCCAACCTAGAAATGTGTGCCAATGTGGTAATTAGACTGGCAAGAGAAATACCAAGAATTTAAACTATAAAATATATTTCGAAAATTGGTATTCAACTGTTCCACTATTTAGTTACCTAAAATCAAAAGGAATTTTTGCTACTGGCACATTCAGAAAAGATAGAATGAACAACTTGTCATTCGATACTAAGGATAAAAATTTAGGGGATCAATTGATGAGTATACCACTTCAGTTGAGGGGAATACTATATCATTAGTTCAATGGGTAGATAATAACTCCGTATACCTTGGCTCAACTTTGTGCGGGGTTTATCCATAAGAAAATTTAAAGAGGTGGAAAAAGAAATATAAACGATATCAAAAGTAGTAAAAGACATCACCGACACATGGGTTGAGTTGACATGATGGACTCCCACATAGGAAGGCATATTGATAAGCAAAAAATGACCCTTCCGATTATTTTATCCGATTATGATAGATTTGGCTGTTGTGAATGCTTGGCTCCTTCATTCTGCCAATTTGGAGAAGCCAATAACCCAAAAAAAAATCCAGATTAAACTTGCACAATCTTTGGGTATGATAGGCGCTAGGAGACACCTAAGAGAGGAAGGCCAACGTCTCTAGAAAATGTTATTCCACCAAAAAAAAAAAGTGCTGTGCCAAGACCTCCTTTACCAATCGTAAAGGATAAAATAGATCATTGGCCTAATTGGAAAGGTAAAAGAAACCGGTGCAAAAATGCCAGGTTGCTCCGGAAACACTAATGTAATGTGCACCAAATGCAGCTTGAATCTTTGTTTCCATGCAAAAAAATGTTTCTACAAATTGTAGCTCTTTTTTTTTAATTTGTTTTAAACCATTTTACTATAATAAATAATATTTTTAAAATCAAAATTAATAACGATTATTTTTAAAATTATTAATAATAAAAAGTACAGTGTGATACCTAGATCAGAACTTTTCTATCATCCCTTTATTTCCGCCACTGCATGATGTCACTCAAGGGTTACGCGACAGTTTTTTCAAATTTGACGCGAAAAAATGATAGAATTTTCCTTAATAATAATACTGTGCCTGCCAATGCCTATTGGTATTAAAAAAATGTTTTTCAGGTGAAAAGAAAAAATCATGCACTAAAGGATTAACAGTTATAATACATAACTGTTAATCCTTAATGTACTTTTACCCCTCAAGATAAGCACTAAGCACTAAACATGGGTATGTCATACCGTATGTTCACTGGTATGATGCTTTTCAAAAACCGATTCGGTCTTGCTTTCACTCTCTTTGTCGTCAGAAATACCACCTTCCTCATATAACGCTTCTACTTCAGACGCACAGCGAGTACGAAAACGCGATAAATAAATGTTAAAAAAAACTAAAAATCAAAGTTTTCAATAAAAATACTATAGAAAATATAATATTTATGATTTAGTTATCACAAATTATGTCAAGATTGAAAAAAATAAACTATTTGTGCAAAAACATTATTTAAATAAATTGACAAAATACTAACACGACAACAGCACTGGGTGGCGTACACCCATAGACTGACTACGACTGCTTATATGTTTATTAGTATTCTCACCTTAAGATCGCTGTAGTGGGGGATCTGTAGTGAGAATAGTAAATTTTTCCCCCACTCAAAGACATCCTCTCAACGAGATCATTTATAAGTGAAAAACACTTTTAATTCACCCCTTGGTATCCAATATCCAGTACTTCTCTTGAGGGTTAATTAAGTATATAGGCTATCTAGAAAGGAACCATATTTTTACTTCAAGACTACCATCAGTCGTGCCAACTACAAATCAATACTACAAATCAATAATAGTTAGTTATACTTACAAATCAATAATAGTTAGTTTAAGCATATAAGGCGGATACAATAAATGGTAGAAAACGTTACTAAAACCGATATAGGACCTTTCAATAATGATTTTCTTATTGACAACTAACGTTTGTCGTACAAAAACCGGCGTCATATAGAAGTGTGTTCACAATGTTTTCAACAGTACTATAAAAATGATGATTCTATAGGGTCTTTCAAATTGAGCGGTTTTTAAATTCTTGAATAAATCACAGAATTTGTTATTGATTTCAAAAAACTTTCTATTGATCATTGAAGCATAGTGAATGAAATTTAAACACGAAAGACAATATCTGCCAAATGACCACATCTTGCAATTTCAAAGACGTCACCTCTTTTGTCAAAGTTTTGGATGACATTTTGTAATAACCGCGGCTCTATCTCACCAAAGACTCGAATAATTTCATCCTTTAGTTCGGGAATCGATTGTGGATTGTTCTTATATACCTGGCTTTTCACGAAACCCCAAAGAAAATAGTCCAATGATGGAAAATCACATGATCTTGATGGTCAATTAACGCCACCGTTTCTTACAATAACTTATAATAGAAAATACTTGTTTCAGTGTTAGGCTGGAAATTTTTCAGACCACTCTCGTAAATGTAAGTAAACTAATTCAAGTCCCTTCTGAAGGTGAATTTTATTGTTATTATAACGATATGGGAATTATTAGACATTTTAATGTGAGGATATATAAATTTAACGATGGGAAATTACATGTTTCCATGTAGAAATGTATGCTTTCATTTTAAAACAAATTTTTTTAGAGTTAAAATATATTAAAGAATATAGATCTAGGAATTCCTGTAATCCTGTTTTTAAAAAATCCCTGTTTATAATGTACTGAATTGCCAAGTAAATTCATTCGGTTTCTTGGCGGGGTATTTTTTTCTCTTTGCCTTTCTCTTCATATTTACATTGCATTGACTGGTAGTGAAAGCCCGATTTGGAATATTTGATATATTTGCAAACATCTTACGAATAAGATGTGCAGTCTAAAGAAATTCAATATATTTTCATGCCGCTCACTCATCCTTGTTGTTTAGTTAGTATTCCTTTGAAGATTCCGTCCAATGTTCTCCTATTCAGGTTTGTTGAACTGACACTATAAGATCTCCATTGTTTTATGCAGCCGGTCGTGTTGATGCGGACGGTAAGAGCAGCGGCCTGCCGCTGCTGTGTCGAAACCGCACTGGGGCGGTAGTTGGTTCGATTCCAGCGCTCGGATGGTTGTTTTTCTTTCTTTCTTCTGTCTGTTTACTTTCTAAATGTTTGTGATTGTTTGTAGGCAAGAGTGTAAAATCCGACAACGAATTATCCCTCAGTCACGCCAGTTAAAGGCTGGGTAAAGCCGGATGCCTTCTGAGAAGTGTTCTACGTTGGTCACTTGCCAGTCGGTACGTTTCCTGATAGACTTATGGTTAGGCACATAACCAAGAGTTTATAGCGCGAAGGGGGTGCTGGCCTGGGTTTGTCGGAAGCTGATGACCGTGGTTCGGAACCCACGTTAAACTGTAGGTCCAATCGCTAAATAGCCTAGTTGCTGATGCGCCTCTAACCCTAACACTTTACCTTTTACCTTTTGTTTTATGCAAAGCAGTCTAAAAAACATGTTAAACACGTAGTTTTATTATTCGTTTTTAGTGATTTTATATTTATTTCATATATAAGTAAAATACCGGAAATGGGACCAAGTTTTAATTGACCTTGATCAGAATATAAACAATTATTAGACAATATTTACCTTTTTGGGCGTCAAAATGTCCACACTTGTTCATTTTTTTTATTTCTTCATCCTCTAGAGGTTTTATCATAATTTATCAGTTTAGTTCAGTTTTTTATCAGTTTAATCTGTGTTTTACAGAAGACAAAAAAAAAATATCGACACACATAGACGGGATGAGTCATAAGAACATAGGGCGCCGATTAACACGAAGTTTTTCATCGGTTGCTAAGTTGCTTCGGTTCGACAAAACTTAGGAAACTTAAACTACGGTTTCCTAAGCAAGCGGTACCGTTATTTAGCGGCCGTAATAAGTCATGATGCGGCGGACGTAAGAACGGCGACAAGAGAACTTAAAAAATATGACCAACAGACAGTGAGCGTATGGTGAAGAATGGACGATCTCGACATAGCATTAATACTAAATTTGGAAGATAAGAAGTTATCGGAAGACAAAAACCATCGTTTGGAGGAGAGGGAGATATTTAAAAATCGTGCTACAGAGGATGCGTTTCAAAATTTTTGTTCTTCACATTATATAAAGTGTCATTATTTCTTACAAAATCAACTAATATTTCTTCATCTTCGCTGATCCAAATCACATTTGTACTGTTAACATTCATTTTTTATCTCTAAGTTTATTAAAGGTTCCACGACTGTTTATCACGATAATGACGGCCGTCATTAGTTACGCTCACAACAAACGCTGTCTAGGAAAGCAACGCCATCTGCCTTGCATCGACGTTTTAGTGACGTCATCCACCGCTACATTATGACCGCTAAATAGCGGCACCGCTCCCTTAGGAGACCTCAGTAGCTTTATCGTTTCGACCAAACTGAGAGCACTTGCTCTGTCACGAAGAGAAAAAAAATATTCTGAAAATTGCATTGAACTCCTGTGAGATTATTGAAGAAGGTAAAGTCCAAACAAGAATTAGTAATATTCAAAGGTTATTAAAAAATCTGAAAATATTGTAAGAAAAAAATTGAATGGGAAACCAGATTAATACTCGCTACAAATTAGTCCTAATGGTTTTCGCTGAAAAGGTCATGACATGGAGAAAATAATTTTTCTAGCGAAAAAAACATCAATTTGAATATGCCTGATGGTTTTTCCTTTTATTATCATGATCTCAGAAAGAACAAAAATGTATTGAGACAGCAAGAAGAGAACAGAAATTGCCATAGTTTGAGCGAATATTGCCTAGCAAAAAAAAAGTAACTTGTTTGTTAAAATGTTTCTTTCTCGTCAAGTTAACTATCAAAATTATAAACATTTATTGTAACAAGATATCTTTTAATGGCATAAGTGAAGCTTCGAAAGTGTTTGAACAAGATAACGCCATCGTTGATGCGGCAAAAATTATAACGGATTCGTTCGAGCAAAATGTTATTTCAAATTTGGACAGACTTCCAATTTATCCAGATTTGAGTATCAATGAAAATGTCTGGGGGATGTTTTCAACACGAGTTTATAGTGAATCAAGACAATTTATAAATACGAAAGACTGTGGAAAGGCGCTATACAGGCTTCATGGGAAAAAATTCCACAACAATAAAAAATTTGATTGAATAAAATGTGGTGCAAAGACCACATAATACTAAAATATTGTGTTTATATTAACATGTTAACTTTCCTCTTTTCTATACAACTGAGGGTGTGTCTAACATTTTGACGCATCCAAAATCCAGTAAAAAATTTAAAATATTAGGTTTTTTTTTCTTGAGAAACCTCTTCAATTCAGTAAAAATTAATTTTACTGCAACTTCCACATTAATGATAATTTCAAATCTGAAAAAATAATTGTTCAAGTGTG
The DNA here is from genome assembly GCA_031761425.1 of Cosmopolites sordidus. Lineage (NCBI taxonomy): Eukaryota > Metazoa > Arthropoda > Insecta > Coleoptera > Curculionidae > Cosmopolites > Cosmopolites sordidus. The sequence goes on from JARFXV010000903.1 coordinate 76,076, forward strand.
TCTAACATTTGGAATTGAGTGTAACTGGTATTGAACAAAATATAATTCAACATATATTACTGATTGATTGGATACGGCTATCCAATGTGAAATTGCGATTGACTAAAAGAGAGTCTAAATCTTCTTATAATATTTATTGTTATGCTTTGTTCATAGTGTTCTTCCCAATATAGCCTAAAACATTTACTAGTTACATTTATTAGTTACTAGTTAAAAAGGCTTCAGTTACTCTTTAAAACAATTACACAGTTTAAGGTAGCACTTCCAACCAACTCTATACTTAAAATGATATAAAAGTAAAATAACTTAGTAATTATAATTTACCTGCGACCATTTTAGAACATAAACATGAATTAACACTTAATTATTAGAATTGAAAAATTAATCCTTTAAAATAATTAATTATTCTTATGAAAAAGATTTTGAATATTAGGGAGTTAATATATAAAGTATCAAAACAAATATTGATAACGATTTTAATTGTACTAATAGCAAAAAATGAGTCTTGAAGTAATTATAGCAGTGGCGGATCGTGAGGGAGGGCGTTGGGGCGCCGACAGCATTTATCACAGTACACAATTTTTCAGAGCAAAACACCATATTTTATTTCCGTTCGGTTTCTTTCCTTTAACTCATTTAAGATGTTAAAAATTAAAATCTCCAAATGTAGAAGAACGTCTGTCGACCCATCACACCAAATAATGCGGATAAAAATTCTATCCTCTCGCCACAATTTTTACATCGTTGGTCGGACGTTTACCTCCAGTGATCGTAGGCCACCATCATCTTATCTCGTCGGTGGCGTTACATGTGTAGTTGGTTGCCAGAATTCGGGGAGTTTAACTGCTTTTTAAAACATGCGATTTAGATGTAGATTCCCTGCGTCCGAGCATATCGGTAATTAGTTTTAAAAGCTGATTTGACGGGTACAGAGCGTTTGATATGTCTCGTGTCGCGTATTTCATTCGCATCGCGAATACTTGTTTTGATTTGAGATTTGCTACGTGTGTACACACTGAGTAGTACTATATAAATAAAAATAATCAACTTTTAATTGTAAACATGAAGATGTCTAAATTAAAACAGTTAATAATGACTAATTTAAGTTTGAATGCGAAAGTTGAATAAGCCTTTCATAGTTGAAAATTTTTTGTACGCAAGCCCCAACTTCCGCCGTTTTTTTCGGGCACTTTATGCGTGTATAAGCTGTGAATGTTGTTTTCAATGTAATTAACAAAAAAAAAATATTTAATTATTAATTCACTATCAATAGTACAGTTTTAATTGTTATATACTTGAAGTAAGATATTAACACAAGCATTTTAATTAAAATATATAATGTTATCGGTAAAAAAAGGAGCAAAAAAAACGTTGTTGTTATGGGATATGTCGAAGCTATATGTGTAGTAAATCATTATCGGATATCGTCGAAAACTTGTTAAATCAACGAAACAAAAACATATAAAAATATGTCCAAAATGTGCTAAATGTGATTTGTGACTTAAGAAATGTGGACGAGGTGATGGTTAATTCCAAATAATTGATCATATTAACAAACATACCTATATTTGTTCATTTCATTTCGAAGGAGAAGAGGCCTAACAACAGAATATCCTGACCCCGAAAAATAAACTCATAGGGTCGTCCCACGCCCGTGCTGAATTTGAGTCAAATCAAAAAATAATGAAAAAATAGCGACAAAAATTCTTCAGCAGCACATTTTCTTCTACGCCCTCTCACTATAAAAACAAAGGAGCCGCCACTGAAATATATTGTAAACTAGTACTAGTAGACGAGCTAGGAGATCGTGAGAGGAAGGGGAAGATAACAGAAGTAAACATCAAACTACCTTCATCAGGATACAAAATAAGGAAATACAGCAATGTAAAAGAAAAATTTACAATCATAAAATATTCTTAACATCCGAGAAAATCACCAATAGAATGGGGAAGAGAAAAGAATGGATGATGAATGATATATTGGAGGTAATGCAGGAAAGAGGCAGGTTTAAATAGAAATAAAGAAAAATATAAACAGAACAATAAGAGAATCAGAACTTTAAAGAGGCAGAAATGATAAATACAAGTGATAATACGGTAATGTTTATTTTATCTTGAAGAACAATGGGTTATGCATGTTTAGAAAATAATGCCGTTCAAATGTCCCCTTCAGCTGCAGCTGATGGAACCCATTCTGGAGACCCAATTTTACGAATTCTCTTTCACACATATTTTTTTCATATTAATAGCCCGTATATTTTCTAAGAATTGTTCAGGGTTTATTTCTATAAACCAGGGATTTGACATAAGCCCACAAAAAAATAGTTCAAGGGCGTGAGATCCTATTACCTTGGTGGTGTCATTACCATTTCGCGAAAAAAACGAGTACAGGAAACTTATCTTACAAAAAATCGATTGTCTAGCGAGATGTGCAACAGGTCTCGCCATTTTGTAGAAAGGAACACTGTTTATATTCCCATTTATCAGTTCAGGCCAAAGATATTCTGTTAGAATATTCGGAAAAGTGAGGGTTACCATCCAATTTCTCTAGAGCTCAAATCGTATCGTATCTTTCCATGATGAATTGACATAATGTACTGAACACAGCAGTCCATGAGTGACATTTATATTTCAAATAGCGTTACCACTTATGTCTCAAAATTCTAACACGCTTAATGGAAAACTCTTCAGTTTTCATTGAAGAATTTTATATAACTTCCATATTTTCAGATAGTGGTGAAAATCTTTTTATTTTTTGCAAATATTACTACGCCTTCTACGAAAGTACCCTCACCTATTGTAGTTACTGTCATATTTCTATATTCTATCTGTATAAGTGTTACTTTTCCTTTTATTTCTTTCTGAGCTGACGTAGGTATATGACATAGCAGTTCTGATAAACTTCGAAGAAGAAATATTCCATCTTCTGAACAAACTCGAAGAAGTGAGTAAAGATTACAAATTTAGTATCAATATAAATCAATAAGTAATTATTATCAACCGAGCTCATAACTCCAACGGTTAACACAAAATCACGAATTCTTAGCCAAAACTTCGACCTTGACACTTTCTAGGTGGCAGAGAATATTTTGCGTCCCATCGATAGCACGACAAACCAATGTTTCCATCCTTAAGGAATTATATGTAGGACAGTGACCAACATAGAAGACCTCTCGAAATGAACCAGTCACCGAAAATCGAACTGGCGTAACTGAAGCTTTGTCGGATTTCACACTCTTGCCTAGAAACATTAGATGCATCTTGTGATGTATGAGGACCGACCCAATAATAGTCATCCTCAAAACAATCCTAACTGTAATAGCTGCAACAAAATATTTCTTGTTGAATAGTTTCATGTCAGTTTAACAAAGCAAGAAGTCTAAGATGCCGATCGTCATGTTCTTGAGTACTTCTGGGACGACCAGAATACCCAAAGCATCACATGCATGTCCTCATAATGACAGAAGCAGGCAAACTTGCTTCTTTTGTAACAATAGTCCGACTATTTTCAAATTCCGATTAATTATGTGAAACGTGATGCACGAACTCGTGATATTTTGAAATTCTTAAGAGAACTACAAAAATATTTTTCAGCTTAGTTGCATACAAAAAATATATCACTTTATGTTTTGAAAACCAAAATTTTTAAATCGTTAACTTTGCCAGAAATTTTGAACATAATACAGAATGCAACATAATGTGAATTAAATAATGAATTAATTTCTAAATAAATTGCAATATATATTTTCAGAAGTTTTCCGACTTCTTCAGGACAAAAATGTCAAAAGTAAACATAATATACTTATATAAAATATAAATTTCTATATTCTTTTTACAAAATATCTGTCCCTACGTGTTGAGTGTTTTTTATTTTTGGTTATGTACTTTATATTTTTAAGATTTTGACTTTACTTTTGACATTCTTGTATCCTCTTGAAGAAGTCAGAAAACTTCTGACGAAATATATTGAGGTTTATTAAGAAATTAAATTGTAATTTAATTAATATTAACAGACCGTATACCCGAAATTCCACTCCTTCACTATATACTATGTTTTTTTGGATATTCAGTCAATTTTATTAACAAAATTAATAGTTTTTTACAATTTTATTAACGTTTCGGTTTATTTTATTAAACCATCCTCAGAACAATTTCAATTCTACAATATATATTATTTTTATAATCAGTACAAATGTATATATATTTTTTTTAAATTTTTTACATTGAATATATTTTTGTTTAATTTTGAATTGACATATTTTTGACTTTGATACATTTTATAAATTTGTTAGCAGTAGATTTTTTTGTTCTTATTATAACCTAAAAATTTTGGATTTTCCACTTGTAACGGTATTAGATGCAAAAAAAATTACTTAATTATGTCATTATATACACAACTTAAAATATCAGTATCATTTCTGAAATTAATGATATTATTTGTTTATTTTTATATAAATAATTTCTGTTATATTTCTTTTTTTATATTGTTTTTTAAAATTTAAAATTTGTATGTTATTAAAATTAAAGTTGTCATTATCTATGGCATGTTTTGAAAGGGCAGTTACGGTTCTAGGTTTCTAATGCTTTTTTAATGGTTTCATAAAATAAACCGAAAGGTTAATAAAATAATATATATATATATATATATATATATATATATATATATATATATATATATATATATATATATATATATATATATATATGGCCTTCAAGCATTAGTTAAAAAGAAAGCACTCGAACTAGCCCCGCTCTACCCTACTTCTAGTAGAATCTTCTTCATTACGGGCATTACAAGAACTTTTTTAGTGTTAAGTGGTAAATTTCTTCGAGTTTGGTCTCTCATACCAAAAGTTTCAATAGAAAAATTGATCTGCTGTCTGCTTGACTAAACTTGAAGAGATTTACCACTAGACACCAAAACGCTTTTTTTTACTGCTCGACGCACGTTTCGCTAACCATGTTAGCATCATCAGGAGATGATTTAATCTAAATCTGCTTGTTTATCTTTGTTTCTATTTGCGATTGCAAAAATGTAACAAAGTCAACAGTTTAAACTTTAATTTCTATCATGTTGTGAGATATTTTTATATATACTGACTTTTTTTATATGGTATCGTTGAATGTAATTAAAATGTCAGTAGTTCTCGCACCACGTCGTTTCAAGCAACTCTCCAAATTTGAAAAGAAAAAAGTTGTTTTCATGAAATTGCGAGGCGATAGGACATTGCTGCTTCTAGTTTTATGAGCACTTAACGGGTCTTTCAAATTGAGGGGTTTTTTAATTCTGAAATAAAACACAGATGGCGTCGCGGGCACAGATGGAATTTGCCTAGGTCTAGTCTCATTTCAGAAGTGTAATGTATGATATTTATAAAAACGGAGTAAAAATTGTTGAATAATTTTATGAAAATGGGCGTTCAGAAAAAATGTTTTTAGAACATTACATTGATATTTTCGGTTTGCATAATCTACATCTGAAAGCACTATCAATAAAATTGTTCAAAAATTTCAAAAAACTGGCTGGTTCGGTGGAAGATAAAAGAAGAACAATATATAGTCGTAGTGGTCGTTCACAAGAGCATATTGATTTGGAACGTGAAAGTGCTACAACCCAGAAATTTCCATTAGTCGACGTTCACAATAATTTGGACTTAGTAGATTTAGGATTTCGCTCTGAAGACATATAAGGTTCAAATAACACAGGAACTAAAGCCACTGGATCATTAAGAACGCCGTACATTTGTCAATTGGATCAAAGAACAAACACATGGTTCTTTTCAGGTGAAGCACATTTTATAATTGGTGACTATGTTAATAAACAAAATTGCCGCATTTGGGGTGAGGAAAATCCACGATTGATTCATGGGTAACCTTTACATCCTAAACGAGTCACTGTTTGGTGTGGATTATGGTCAGGAGGTGTAATTGAGCCGTATTTCTTTTAGAATGCTGCTGGTGAAGCTATAACTGTGATGGTGTTCGATATCGTGAAATGATAACTGGATTTTTGTGGGATGAGTTGAATAATATTGATCTGGAGGATATATGATTCCAACGAGATTACGCTGCACCACACTCTGTTAATGAAACAATTTATTAATAGAAAAATTTCCTGGGTGAGTTATTGCAATAAACCGTGATGTTAATTGACGAAGATCACGTGATTTGACACCGTTGGACTATTTTCTTTGGGGTTACGTGAAAAGCCAGGTCTATAAGAAAAATCCACAATCGATTCCTGAACTAAAGGATGAAATTATTCAAGTCACTGATGAGATAGAGCCACGGTTATGCCAAAATGTTGACAAAATAGCGAACATCTATGGAGCAGCAAGAGGCGGTCATTTGGCAGATATTGTTTTTCGCGTTTAAATGTCATACATTATGCTTCATCGAAGATGACTATTATATTTTTTTCTTTTTTTTAGGGGAGTTTTTCGCCACGACCTAAAACTCAAAAAATCAACATTTTTACAAAAATTAGGAAAGTTATGAACTACATAAAAAAGTTTATTGAAAGTTAGAATGTATGCAAAGCTATATGAACTTATGGAAACTAATTATACCTCCTTTTTACTTGATACAAATTATAAGTAAGGGGTAAATTTGTTTATGAATGATAACTTTATTGTTAAAGTTGCCTATTTGGTTGAAATTTCTAGAAAATTGTATATTTTGAATAAATCGATGCAAAGGCCACACATTTAAGATCTAACTGATACATATCTCCAATGTGCAACCAAGGAAGCCAGAAACAGCGGACGCTGGCGAAAAGTTGTGCGGATTGTGCGGGAACTGAATGAGTTTACATAGGTCACGACTGTTCTGTAAGAAGAATACGAACTAGGACTACAAATGCACTCGCTGATTCGAAGAGACAAAGTGAAAGTATTAATAAAAAAAATGAGTTATGCAAACCAAATTTACAAAAAAAATTAGACATGTTTGTGCATTTAAATGATTTCTGCATCAGAGTTGAAATAGAAGCAAACAAAAATTTATTTAGTGAACCCTTGGATGATTTGCTAATGCACTTTTCTTCTATATTTTATTTACCAATGTACGATTTCGAAGATCATGATTTTACAAAGTTTACCTGGATACCGAATCCGTTTGTCGGTGAACAAGCTGATGAATTTGGATTTACAACTAACAAAAAGGAAAAAAATGACCGAATTGTCTTGCGACACTCCACTAAAACAAAAATTTCACATTGAAATCATTATTCAATTTTGGTTGAATCGAACTGAAGAATAAAGGGTTTTCCAATAAGAGTAACAGAACTTTAAAATCTGGCACAATGATCACTACAACACTACAAGTAATAATCCGGAAATTTTTATTTTATCTTGAAGAACAAATAATGACATTATGTTTTCAAAATAATGTCGTTCAAATATCCCCCTACCTTCGGCTTCGGCTTCGTTTGGTGGAATGCATTCTGAAGACCCAATTTTCGATATATATTTAAACGGGGGCAGAGTCACAGAAAGTTTGGAAACCACTGCTCTACAGTCAATATGTTTTCAGTTTAATTTCTTTCTTTTTATCGTTTCTAAATAAGTGAATATTTTGATATAAATCGATTCATTTCTGTTATAAATTCCCTTCCCCTAAAGTTATATATATATATATATATATATATATATATATATATATATATATATATATATATGCAGAAAATAATTTTTATTATTATTGTAACCTATTATTTACATATATTTTTGAATAGCTTGAAATAAATATTCATAAATAATAACACAACACGTATCCTTGGAAGAATTATCTGAACAGTTCCACACGCTATAACTTGATAATTTATTATCATGTGATCGTAATCAGTCACAAAACGCAGCTAAATTTTAAAAAGATGTTTTTGTTTTGACAAATTCAAATACGGTTTTTTCTGGAGAAAAGTTTTGCCTAACACCATATTCGTTAAAGAAGCATTAACGTTATCGGAAACGTAGGTTCGAAAATTGGCACCTGAAATAATGTCCCCTCTCTCGCTCTGTTTTTTGCACTCGACCATTAAAACAAAATATTCCCGGCAGCATAGCCTAAAATTAACACGACCTCGCGTAACTTCCTGACTTATTTTTGCTTCTCCTCGCACAAACGGTGGTTTCATTACAACATAACCTAAATCGAGCCGCTCCAGCCTATTTAAAATAATATATCCGCAGGGTATTAAACTACACTGACCTTTTCCTTGGCCCTTCCAGCGTGTTTTTGCACAGATTTGGCTAATAACGATCCCCTACTCTCTGCCATTGCTTGTCGATCCTTTATTTTACGTTTAATTTGTTTTCGATCACCAAATACACATAGAATTCCGAATTTATGAATTGAAACGTCGCACAAAACCGAATGAAACGTCAGTGAATACGACACAACAAACACGACGGCGGATGGACAACTGACTGAGTTTTTTCCCTCACTATAGGCCAGCCAGAGAGACAGGTTCTCGGAATCTCGTAACAGTAAAGTAGGCTAGGCTAAAACTTGAAAGACCATACTTGCGACGTTGTCGAACTGCCGCCTTATTCAAAAATGTTAAAGATTATTCTATTTGAATTAACAAGTCGGATCGTTAACATTTTGAACTGATATCAATCTGCTTGGCATAAACTAAATTAACTTTTATCACACTTTTTCATCTCTAGAACTTACTTCTTGCATGTTTTCCTTACGTTTCACATAACAATATTTATTAATGTTATAACAGTTATTTCATTAGCCTCTCACGCTGTCATTTACAATATTTTATTATTCATACTTAATTCACTTGTTTATTTATTTATTCAGTCGTTTAAAAAATTTCATTCCTTAATTTATTCTCTTTTTAAAACCATATTTGCGATGTTGTCAAGCTGTCCTTTATTCAGGAATGTTAATGAAATTTATATTCACATTATTCGAATGGGTTGTTAATGTTTTAAGCGGCCCCTAGACGTTCAATATTGTAGTCAATATATTAAACAATATATTGTGCAATATATTGACTGGAGGATCCACACGTTACTATATTATTGTCCAATAATTTAGTTTACAACTGAGTTTCAAAATTCTTTACACGTTTCAATTCTTTTCTAAAGTTAATGCACAACGGATTGAATATTTTAACTACCTGTGACTTATCAGCATCTGGATACAACTCTTATATTTACAAAGCAATTGTTCGTATTGTTCATTTTTCTTAATTTTATTGCTATAATCAGCGCTTTTAATATTCCACAAAGCTGGTAAGCTATGGTATAATTCAATACACTCCAAAATAAATTTTCTCTCTTCTTATTTACTTACTTTATCTTTCGTAGCCATCTCGATCAAAAAACCAATATCTTACTAATGTTCACTGCTTGACTGCGGAGACAGAAATGAACCATTATTGTGAAATATCGCCCACAGACGATTCAATATTTATCAGATAACATCATATTGCACAATAAATATCAAACTCTTTTTGATTGACTCAATACATTGTGCAATCCTTTAACATAACCTACAGACGATCAATATTATTGTTCAATATGCATTATTGTGCAATATAGTGACCATAATATTGAACGTTTAAGGGCCGGTTTAAACTGATGTCAATCAACTTGGCATATTTTAATGTTAATCAATGTTATCAATAGTCTTTCAAGTTTTCATTTGCAATAATGTTTTATTACAAATTAATTTATTGACAAATAACTGGCTACTGAGGAACAATAAATATTAAAGTTCGCGTTTGTCTGTTTGGTGTATGAATGATATTAGGAATTTCTTACAATACACTTTGGCAATATTGGATTAAGTTTTAAGTGGAGCTGCAGTTAATCATGCTGCCACTAAACATATGTCCAAAAGTTTGGAATATTTACAAATAGGTTATGATACTCTAAAAATTGTGATGAATATTTATTTAAATGAAAATAACAAAAGCATTGTTTTACTGATAACAAAGGTTTTCCGATTTTAGCTAATTCCATTGAGACTGGTATTTACACATTATTTCAGTTCTTTTTCAATTTTCAATCAATACGTAGAAACATGATATCTCATTTTAACAGATCAAGAGTAATTGCTTTGTTGTAACAGGGCTTTAATCAAAGTGATATCGCGGAAATTGTAGATGTTTCCCAATGTACTGTATCGAAAATTCATAAAAAATTACAAGAGATAAATGACGTAAAGGATAGACCCAGAAGTGGTAGAAAACGACGTACAACAGTTGCACAAGACCGGCAGATATCGTCAGGAATCTACAAGTGGTATATCAAAGGAGCTTGTTAGGCTTGAAGAGGAAAATGTTTCACCACAAACGATAATACGCTGAAAGCGGTAAATTTGCATCGCAGAAGACCTTAAGATTGCAATGGGCTAGAGAAATGGTGGATCATAATCCTAACTGGAATAACATGATGTTCTCCGATGAGACGAGAATTGGTCAGAATTGGTCAGGTCGACAAGCCCGACTAGAAACAGCTCAACCACGTATCCCATTTGAAGGTGAGAGCGTGATGTTTTGAGGTGGTATCATGAGGGTTACACGGACACCTCTACTGGTCCTGGAGAGAAGAGTCACTGGTACTGTGTACATCCAGGAAGTTTCAAATCTTGTTGCGCGCCTGTTCCGAGGCGCAGTGGACGACAAATTTGTTTTCATGGATGGCAACGGACCTTCTCATTGAACAGCAGCAGCACAAAATTTTATTGAAGAGGGGGGAATAACCAAGTTAGAGTGGCCAACAAATTCCCCTGATATAAATATCATTCAACATGCTTGGGACATTCTGAAAACATGTATCAAGAAGCGAAACAATCTTCCTCTTACCCTGCGAGAACTAAAAGAGGCTACTCATGAAGAATGGAAACAAATTCTACAAGACGAAATTGATCATTTAATCGACAGCATGCCAAATCGTCTACCCGCATGCAAATAGACCCATGGAGGAACTACTGTTTATTACTTTTATTGAAAGTAGTTCTTTTTTTTTATTTAAATTGCTTTTGAAGGCAATTGGTACATTGTAATTTTTTGACTCCAAAATAATAAATCAATTTTACATACATTGGTCATTTGGTGTCGAGTTTTACTTAGTACCACTAAGAGTTGTAATAAAATAATGATTACGTAAACGAGTAGAAGAAAAACTTAATATCAATAAAAAAGTGAAATGTTTGAATAGTCCAAACTTTTAGACATATGTGTATATTGTAGGTGGGGTATAGTAGTTACATTTATCCTAAAAAAACTAGATATTTGCAATATTACTTGTTTTGTTTTTACCAAAAAATATTTTCCCACGTAATATCTTGTATAAATGAATAAAATTCTGTTTCATAAAATGGTGTTTAAGTAAACGTGTTATATTTGAACCAAAAAAGTCATTTAATTTTTTTATAGAAAAATGTTTTAAAAGTAGCTTCGCTCTAGGTAAATAGAACGAAACCTTGACACTGTCATAAAAGAAATTTAAATATCAACTGGTTTATGTTATACAACCGTAACATTTGCCTTTCTGATTTCTTTGAGAATTACTTTCGTATTATAAACCTACCATTAATATTGACTGCGTCAATTTTTATAAAGTCTATGATTAAACGAACTAAGTTCCTGCCATTTTTTTATTAACTCTGAAAAGGTAAGGTTGGGGTCGGATGTGATCCCAGCGTAACTAATTTGCTTATTTCTCCCCTCCATCCCTTCCAATAGCCACGAGAGGACAGGGACCCTACCAGGCAGTATCCAGGACACTGTGAGCGTCAGAGGAGTTGCATCTTCCTGGTAAGTGGCATTAAACTACGGTGTTTATTTTTAATCAGCCTTACCCAAGTTGTAGTCATATCCGACCCCATCTTACCAGTTACGTTACAATTTTGATTTTTTTTTCAGTTCCTTAGCACAATTAGTTATTATAGGATGTTTCACACTTCTGAAGAGGCGTTGGCTGAATTACGGAGGCAACAACAATAACCAGATGCTGAAAGAAATGATGTGGAGAGAACAAAACTTGAATCGAAAAGCGATGATAACATATTATCGAATAGTGCCGATGAAGACGATTTTATTTGCGTTGCAGATGATGATGATGAAACTTTGATTTAGAAATAAATGAAAATGATAATACGAATTACGAACTGGGCAAAGATTTAGAAACTGAGTGGAGTGACATGCCGGTTCTTTCAAAATTTTCCAGAATAACAACCTTTACGTATTTCTACCCATCTTCCATAAATCTGTGAGAACCTGCAGTTCCTAAGAAATGTGATTTCTCTGATATAAGTAAAACTATTAGAAGTACAAACGTTACATATAATATGTATTTAGAAAATATAATGAGATACTGCAATTTTTAATTTTCATAATATGATCCATGCATGCCACTTTAAAACCAAGTAAACTCAGTTATTAATAGAAACGTTTTAAACAATTTCCTTTTCCTTTTTAATTTATAAAAATGTGTTTTTGGGGGCGGGGATCCGACCCCACTTTACTATTTAAGTCGCAGAAATCCACCTTACCTTTAGAGGGGTAAAAAATGTTATTGAAAAAAATCAACAAGTATAACAATTAATTAATCAATGACATCATTCTCCGTCATTGTTCGCGACTTGCTCCCACTTCTCCACCAATTTATTGACGCCGTTTGACCAGAAATCGCCGGTTCTAACTCAAAAAGTTTTTAAGCCAATTGTAGAGGTCCTCATCGTTTTCGAAGGTTATGCCCCTCATTTGGTTAGACATCGAAATCGGTTAACCGCTATAACCGCGAAACTGCTCGAAACGCGCACACTGCGATCAAAAACTTCGAAACTGCCCGCGATTTTCACAGTTTGAAGATAGATTTCAAAAGAGCAGTATGTATTGTTGCTCTAATATTGTTGTATTGTTGTATAATATTGTAGTATTGTTGCGCTAACTAAGGTCTATTGGTTACAATTTCTGGCGGGGTTTTTACCCGCGCGCGATTTTGTAACATTTCACGGTTTTAAATTCAGTCGCGAGAAAAAACCGTAAGTGCGGACGCTTGTATTAGTTTTCTTGACTCACAAAATCATGCGGATAAAAACCATGGCGGTTTAGCCGTAGTACGGCCTAAGGTTAAAGTGTAAGTGTGTATATACCATCGGTCGAAAAATGAACATGGAACAAAGAGCGAATATTAAGTTTTGTTTTAAACTTGGTAAAATATTAACCGAAACGTTTCAATTAATAAATCAAGTATATGGTTAGAATTTTTTATACCATGGCAGGGTCCTCGAGTGGTTTAAACGATTCAAAGAAGGTCGTGAGCACTTCAAAGGAGACGAACTGGAATCCTGGGCCGCAAAATTCCGTGTTTACTCCAAGTAATATTGAAATTGTGCGTAAACGTTTAAAAAAAATCAAAATCTTCGTTGTGATACTTGGAAATGAAATTGAACATGTCTAAAGATTCAATTCATCACATTTTAACTGATCATTTGGGATTTGTGCACGCTTTGTCCCACACAAATTGACTAACGACTAAAAATTGCTCCGAATCCAATGTTGCAAGGACTTAATTAAAGAGTCGAAAAAGGACGAAAACTTCAGGTACAGTATTGTTACTGGTGATGAGATGGATGGTTGTCAATATGATCCAGAAATCAAGCATCAAAAAACCAAATAAAAGCACCCGAGCGAGCCAAATCCGAAGAAAAACCCTCTCGAGAAGTAAAAAATCAAAACAATGTTGATTTGTTTCTACGATTCGTAGGGAACTGTGCCGAAGGAGCTCATTCCACTTTGTCAAACCATCAATGCCGTGTTTTGTCTGGGTGTTATGAAGCTTATGTTGCCGCGTATTTGTCGTGTGCGGCTACAATACCATCAACAGGGCAGCTGCCGCTTATTGCACGAATATGCACCGTCTCATCGCTCGACGCTCATCACTGATTTTTTTACCAAAAATGGCATTTCAACCATCAATCATTTACGATGCTCACCTGATTTAGCTTCCTGCGACTTCTACCTCTTCGAAAAACTTCATTTGCCGATGAAAAAACAGCGTTATGCCGACATTGAAGCCATTTAAGAGACGTCGACCGCCATCCTGCAGGACATATCTTTGGCCGAGCTCAAAAATTCATTCGTTAACCTAACTGACCGAGCAAAACATTATATTGATACCCAAGGAGACTATTTTGAATGAAAATAATGATTTTTGCCAAAAAAATTAATATTTTGCTTTTTTAAGTCCTGTTTTCCATGAGACGCACCTTATAAATCTTAGTTCGTTTATTTAAAATGAATTTCCATCAAGTGTCAGCTACCTCAGACAAATATAAAATTTACAACCTAATTTTTACGATCTTTCTTACGGTCTTCGAGATTGTCATTTGTAATCAGAGTTGTCTTAGCTCTTTGATACAAAAAAACTGAGAGTTCCATGAGTTCGTGACAACAAGCTAGAGACAAGTGAGAGACAAGCTATTGGTATGAAAGAAACAGGTTTACGTATTTGTGAAATAGCGATACGATGAAACATTGCTGCTTGTAACATTTTGATGACGTGGATAACGTTCTAGAAGTATCCAGGGACTTAGCGAACGTTATCTTAGACTTATTGCTGTACGAAATCAACATAAAAATATCCGAAAAGTGCGTGACACTTTTGTTTCAGCTGCAGGCAGAAATGTTTCGAGGATGATTGATGTATGTTTATTGTTCTTATTGGGTGATTTTTCTTACAGTCTATCATAAGACGTATCGCTTAGAATGATGCCAAGTTAAAATCAAATAGGAACTTATATAGAATAGAACTCTATTTGCTTTAGAAATGAGTCTTGTTTAGGCGATCACGATTGATGTAGAAGGGTCAGACGTTTTTAAGCTGAAAGGTGACATATAATAATCGAACTAGAACAGCATGCGGTTATCACTTCAGGAATAATGGTATGAGGGGTTATATGATTGAAAACAAGCCACCCTTAGTCCAATCAAAGAAAGTTAAATTCAGTGTCAGTTTAAATTCAAAATCAGTTTATGTAACATTATATATTAGTAATGTCTGAATGATTGTGGCGTGTTCATATATTTTTTTCTTTAATTGGGGTTTTCGCCACGATCTAAAACTTAAAACATTTCAAAATATCTGTTCTTATGTAAATAAATGTTAATATAATATGTTTGGTTTTTTGTTTTTACCCAGCGATTTTTTATTTACATTAGTACAGATATTTTGATATTTTTTGAGTTTTAGATCGTGGCGAAAAACCCAAATAAAGAAAAAAATTAAAAAAAAAACATTATATCTTATAATACACATATATCATTGATTGAACTCTTAAACTTGACGCATGTAAACAAGGGTAGTTATTTATGTCTCTGAAATTGGCAACAGTGGTGTTGCTAGGCGCCATCTGACATATTCATCGTAAAGTTCGACATTGTTGACTGTATACGTACTCAGCTCGTTTTGTCATATGGATGCTATTTGTGTTGTTTAGCGACTCATTCAAAAAATGGAATTAACTCGTAACAATTTTTGTGCGATGATTTACTACGACTTTCGACGTGGATTATCTGGACAATGCATCGATCAACTCACTTCGACTTTTGGTCACCACAATAAATCACTACCTAAAACCATTGTATTATCACTGGTTTAGTGAATTCAATCGTAGCCGTCGTTCGCTCACGGATGAATTTAAAGAAGGTCATTCATAATCGGCTGTTAGAAAACATCGATACTGTGCGGGAACTGATAAAGCAAGATCGTAATGTGGCATACCATGAGATTGAGGCATCACTGGGTATTAGTATAACAAGCATAAACAAGATTTTACATGACAAAACAAAACAAAGCATAAACAAAGATTTATGAGCGTTGGATTCCGCATAACTGGACAATAGCTCAAAAAATAGGCTCGTGTCGATGGGTGCAAAAAGATACTCAAAAATACAATCGTGGTCAACATCTACACAAGTTCAGAATCTATGCGTTTGACCCGAAAGTAAAAAGCAGTCGACTGTATGGGTCTTTCAAAATGAGCCAAACTCAAAAAAGTTGAGTACAAGAAACACTTTGAAACAAATGGTCGCCTGTTTTTTTTTTTTGGATAAATGGGCATGTGGTTACAGTGCCACTAGAGAATCGTAGGACGGTCAATTCTGAATGGTACATAACCATTTGTTTGCCAAAAGTATTTGAAGAAATAAGAAAAAATAACCAGCGACGCAGGATAATTATTCACCATGACAGCACCAGCTCTCACACATCGGACAAAACAAGTCAATATTTAACCGGTCAAAACATTGAATTGATAAATCATCCGCCTATCAAAATATATATATATATATATATATATATATATATATATATATATATATATATATATATATATATATATATATATATATGCAAAAAGAAATCACTGGGTGCCAGATCGGGACTGTACCGGATCTGGCACCCAATGATTTTCGATGCCATAAGAAGCGGTTGATGCGTTCAAAATGCCTGTTTTGGAGATACCTCATTCGGAATGGAAAAAGTGCTATGAAAATTGGTTCAAACGTACGTATGGAAAAATGCATCGACCATCGCGGAGAATATTTTGAAGAACAATAAAACCATTTTCCATGATATATTTGTTTTTATTTATTATTCCGGATACATAAATAGCAACCAGCGTATGGTCAAAAATATTTGGTATCGTTCATTTGGCTATGATAGAAGAACTAATTTTAACGTTTTGTTATAAATTAATTAAATAAATGAAATAATAACCGAATAAATAAACTATTAAACAATTAAATTAAAAAATACCATAGTCAATTAAGGTATACATTAATAAAATTATTGATCGCACCAAGAATCCAAGGCAATTTTATTCCGTGCAATTTCTTTGAAATGGATTCAAATGTTTTTTGTATATTTATTTTACTTAATCGTTGACCTTTCTACTTTTCACTGCTTGTTGTTATATTAAACAAAAAAACTGTAAAAAATAAAAAGTCTTGCATTAATGAAAGATGCCCATTTACCCCAAAAAAACAAGCGACCATTTGCTTCGAAGTGCTTCTTGCGCGAACAACTTTTGTTGGATTTGGCTCATTTTGAAAGACCCATACAGTCGACTGCTGTTTACTTTTGGCCTCATACGCATAGATCCAAGATTCGTCACCTGTGTAGATGTTATACACCGCTTTTGACGCACCACGATTGTATTTTTTGAGCATTTCTTTGCACGAATCGACACGAGCCTTTTTTTGAGCGATTGTCAAATTACGCGGAATCCAACGTGCACAAATCTTTTTCACGGCTAAATGTTCATGTAAAATCTTGTATATGCTCGTCATATTAATATCTAGGGATGCCTCAATCTCACGGTATGTTACGTGATGATCTTGCTTTATCAGTTCGCGCACAGTATCAATGTTTTCTGGAATAACAATGGATTTTAGGCAAATTTCTTGAAATTCGTCCGTGACCGAACGACAGCCACGATTGAATTCACTAAACCAGTTATATACAGTGGTTTTAGATGGTGCTTCATCGTCAAAAGTCGAAGTGAGTTGATCGATGCACTGTTATTAGTTCCATTTTTTGGCTGAGATGAAACTTTTAAGTCACTAAACAACACAAATAGCGTCCGTATGACAAAACTTTCTGAATACATATACAGCAAACAATGTCAAACTTCACGATGTATATGTCAGATAGCACCTAGCCATCATTGTTACCAATTCCGGATACATAAATTGCAGCCTTCGTACATTTTGATAGTAATGAATTAAGTTTTAAGTAAAACTCTAGATAATCATATTGTGACTATATAATGGATATATAAAAATTATTTGGTTTCAACTGATCTCTTCATTCACTAGCCGGTCGCGTTGATGTGGGCGGTAAGAGCAGCGGCTAGCCGCTGCTGTGCCAAAACCGCATTGGAGCGGTAGTTGGTTCGATTCCAGCGCTCGGATGGTTGTTTTTATTTCTTTCTTCTTTCTGTTCCTAAATGTTTGTGATTGTTTCTAGGCAAGAGTGTAAAATCCGACAACAAATTACTCCTCAGTCACGCCAGTTAAAGGCTGGGTAAGGCCGGATGTCTT
This sequence comes from Cosmopolites sordidus, assembly GCA_031761425.1. Classification (NCBI taxonomy): domain Eukaryota; kingdom Metazoa; phylum Arthropoda; class Insecta; order Coleoptera; family Curculionidae; genus Cosmopolites; species Cosmopolites sordidus. The sequence goes on from JARFXV010000903.1 coordinate 94,145, forward strand.
CTGAGAAGTGTTCTACGTTAGTCACTCGCCAGTCGGTAGGCTTCCTGATAGACTTATGGGTAAGTTCATAACCAAGGGTTGATGGACTGAGGGGGGTGCTGGCCTGGGTTGTCGGTGGCTGATGACCGTGGTTCGGAACCCACGTTAAGCTGTAGGTCCAGTTGCTAAATAGCCTTGTAATTGCTGATGCGTCTCTAATGTAAATCCTTTCCTTTCCTTTCTTCATTCACCATATTCGTGAGGGTTCTCAACACGTGATGGTCTTCAAAATACACTTGACTAGTGGTTTCTTTCTGTGTTGAAATAATAGGATTTTTGTAAAATATGGTAAGATTTCATTGGAAAAAAGTTAATAAATGTTTCACTGGATATTTAGGGATTAAAGGAATAAAAAATACCAAAAAGTGGAAATGTTTAAATCAACTAAATTAATATAAACAACATATCAATGCACTCGCCCGACGGTGCCTGCTTTCCGTCCTTATTATATGCTTCCTCTTACAGCGAATCGCAATATGCAGTAGTTAGAATGGTGCCTAGGTAAAATTGAAAGGAATCTAGAACTAAACTTTATTTACTTAAGTAATGAGTCTAGGATTTTTAGGTGGTCATGATAAACGTAGAAAGATCAAACGTTTTCCAGGTGACCGACGTTCAGCTATCAATACAGGATCTATGGAATTATTGTATAAGCTCTCCAAACACTTGAGAAGCAGGTCACCCCTAGTAACCATCAGTGAAAATTGAAACGCAGTCCATTTTTATTCTTCTTCCTGTGGCGCTTCAGCTAGTCGGTGAGCTTGACATCGTTCAACTTTCGTCACCAATTGAATCGACCAACCCTTGCCAATTTATTATGTAGTAGTTCTTTATCATCCCTTCTTACATTGTCGTGCCATAGCGTATTTGCTTTACCTCTTTTTCTGTTACCTCTGATTCGCCCCACCATGATTTTCCGTAGTATTCGGTTTTGTGGAGGCAAAGAATTATCTCAAAACATTTATCAATTAATATTTAACATCTGAAATAATGAGCAGATGCCTGCAGAATCGCAGCAGGCGGTAATGTATCGGATTCATAAGAAAGAAGGTAAACCGAAATGCGAGAACTATAGTGGCATATTATTGTTTACACACCTTATAAATTCTAACAAACATAGTAACGCAGAGGATAGGACCATATATCGAAGAAGGAATTGGCGAATCTCAGGCAGGGTTTAGAAGACGACAATCTGGCAGGGTTTAGAAAAAATTTCAATCTCTATCACTAGTAGTGGCCAACCTTTTCATGATATATTTTGAAAATATGACAGTGAGGAGCGCTAATCTCAAACCAAAACTATGGGTCCGATATGTCGACGAGATTTTCATCGACAACAAATTAAATAATCTCAGGACAAAATCCTGTAAGCGACAATCAACCAAATGTTTGTGTAATTTTAACATAAACGCTTTGTGCCAACCGCGTAACACAAATTAATGTTAAAAGTAACACAAATATGTGTTAAAATACTCTACGATCAACCATACAAATTTTGACACATTTAAATGTTAAAAAAATCCCACCTTTAGAATGAAATGATGTACAACCTCGAAATTTAGGATACATTTTAGAATGAATTAGAATTCCTTTAGAATGAAACGATGAACATATAAACACATATATTGTTTGCAATGAATATAGCGTCGTGTTTGCCGCGTAAAAACTATAGGTGGGAGGAAGTCGTCAACAGATGACTAGTGCAAAATTAACACAATTTTGTGTTAATTTTATAGCGACATATTTAAAGTATTACTATTGAACGAAATAACACTTTTTTATGTTAAAAAAAGCGAACGAACAACACAATCGTATTGTGTCAAATCAACACCCAAAAGTGTTAAATATTTAATACACAAATTTTACCACAGACTTTTTTGATACAATGATGGGACATTTTTTACTGTGTAGTACAAAAGCATCAGCGAAACAGATATAGACGTAAACAGAAATACCAGGTCTGTAAATATGAAACCGGAATTTACTCATAGATGGTCCTATCAGTCAATGTAGTCACCGTCAAACTGCGTCATTTCCTTGTTGACATCAGTCAAAGATTTTCAACTTACAACAATACAAGTTTCATTCAACAACATAGTTTGTAATAGTGTAACATGTCGAATTTTGTGCCTGGACACTACGATTTGCGGATAGCATTGATTTTCTGTTACCATTTGACGAAAACTGCTGCAGAATCGCATCAAATGTTTGACGAAGCTTAGTCTGAGCATGCTCTTGGTAAATCACATTGCTTTGAGTAGTTAAAAAATTCAAATCTGGTGATTTTGACGTGAGAAACGAAGAACGTGGAAGACCACCGAAAAAGTTTGAAGACAACGAATTATAAGCATTGTTGGATGAGGATGACTCTCAAACGCAATAACAACTTGCGGATCAATTAAATGTGACACAAGATGCTGCCTTTATAATTTGAAAGCCATGGTTAAAATCCAACTGAATGAAAGACAGCAGGAAAACCGAAAAACCACTTGCGAAATGCTGCTCGCCAGGTATAAAAGAAAGTCATTTCCTCATCGAATTGTGACTAGCGATAAAAAGTGGATATATTTTGAGAATCCTAAGCGTAAAAGATCATGGGTAACTCCAGGCGAATCATCGACATCGACTGCAAGGTAGAATCGCTATGGACGGAAGACAATACTCTGTGTTTGATGGGATCAGAAGGGTATGATCTATTATGAACTGCTAAAACCTGGCAAAGCCATTAATACTGAACGCTGCCGATAACAAATGATCGATTTGAATCAAGCTTTGCATGAAAAATGATCAGAATATCAAAAAAGGCAACACAAAGTAATTTTGCTTCATGATAATGCACCATGACGCACAGCAAAACTGGTCAAGAAAACAATTGAGGCGTTTAGTTGGGAAATATTTCGCATGCGGCTTACTCACCAGACTTGGCTCCGTCCGATTACTACTTACTTGCTTCGATGGGATACGCACTTGCGTAGATAAAGAAAAGCAGATCGTAGGCGTATTAACACGATCGAACACATTATTAAGAGAAACATATAATGAAATACAAGTGAAAGCTAAAAGAGCCGGTCTAGAAATAGATATTAACAAAACAAGGATGCTCGAAAAAAGCATCAATCCAAGAAAAGAACAAAACTGGATAATCGGCGATGACAATATTGAAGATGTGAAGGAATTCATGTATCTGGGAAGCAAACTTCACAAAACCAACAACCTCACAGGATATATTAGAAATCGCATTATGAAGGGTAACAAAGTTACCTATTCTTTGCATTCTGTCCTAAGATCTAAGCTGATTCAAACGAACACGAAATTTAGCATATATAAAACACTCATTCGGCTATCATTTTGGCGGCGAACAGTGGATCCTCACAATGAAAGCAGAAAAGATGATTGCAGTATTTGAAAGAAAAATCCTCAGAAAAAGTTTTCGTGCAGTGAATGACAATGGAATTTGGAGAATCAGATATAACTTCGAATTCAAGCAATTGTACAAATATCTGGAGAGTGTAGATTGAAGGTTTAGCTACTCAGATCCGGTTGAAGGCGAAGACTGAAGGAGGACAAGCTCACTGACGAGATGTAGTACCAGATGTACGAGATGTAGGATGAAGAAGATTAACTGTTTAGTGATTAAAAGAATAACAAGTAGGCGAAAATGTATATAATACGATGGTAGTCTGAAAAGTTTCCAGTCCAGAAACAAATATGTTTTTGTCAAATTCAGTTTTGTTTCTTAACATAGTCTCCTTATAATTTTATACATTTTTCCCAGCGATCCTTCCATCTCTTTAATCGGTCCAAATAATAGTTGACACCTTGTTCTGAAAAGTAGCCATTTAGGAATATGATGGCCTCTTCATTTATTTAAAATATTTGTCCTTCAAGCGAAACGAGCCTAAGAAAGAGAAAAAAGTTGCTGGAGGCCAGATCTGATGAATACGGTGGGTGGTGAATGAATTCCAATCCCAATTTGCGAATTTTTGCCATGGCAACCACTGTATTGCGAGACGGTGCGTTGGCTTGGTGGAACAAAACTTTCTTTTTCTTCAAAAGCGACCATATTCCCTGACCACCACACCTGGTATTTGACAAATACCAAGTATACCACCACACCTGGTATTTGTCAAATACCAGGTGTGGTGGTTAATAATTCTTAATTTTATCTAAAAAAAACACGTTTAATTTGGGTGAAAGGAAAAAAATAAGTTATACAATGTGTGCGTCATCGCTACCTACACATTTTTCCCATCTCTCTGGCAATTTGTGCATGCCCTTCCAAAAAAACCGTACATCTTTTGAGGTGGTCCAGTTATTAAATTATTTTTGACATCTTCGTAATTGTTGAAGTGTTTCATGGAAAGTACATGAGACATCGATGAAAGCAAGTGGTAGGCAGAACGGGTCTAGTCTGATGAGCACGGCGGGTGGGGTAAGTGTTCCCAGCCAAGTGCAGAAATTGCGTCTCTGACCGCTTTCGCTGTGTGGGATGGACTGTTGTCGGGCTGCCAAATCACTTTTCCTTATCTTGTGGTCGTTTTTCTATCAATGCATGAACAATTGATCATTTGAAGAGTAGGCAAGCTAAATGATCTATGTGCCAAAATAAGGGATAGTCTCTTTTTTCTATTTATATAATATATGCACCAACACGAATGTGCTGCTACAAGATCAAAGTGCCAACTTCACTATATATGTTAAAAAAAGCAAATATGCAATATATGAATAGAAACAATGTCATATTAACATTTGAGGACCGAATTGTCATCAAAAATCTAGGACGACCGACACCGATTATGTAAATCGAGCAAGTTAATATTACTCAAAAACGAACATACAAACACAGATTCAATAAAACCGGGTATGAGAAGTATTCCTGGTTATGTGGATGCGAGATAACAAATAAATTTTATTGTTTTCTGTGCATTTTGGCACAAGTCGGAAAACCAATGAATGCGGGCGATTTTGATCTTGGCTGGATTAAACACGGTGTTAATGAATTGAAACAGTTGGACGCAACGGTAAAATCGCATTCTATTTCACAAAGATATTTGAAAAATGAGTTAGAAATTAATATTTTGGAGAAGATAGAAATTCCTTTCCAACTCAGTAATGCACATCGGGACTATAAAAAAGAACAATAAAACTATTGATAGCAATCGTTACATATTGTCTAAGTTAATTGACGGTATGAAATTATGTGGGACATTTGAGCTTGCCTTAAGTGGGTATGACGAAACCTACACTTCAGAAAATTCTGACATTTTTAGAGGGCTAATAACTTTAATGGACGAAATAGACAGTATTTAAGAAGCTCATTTTAAAGAAAGAAAAAATAAATTATTTCTAGGCATCTCCAAACAAATTCAGAACGAATTACTGGATTCAATGTTGCATGTTTGTCGCGATTTATTAAAAAATGAAATTCACACAGCAAAATATGTTGCCATACAGACCGATGAAACAACCGATACTACTCAAATGCAGATGGTTTTTATAATCAGATATGTTATAAAATGGCGAAATTTACGAGAGATTCTGGACTTTTTAATACCAAAAAATCACAAAGCAGATGGAATTGCAGGCGAGATTCTGACGGTGCAAAGCGAGTTAGGAATAGACAAAGCACCTAAGAAACTCACAGCCCAAAGTTATGATGGTGCTTCTGTAATGAGAGGTACAGTCGGAGTACAAGCCAAAATTATAAATTATTTATAAGAATCCACAGCGTATTCACTGCTATGCTCACCAATTAAATCTATTAATTGGAAGGTGTACAATAGAAAAAAATGTAAAGGTGTTTTCTGCAAATCTGTCTGCATTTCCTGCATTCTTTTCTCGATCACCCAAAAGGTCAACTATTCTGGACAGCGTCGTGAACAAGCGTCTACCCCGTGCGGCCCCTGCCAGATGGAACTTCACGTCTAAATGTGTGAATACTGTTTATATTTACAAAGAATTGCAAACATGTCTTGAAGAAATTATGGACGCCAAGTCGGATTAAAATTCTATTAATCAAGCTTAGGGGTTAACAAATTATTTGGTGGATGATAATTTTAAATTTTGGTTGTTTTTCTTCAATACAATAATGCCTCACTGCGACATTCTCTTTAATCAACTGCAAAGCAGGCAACTAGATGCACTTAAAGTTAAGAAGAATTTAGTAACTTTTTCAACAAGCATTTAAAATATTAGAGACAGTATAGAAATTAATTAAGAATTTAGTAACCCAACTGATGAAAAATATATAACGATCATAGGGAATCGCAGAAAGAAACGGAAATTTACTTACAAGGAGGACCCCAATCCGAATGTCAGGATATGCAAGGAAATTTGTGATACTTTAACCATACAAGTTCATGAACGTTTTAGTTTCAATGTATACCTAACTGTTGCAAATTTGTTTGAAACTGCAAAATTTGGTGAATATCGAGCCGTCTTTCCAAATGAAGACATTAAAACTGTGTAATGTAAAACTGTAATCTATTTGCAAACGTAAATTACTTAAAATTAAAAAATGAACTCTCGGTAAAGTACGCACGGGACGATTTTATAAAACATAGTGGGGGTGTGTCGCTGTTACAAATGTTTATCCAAAACAATTTAACATCACTATATAGTGAATCTATGGTATTGCTGACTGTTTTGTGTACCGTCCCTATGGCGACTGTAGAAAGCGGAAGATGTTTCTCTACCTTCAAACGAATCAAAACATTTTTAAGAAACACTATGGGCCAGGAACGACTGTGCCCGTAAGCAATGCTATCTATTGAAAAAAAACTTGTAAAGTCAATTTATTCAATATTCTTACTTTTCATACTATTTCATACTAAAGTATTTCAAGAATTCTTCAATAGATTACCTGTGTTCTTTAAGGGTTTTGAAAGCCCTTAATAAGTAGACTTAGATCATTTTTGTATATTTTATTAGTTTATTTCCTACAAAAAAGTTTATTCGTTGTATTAATATTAAAATTTTCTTATAGTATATGTTTAGGTATGTTAGTAAAGACAAAATATTAATAAAAAAATATATAATTGTTCTATTTCTAGCTATAAAACAATTTTTTGTATTTTACAGCAAATTTTGGTTTTGGCACTTAGATCACTTAGCTTGCCCATTTTATATTTGTTGACAGTAGTGAACAGTATTAAGTGTTTCACCTGGTTTCAGAAGTTCATGATGCACGACACCTTTCTGATCCCACAAAATTCGCAGCATTGTTTTCTTTTGAAAGCGATTCGGTTTTGCGATCGATATTGATGGTTGTTCTAAGTACACCCATGATTTTCTGCTGAGTGGGTTCTCGAAATATATCCATTTTTCGTTTGCAGTCACGATCCGATGCAAAAAATTTATTTCATGCCGAGAGAGCAAAATTTAGCGCACCGATTTTTACTTTTCCATCTCTCGTTCAGCTGATGTGGTACCCATTTTCCTGTCTTCTGAATCTTTCTAATGACATACAGATGATCACAAATGGTTCGCCGATCAACATTTAACCTCTCTGCCATTTGTTATTGAGTATACATATAGTCTGCTTCTAACAATGCTTGCAATTCGACATCTTGATTTTTTTTTCGATTAATATAGGCGTTCTTTGTCTTTCAAGTCGAAATCACCATTTTTGAATCGTCTAAACCAACGCACACGAGCGTATTGCATTGTCACCGTAAGTTTCCACAAGTGTACGACGGCTTTCACTCGCGTTTTTCTTTTGATTGAATAAGGAAAGAAATACGTGGCGCAAATGCTCTTTTCTTGACTCGAAACTCGACATATTTACCACATGAAAAAAATATATTGCTACTCAAAATCATTTAAAAATCAATGACGCTTTAAAAGGTACTGTCATAGCATCAAAATGACATAAGAGATGAGACTGTAAAACGACCCCTGCTTCCGGCGCCATCTTAAAAAAAAATAGATTTATCAACCGCCACACTTGGTATGATAATCATTTGGTCACACTCGAGTCATCTCTGTGTAATATTACGAACTTTTCGAACTGCTTACGTATTCGTTTTGTTTTTATAACTAAAATATATTCCTATGTAATATCCTTGTTTGAACTATAATTCGATTAAATGATTTTTAAGTAAACTTGTTAGGTTTTATTCAGAAAAGCTCTAGTCTTATAATTTTTTATTATATAATAGAAATGTTTTAAGTCGCTTCGCTGTAGGTAAATAGAACGGAACCTTGACACTGACAAAAGAAATTTTGAAACCAACTGGTTTACCTTATATATATATATATCGTAACATTCACCTTTATGATATTTATTTGAGAAGTATTTCCTTATTGGAAAATTTCACCAACAATTGATTGATATAGCAATAGATGGGAATTATTAACAGGGCTTGTGTTAAGCCTACATTATCTTTCTATATAGATTGCACTTTTCCGAGATGGCCTGCAACGACTTTCTAATAACCAAATAGTTTTAGGTCATTGTGTTGGCAGAATGAATTATTAAGTCATGACACTCTTTTGCATTGTACCGAGATTTTTTTTATTGTACCGAGCCTTGATTTAATCTCCAAATCCACGTGACCTATAAATGTGGACGATACGACAAGTTGGTAATGATTAATACGAAATCATTAACTTTTGTAAGCTACGACATACGTTTATTGTTTTCTTTTTTCACATTTTATAAATAATATTTTTCTTTGAATTATATACACAGTTTAGCACTAAGGGGGAAAATCCCTTTAGACGCTTCAAAATGAGTAATTTTTCAGAAGTGTTTTTAAAGATGATAAAATAATTTCATTTTCAAGTTTTAACATCATTTTATTTGATCTTTGAAGAGTATAAAATTATTATCATTAATTTTGTTTATAAAATAATGACTCAGTAATATTTTTTCCTGCGTCTACGGCACAAAAAAAAATATTTATTTCTGTTTCTGATATATGCACGGGAAGGATAAACCTATAAAAAAGTATAAAATTAAAAATCAAGTAATTTAAAAAATTAAGCTTTAAAACAAATAATGTTCAAAGTTTGTACTATTTTTTCGACGTTTTTATCCCAAAAAATAATTTGTTTATACGAAATCTTTAAAAAATTAGGTATATGCTTCCGATAATGATATAGAAAAAAGCCTCCCAAAATTTCAGCTAAATCGATCAATAACTTTTTGAGTTACAGAGCGAGCAGTTTTTATAAATAGTTTCGAGATAATTGCATTTAAAGTTTCTGTACGATAAAACGATTAGTTTTAGTGACTTACCCACGAAGCAGAGATCCCAGGTGCATATGATAGACCTTCAGCCTCTTCTAAAAGCTACTTTTTTCAGTCTGCTGTTGTTTTGGGGCTGCTTTTGTCTAGGAAAGACTACTCCGGTTGTCGCGTTACTCGCGCCTCATCGGTGGTTTCGTCGAAAATTTTGGCATAGGTGCCAATAATTATACTTGCACTATACAAACAAACATACTTGCACTATCGCTTGTACTTGGCCCGAAACTTTCTCCGTGTTTATCAGTAGATTGATTATCTTGATAATTTATTTTTATAGAATTTTTTCAAGCGATATTATATAAGAACATAAAAAAGATGTCTTAAATAATATAAAAAGCACTGGAATATCTACATATCATATTAAAAACAATAATTTTATAGATATTAACAATGTTAAGTTATTATATATAGAAAAGAAAAGTAAAAAATTAGACCTACTAGAAATATTGGAAATAAAAATATCCTTAAGAAATGGTCCTATAATAATCACAAATGCCCAGCTAAATTTCCAAAACACCCCAGTAATAGATAAAATCATATTGTAATTGAATAGCCCGGCTTTAGCTGCGATATTTACAGCTCAACATCCAAAGCTGGGTCCACATGAATAACATTTTGCGCGTGTATTGAATTTACCGGAACAATTTGTTTGAATTATCTGGTGAACAACAAATGGTTCGTCTGCGTGTTGTGCGGCGACAATATTTGTGTGTGACTTTGTGTGTCAGAGCGTCTACATTGCCGCGTAGGCACACCACATGCAACACATACAGAACGCACAACGCAAAAGTGTATTGATGTGAACCCAGCTTAGGGTTTGGATGCGCAGTAGCCTAACGCCTCAGAGCTCATTCGAAGCAGTGCATTCGTCCTGCTGGCATCGGTTACGTATGTACATTCACAGAACTTTTCGTTCTCTGTCTCTGTTAGACAGTGATCCACTCACTCTTTCGTTTGCGCATCTCAGAGGCCAAGATGCTGATGATGCGTCTGCGCGATAAGAGGGGTCTGGCCGCTGGACTGTATATGAGATAACTCCGTAAATATTTAATATTTTTATTTTTCCTCTTGCCAGTATACTCTCAACATACATTATATTTTCAAAATATAAAAAAAATGATTTTTTGAAATTTGTAATGGGATTTCCCTCTTTAATACAGTAGTGGGAACGTGAAAAATCCTGACGTCAGTGGGAATGTTAAGCCCGCCTATCATTAAGGGCAATTTAAAGCACTGTTGTTATGTTATTCGCTAAACTGAAATTTTAGTATTTATTTATTTTATGCGTCAAAGCTACCTTGAACCCAAGCAAAATTAGTATGGTTCAATAGGTTTTTTAAATACCTTTGAAATGAGGTGTAACTTGCCATACAATCCCGTTGAAAATTAGTGGTCAAATGGCACTGTGGCACCATCTACGATGATTACATTATCAGCTGTCACTAGAAAAGGAGTTTACGTCCAGTCATTTTCATATTCCAAATTTCAGACAAAAGAGGGAGAGGGGACTTTCGGCTAGCTCTATATATATATATATATATATATATATATATATATATATATATATATATATATATATATATATATATATATATATATATATATATATACACTTGACCAATAACTCCTGGTATATGGCTCACTATATTGTCGTCTAGTGCGAATAGTTTGCAGAGGAATATCATTCGACCACTTTGTTTTTTATCTTTTCCGAAAAAAAAAATTGTTGCCTAAAAAAATATTTATCAAATTTTTATTTTTCTTATATTTTTAGTAATAATTGATTAAGAAACTCACTATTATTTACGAGATCTAAGTTGTAAATAAATACATATGTACTTACTAAAGGCTCCGGTTCAAATTCTTGGTGCACTAGTTCAACTTCGTCACTTTCTTGTTCAAAAACTGAAGTGTGTAAAACTTTCCAGTTTAAAAGATGGACACCCAACTTCATCATCACTCGACAAATAATTATTATATTCTAAAACTTCATGTATTAATTCGATATCATTTCCTTAAGTACTTTTTAGACGAGCTGGCCATGTCAAAAAAGTCACGTTAACGGCGACATTGGGTCAGATTAACCCATAACCTAATAATCTAATGTTAGCTAGGTGTTCAAAAGGATTAAGTTTGAAGCTTTGGATATAAAACTAATAAGAACGAGCCTTGCCGATCTTTATGCACATATAAATGGGGACGAAAACGGTCATATTGAAACTCCACAGATGACTCATTGTTTTGGAATTTTGGTAGTGGGTGCCGAACAACTTAGAAATTTAATAGTAGATTTGAGCAATTTTAGTGTGTTTTAATCAATAATAAGTGCCGAATAAGTGTACTGGAATACTCTTTTTGTGTGTTCTAGTATAAATACATATTAATAGTTATTATATTGCCAATAAAATTATTTTATTTAAAATTTTGTTTAAATGAAAATTTAAGGTTATGAAGCCAACAAAACGCCTGGTATGCATAGGCGTAGTCAAATTGATTTAGGTAAAATAATAAAATTATAATGTTATTCAAGATAGTGATTATATGATAGTATGTTCTAAAATGTTCAGTTTTCTGAGATACTGGGCCTTAAAAATTGAGACTATTTTTTAGTTTTCATTTGATACATATAAAACATATAACTTTACTCATAAAGAACCTATAAGACATAATTAATAATACAGACTGTTAACTTATTTACAATCCTATTTTTTTTTTGAGAAATTATTGTACTAATAAATGTAAATGTTACTACCATTTTAATTTGGATTTCATGTTATTAAACTAATTTTTCTTTTTTCAAAGTTTCTCAAAGATCCAAATAGAAGAACACAGTGGATTAATTTTATTAAAAGCCAGACTGTATCGAAATCACAGTAGGTTTTTATGTTCCCATCATTTTGCTGAACATAGTTTTGATTGAACATCTAAGGAAAAGTGAGGCTACTACCAAATGCTGTTCCAATAATTGAAGTGGGCCGTTTAAAATATGTAATATGTTTATTTTATCATTTTGATAAACATCTTTCATAGCATTTACTCTTTGAAAGTTACCTTTTTTCGGCTATTGTGAAAAATGAGTTTATACTTGAGGTTATATCTCCCCCTATTTATTGACTATTTACACTACAAGAACGAATTATATTTGAAAATACGCTGTACTAGATGAAAAAATTCGTAAACACTGAAGAACTAAATTCAGAAAGGATGTATGTATTTTAATAATAAATAATCTAGTAAATATTACGGCTTTTTATGTAATTTACGAATATGTATACCTAATTTAAATATGAACATTAACTCGGTGCAAGAGACAACTGATTACCTAACCAATTTTTGGAAATGATATTATTTTATAACAGGAGATTCCAATGTCTTAATAACTTTCTAACAAAATTCAATTTAACAATGCAATCAGAAACACTGAAAATGCTAAGTGACAGCCGCTGTCAAGAATAACGCTGTCCTGCAGGAGCAATGTTTAGTATTGAGTATGTTGCTGTTACGTTCAACAGATTGTGCTCTCATTGTCGTGAAATATTTATTATATCGGTTGTTTCTTATACCGTTCAACAGATGGCGCTGTTTTTCATTAAAAAACATGTTTTTGCCTGTGATAGGTGTGACATCTATATAACAGGTATATAAAAACACGCGCGTATTTGAATGCAAAGTTATGAAAATGAAAATTTCAAAGCAATCGGTGAAGAACTTTGGGAGATTTAAGATTTTGAACAAATTCACATTTACATTTTTTATTTATATAGACTGGGTTTTAAAAATTTAGAAAATTGCTGTTATTAGTGGGCTCAAACAAATTAGTTACCTAAAAAAGTTCCTTAAAAGTTACCTAAAAAGTCTTTCAAAATCCTTTCATGAGAAAACTATTCTTGGTTTTCGCTAAATTAATGGCAAAACATACGAAGTGGAGTGTAACGTATTTAAAAAAACAATTCATAAACTTTTTTTTCACAAGTTAAACACAGTTATGAAATGGATATGACAATGTAAGTCTGGATTGGGACCCAAATAGAATATAAACTACCAGACTTCTCATATTACTTACTTAGCTTTTCTACGGATTGCATGATATTATTCCCATTCTCTTTATTCACGGTTTCGTTAATCGCATTTTCAGCATTCGCGGATTAAAAAATTGTGAACCCTTCTTGAATTCGCAACTGAAAATTATTTTATTCGCCGATCCAAAACTACATATTGTACATACATCTAGAATATTTAGAATAATATATATTTATTTACCAGTTACATTTCAAAACAAACAAGTATCAAAGTATTTAAAAAAAACCTTATTGCCGCTTGGCCGAAAGTTCTTTGATCAATAAGTCGCCGCCGCCATACACGTTGCCGGGTTACGCGTGACGCTATGACATTTTTGATAAAAGCCGCCTTCGTACGATCGGTGCCGAATCTTTTATTTTATTGCTTCAACTTGTGATTCGTCGCAATAATTGCAAGTGAATAACATGTCTCTTCTGCTTTGCTCGCGGTATATAATGTCGAGTAAAAACAAAGGAAAATTAGTTCCTACATGGAAAAAAGTCGTAAAAAATTCCTGCATGGTAAAAAGTCATCTTAAGGTAAAAATAGAAATACTTGACCGTTTATGTTTTGGCGAATCGTTTGCATCCATATCACGTTTTTTCTTTTAATGTCAATGAATCAACTGTACGATCCATCAAGAAATCCTAAGACAAAATAAAGAATTCTGAAGCTTCAACCTCACTATCAGCAAAAATTGTTCGTGATCCAGTAATTGAAAAAAATGGAAGCTGTATTAACATTATCGATTGAAGATTGTAGCTAGAAGAGAGTGCCTCTAACTGGTGCTAAAAAAGTTAAACGTCTTTACGTATATTTTAAAGAACCTGGTGATGAACATACGGATGAAGGATTTCAAGTATCGGAAGGTTGGTTCAATAAGTTCAAGGTACTACAGTCAATGCATAACATCAAAATTGTTGGACAAGCTGCATCTGCAGACACGTCAGTGGCAGCAACATATCCAGAAGAATTTCCAAATTTAATTGCTGATAGTGGATACAACCTCAAGACGTGTTTAATTGAGAAGAAACTGGCCTATTTTGAAAAAGAATTCTAAACAAAACTTTTATATACAAAAGTCAAAAGTCAGCCTCTGGTTTTTAAGGCAGCAAAATATAGAGTTACATTAATGCTCTGTTCTAATGTATCAGGAGATTCTTTAATTAAGCCACTTATGCTTTACAGATTGCCAAATCTTCGTGCTTTGAAAAATCAAAACAAGGACAACCTACCAGTGTTTTGGCGTTCAAACAAGTAAGCGTGGGTTGCAAGTGTTATTTTCTGTACCTGGTTCCGGCATTGTTTTGTTCCTGAAGTTGAAACTTATTTAAAGAAGAATAATTTAAATTTCAAGGCAGTTCTAGTTTTGGCTAATACGCCAGGCCACCCTCGTGAAGCTACGCATCTAAATATAAAGATAATATTTTTCCCTCCTAACACGACGGCCTTATCCCAACTTATGGACCAAGGAATAATCCAGGCCTTTAAGCTCTATTGCACTAGATAAACCTTTAAAATCATACTGGTCACCATGGAATGTTCTTGATATGAATGTTATGCAATGTTAGAAAAATTTTGACATGACAAAGTGCATTGAAATCATACTGCAAAAAACTGTGGTCTGATCTAACTGTCGGTAATGCTGAAGAATCCGTGTAAATTCAAACATTAACTGCGTTAACTGAAAACATTTCTCAAGTTGCGAATGGCATACGACGAGATGGTTTCGAACAGATAGAATCAAGTGATATTCAAGAAATTGCTTAAATCACAAGATGAAGATTTAACTGAAACCGACTTGGAGGAAATGCTTAATCCCCATTCCATTGAAGCGGAAGCCTCAAAAAGGAGACTTTAAACTTAAAAAACCCGAGTAAAGGTTTACGAATAGCAAATGAGCTTTGTGAGCTCTGCATAAAAATTGATCCGTTCATAGAAAGAAGTCTAATTTTTAAAAGGCAAATTGTTAATAAACCCTTTAAAAATGGCAAAACAAGAAAAAATTACTAAATTCTTTAAACCATTGCCTATAATGATTATTAATATTGTTAAAGAATCTCTCATTAAATTGCTTTTATTAAATATTTTTTCCAATTAACAAACCTCACAGGCCTTATAAATTAGCATTCCGTATTCACGGTTTCAGTATTCGTGGCATATTTACGGAACATATCCCCCGCGAATAAGGAGCTTTGACTGTAATGTTTAAGCAAAACTTTCACAATACAATTCACTTTTTTCCGTGAATATATCTGCTTTCAAAGATTGCCAAAACAAAACGAAATGACATATGGGCTTGAAATTCCTAGAGTGTTACTAAAAAGGAAGCTGATTTGTCAAAATGTAAACATCTTTACGATCACACCGCCATTTTTCTGAAAAGTATCTGACTTTTCACTCTATCCTCGAATATCTGATCGATATAAAAACCATCTCAACAGTAGTATAAATTCCCTTTACTTATATGTACTGTTTGAGGAATTTTAGTCACTTTATAAAATCGAAATATCATTTCGATAGACAAATATCATAGATGACTTTTTTAGTGGGTCCGTTTTTGTAGTTTGTAGTTGTTTGATTCCGAATTTCATTTGATTGAATTTGGCATTGATTTGGAGGACATGTGGTTTCGACAGGACGACTCCGCATGTCATACAACAAACAATCAATTTATTGAGAGAACATTAATGAGAGAAAAATTCGGTGAGAAAATTATTTCGAGGAACAGACCTCTTAATTCGCCACTAAGGTCATGTGATTTTTGAATTATTTTCTTTGGGGTTATGATAAATTTTCGGTCTAAACCTTTAAATATAAAACTACAGGAAAGAGTATATGATTCTGTAAGTGGGACCAGAATGGTAGTTGCATATGGTCGACTACTGTTTTCGGTTTGGCAGTGGCGTAGAGCAGTGTGAATAAAAACAAGAAACTGATAAAAGTTTACAGTTGTTTAAAACAATAAATTAATTCGTAAATAAAAAAAAAATCCGTAATATTCATTAAATTATTTATTATTAAAATGCATATATCCTTTCTGGAATTTAGTTGTTCAGTGTTTAATGTCCCTTAAACAAAATTAATTTTGTATACGTAGCGCAAATCTACTACAGCGATTTTACAAATATAATTAATTCTTGTAGTGTAAATAGTCAATAAATAAACTAGTGTTAGATATAAACCCGAGTATAAACTAATTTTTCACAACAACCAAAAAAAGCTAACTTCAAGAGTAAATGTTATGAAAGATATTTATCAAAATGATAAAATAGAAAAATACAGGGTGCGGCAGAATGACCTCCCCGATTTTAGTTGGACATAGCAGGTATCGGAGTGGGGGCGCCGCAGTTGTGAGTGCGTCGAGGCACGACTACACACATACTGTTTCCAGTCTGCATCATGGCTTGGTTGGGAGTGCACCACGCATTCGTCGTCGAGGAGTTCATTAGAAATGGCGGTTCGCCGATATTGACGCAGCGTGCCTTTCGCACCGGCTTCACGCTTGGGCGACATGACCCCGTCCCTGATAAAAAAAACCATTGGTGTTTGGGTGTCAAACTTAAGAAAGACAGGTTCGGCATTAAAAAAGAAACCTCCTGGCAGACCTCGAACCGGAAAATGTGGCCGCTGTCAGAGCTTTAGTTGAGCAGTCACCCCGGCGATCTGCACGAAAACTCGCGGCAGCGCTGCAGTTATCTGACCGAAGTGTTCGCAGAATTCTACACATAGATCTCAAAATGCATCCTTACAAAATTGCGGTTACACAGGAATTGTCTGAAACGGATTGGGAAACCCGTAGAACTTTGTACCAACAGCTTCGAAACCTTCCTGTAATGGAAAGCTACCGAGAGAGGCTCAATCAATATATCGATAATGGAGGCCGCCACTTGAGTGATGTCATGTTTAAAACATGTTAATTTAAAACTGCGTTGTACATACTTTTCAGAAATATATAGATTTGTTTTGCATCTTTGTTGGTTAGGTTTTTATTAGAGTTCCAAATGGGGGAGGTCTTTCTGCCGCACCCTGTACATATTTTAAACAGTCCACTTCAATTGTTGGAACAGCAGTTGGTAGTAGTTTCACTATTACCTTAGATGTTCGATCAAAACAATCATCAGCAAAATGATGGAACATAAAAACCTACTGCGGTTTGAAATAAAGTAAGGCTTTTTAATAAAATTAATCCACTATGTCCTTCTATTTGGATCTTTTGGTATTGGTTTGGAAACCTTGAAAAAACATAAACTGGTTTAATAACATGAAATCCAAATCAAAATTGAAGTAACATTTACATTTATTAGTACAATAATTTCTGAAAAAAAAGGAATGTAAAAAAGGTAACACTCTGTATTATTAATTATATTCTATAATTTCTTTATATGTGTAAAGTAACATGTTTTATATGTGTCAAACGGAAACAATAAAATATTCTGAATATTTAAGGACTCAAAGAATATTTAATTCTCTCAAAAAACTAAACATTCGTTAAAAAATTAAGTTCTAAAAAAAGATAATCAGTATCTTAAATAAAATTATAATATTTTACCTAAATCAATTTGACTACGTCTATGCATACCAGGCGATATGTTTTCTTCATAATCTTAAAATTTAATTCAAACTAAATACGCTTTTATTTCTAAATAATTGACAAATTTAGAATTAAAAGCACTTATCTATGTAATGTTACTCATGTATTTTGATTTTTTCGTGTCAGGGGACACACAGGAGATTTTGTCTTTTACCTTAGTTCCGACATTATTGAACAGAACACAAAATTATAGAACGCACAAAAAGAGTATTCCAGTACACTTATTCGTCACTTATTATTGACTAAAACACACGAAAAGTGCTGAAATCAACTAATAAACTTCTAAGTTGTTGACACCAACTACCAAAATTTCAAAACAATGAGCCATCTGTGGTGTTTCAATATGGCTATTTCCGTCCACATTTATATGTACATAAAGATAGGCAAGGCTCCTTCCTGTCAGTTTTATATTCAAAGGTCTATGCCGATAAACCAGCAATTATTGACGCCTTGGAGGCCAACATAATTCGAACATAAGATCCAATTGCTTGAAAAAGTGGTCGGAAATTGGATTGACAGAATTTTCAGTTTGCGCATTTTGTCAGAAGTAGCCGCGGCGGATATTTGTCCCAAATTGTTTTCAAACATTAGTGTCATTGAATGTTATTTCACATAAAATAAATAGTTTCAATGTATCTAATTTGGTTGTTGTTTTATTTGAATTTTAAGTTCGGACGCAATAAAAAGATCACCCTATATAATGCAAGACATTTTCGACTATATTATTTCAAACCAGTTATTTATAGGTATTTTATATTACAATGCTGAATATATAAAACGGATGAACTATTTGACATAATCTTATTTATGTAGTCACTGTTGCCGTACCAATAAAATACAAATATTGAAAAGCATAGCTTTTATTAATAGTTAAACATAATAAAGCGTCTATTGTTTAACACTACAGTTTACATGTTTTATTGTTATCGGCTGTTGTTCCTTCGTCAGAAGTTGAAACACTAGGAGCTCGAAGTTTTTTCTCCAGTTCAATAACAGTTTGACAGTTTTCTAAAGCAAATAAGCTCGATATTTTTCCTATCATGCGAATCATGAAAAATGCGAATTTCGTGTGTTGATTAAAACTCTGCAGACGAAGGGCCTGCAAGGTCCGTTTTAAAAAAATTAAGTTTTTGCGACTTTTTTTTGAGTGAATGATAGAAATATCATATTTTAGGACATGTTTGCTTCAAAATTGTGGAATTTATTTTACGTAAAACTGTATAGTTCTATTTATAAAAAACTTTATTATTGTTCCAGATGGGTGGACCTCTCAGGCCCTACCTTGTATTGAATTTTTTAGTGCATGGTCCCCTGAGTCCCTTTTATCCTGTCAGGGATCAATTTGGCACCGTCTGGTAAAGAGTAAGGTATTGTAGTCAGTAGTATAATGGGGTGGTAGGGGAGGTGGTCATCGAGATCAAGTTTTTATGTTTGCAAACTATACAATGTCTCAAATTTAACTATACGTTGATAGATCAGCTTACATTCAGTATTTGAGTGAAGCTGACTACCTCTGCTTGTATTTTATTTTTATGCATAATGTCTAGGGAAAGAAGGCTCACTATTGCACAAATAGAGAGAACTTTAGAAGAACTTTCGAGTGATTCGGAATCAGACACGGAATCAGCTGAAAGTGAGAGTGAAGAAACTCCCGAAGACCCAGAACATATGCAAGAGAATAGAGAGAATGAAGCTATAGATGTGAGTAGTTTACCTTCTAGCTCTATTGAAACCCGCAATGGGGTATACTGGTATACATAAAAAAATTGAGAACAACTGAGGTGCTCGTTACCATTTTCAGATCCTAGAGGTCGAAATAGCGCATAGAATGTTCTGAAGGATGCGGAAGGTCCTATTCGATGGGTTGAAAAAATCTCTCAATCAGTGGCAGACAGTTTTTTATTATTTTTCGGGCAACCCCTCCAGGAAAAATATGCCATTGGAGTAATAAAAAAGGAAAATTGATATATGAAACAAAATGGAAAGAACTGAACGCTGAAGAGCTAAAAAATATTTTGGCTTACTTATTTTAATGAGAGTCTACAAATCAAAAAATGAAGATGTCAGTACAATGTTTAGTCGCCAAGATGATCGTCCTATTACTTTTAAGTTAATGAGCCGGGGCCGGTTCAAGAAAATCTCCCGAGTTATAAAATTTGACGACGCAGAAAAACGAAGGAAGCAAAAAACTCCAGATAAGTTACAGTCTATCCATGACATTTTTGAATGCTGGTATACATAGTTCGTGACTTTCCGCGACCGTTGTCCATTTGGCCAGTATATTCTCTCAAAACCTGGGCATTATGGGATCAAGTTTTGGATTATTTGTGACTCATTTACTGGCTATGTGTGGTAAATATAAGTGTACAAAACAAAATCATACAGTTCATTCTTCACTTTTTGGGTTCCAAAATGGCACAATGATTGCTTCATACTGCCCAAAAAGAAACAATGTTTGTTGTTACTCTTCTGAGTACCTTGCCCGACGAAAAGGAGATGGAGTTGACGAAAACAATAAAAATAAACCAGATATAATTACCACCGATAATGAAACAAAGGCAGGAGTAGACAAGGCAGGCCAAATGTTACGACATTATTCTGTGAAAAGAAAAAGTCGCCGGTGGATAGTGGTAGTACTTTCAAATATAATTGATATAAGTGCATTAAATGCTTTTATTGTATTCGTGTTTAGTCATAATGATAAGTTTGGTAACAAAGAAGAAAGTTTTTGATAGGTCTTGTTAAAGAACTGGGGGAGTACCTGAAAAAGAAGAATCAGTTGAAAAGTTATCAACAATTGGAAAAAGTGGTCCCTTAAGTGAACCAAAATGAAGAAGATGTTACATTTGTCCAAGCAAAAAAAAAACAGAAAATCAAATAGTGTGTGCTCAAAATTTGACAAAAAAGTATGTTTAGAATATTGTAATTTAATATGCGAAAAATGTAGGTAACTATATAGGTAAATAATGTATTGTTTTTAACTAAATTATTGAATTGCTTATTAATTTATATAAATAGAATTTTTTTTTATCCCAAAAAAGGAATATTTTTCCTTTAAATACGGATCAAGCCTATGAGGCCCCCCGTCTATTCGTTCACCATTCTAGCAGCGAAATTGATCAATTTTCATTACCATTTGATTCCACATCCACCTTATTCTCCGGACTTTACTCCCTGCGACTTCTTTCATTTTTCAAATATGAAGACATGACTGGATGGAAAGAAATTCACATCAAATGAAAAGATCCTTGCCAAAACAAAGGATTATTTTGCAGAGTACGGTAACTCGTACTATTTGTAAAGCATAAAATATCCTTTTAAGGGATTACATTTTATTATTGTGGTTGCTTTGCAGATTCCACTCATTCTTTATCTTATTGCGTATAACGCACGTTATGTTTTATGAAATTCCTTTGGTTGGACAGTCTGTGAGGTTTGTTAATCAACCAGTGAATTACCGGCTATCGCCACGTGACTGGGTAACTACATAAAGGAAATATGTTGTATTGTAAAAAAAATTAGAAAAACCTAAGTTGGTAAAACTGGTTAGTTGGTATTAGGATAGGTACCCATGAACCCCAGTTAAACCCAACTATCACGGTTGGCGTATGATAGTTGGCATGGTTGTATGCAGTGAAGTACACTCAGTGAGTCGCAACAGTCGCAACATATAAGACAGTGGCTGAACCGATTTTAACTAATGTAGAAGGTGAGGCAAGTATCACTACCATTTTGGTTTGGAGGCTTTTTTTCCGTGATATCTGTGACAGTTTGGATTTAGCTGTTGTGTATTGGTTGGTACAAGTAGTATTATGTATAAACACACGCCAATAACATGTAGTAAAGTTGTAATATAATTTAGCCTATTGGCTTAAGCTTAGCTTATTTATATACAAAATTTGTATATAAATAAGTCCCAAACCGTATAAACATACAGAAATTGCTGCATTAACATATGTTGACAAAAATTATGGAAAATACGTTAAAAGGAGTACAAAGTTGTATTGCTCTAGTGGCTCACATTTGGTTGACATAATTTTCAAATATTAATTTTAAAAAGAAAATTTAAAAACCAAAGCAAACAACATTTTAGAAAAAATTATTTCTATCTTGTTTCTATTAAAAGTTATAAATAATTAAAATAGTAACGTCATATTTACTCCACCTGTTATAGAAGTGCCCTCTAAAGCTGGATCCATATCAATATAAATTCGCGTTGTGCTGGCTGTATGTGTTGTATGTGATGTGCCTGCGCGGCAATGTAGACGCTCTGACAAAGTCACACACAAATATTGTCGCCGCACAGCACCCACACGAATCATTTGCTATCCACCAGATAATTCGAACAAATTGTTCCAGTAAATTCAATACACACACACACACAAAATTTTATTGGTGTGGACCCAGCTTAATGGTCAACAGCTCAGCAGTCAATATCTAACAATATGGGGATAATCTATAGCGACCTGCAATATTGCGTTCATTTAAATATTTGATATCACCCAACTCCATTGGAAGATTTAATAGCGGTGTATAAAATACTAGATCTGGAGAGTTGAGAAAGATTGAAATTTAAAAGCGGCTGGGTGAGAAGATGATTCATTTTTGTTGTATTTCAGCGGTGAACAGTCCACAAAAAATCCATAGAATAGCTGAATGAATTCGAATCTCCAGCGAATCCGAATTCGCGGAAGTGAATTAGAAATGAATCGAAAATGATTTTGGTGGCACAAACGGAAAAGTCAGAGTTCTTGCAGATAAGCATTGTAGACATTTCTGGGTTCTTCTCTCGATCACTCTGTGGATCATAGGGATAAAAATGTTATCGATGTGCAAAAGATACAAAGATCAAATCATTTGATTAAGGCCTTAATAGTTCCATTGAATACTTCCCTTCTCAGTACCATTCTATATGGATGCATGGATGCACTGAGAGGAAATGGTACTACCCTCTACCCTGTGAAAGGTTCAGTTTGAAAGGAAGTTGCGTATAAAAAATAAGCAAGCTCATCAAGCCAAAATAATGTACTGTTTTTAGGACATTATATCTCTAAACTGTGTCAATTGAGCAGTTAGGATCAAGGGTCACTGTCTTGGAAAAAGTCTCCCAGACATCACATTCATACCCGATTCATAGTCGAGTGTTCATCTAGAATACTTTGAATTTAGGCCCGGTTTTCAACAGATGATTATCTCAGCTGCCACTTAGCTATCGCCACGTATTGATCAGTATGATTTAAGGAAACATAGGAACATGAATTAGAAAATACAGAACGTACACAAATATGACTGATATTTCTAGACCCCTTGAGGAGCGATTCGACAAGAAAATACATACATACTCATAAAAAATATATCACACAGCATATCTAGAGATAAAGGCCAAAGGAAAAAACTATCGACTTGTAAAAACTAGAATTCGGAGCACTTCATATCGTATGAGTAACATAAAAATAGAAAACGATGTGCATAGTTAACGTTTAACAAGTTTCGTCAATTGCCGCCAACCTTTTCATGGCGTTCTTTCAATCTTAAAAGTAAGGAACATTAATTTGCTGTATTAACTCCAAAAATATACTGATATGTTGATGATACCTTCACAATATGGTAACGCCGGCAAGGAAAATTAAATAAATTCATAAACTATATACGGACGAACAAAAAAAAGTGCAACATACAGTAACATACTTAAATGTATACTCACTGAAGAGCATATCTTGGGCATAAAAATTAATACATTTTATGCTCGCTCTGTTGACGGTTCTAAAATATACAAAAACTGTTAAATTGAATAAAACAAAATTTTGCTTTGTTATCTATCACTTTATTATTAACCACAACGCAACGGACAAATCATTTATTAAAAAAACTGTTGATGCAATACATTGCTTCAATTATCTATTAAAATTTGAGAAAGGGTGCTAGGAAAAAAAATGTCCTTAATTTTTGTGAAATAGAGAAACGATTGAACACTGCTGCTGCTACTTTTATGAGTACATCTATTAGATAAGATAGTTTGAGGATCAAATTTATGCACAAAACCGAACTTCTGGTCTTCCTAGAAGCATTACAAACGGTATCTTAGAACTTTTACTTTACGAAATCGACATAAAAACATCAGGTTAAAGCGTAATGTCGTTTGAAAAACATTAAGGAAGTCGTTACAGCTGCAGATAAAGATGTTTCGAAGATGATTGTAAATCGACATTTACTTACGATAGTTTTAATACACGTAGAAATCACGTTTTCACATGTAAAAAAGATGACATTTATCTTTCGTATTGGAACAGAATACAGCTATGATCCAAATTATAATAGTTGAGGCTATATGTTTAGGAAGCAGATCACCCCTAGTAACCAACATAGGAAGTTAAAATGCAACCCATTATGTGATCGAAATATGCAGATCGTCATGCCCCCTCTTTCAGCAAGATAATGATAGACTGCATACAGTTAAGTTTATTAAAAGATCTGCACTGGCGATATTCGACTGGCACGTGACATACCTCGACTTATCACCGGTCATTAGATCCTCAAATTCAGTTCAAACCTCTTAAACTGACAGTGTCATAATAACTATTTATGAACTAATATATTTTACTAATATATAATAACTAATATATTTTTTTTTATCTCTAGTATATGAACTTGAGCCACTAATATATAAAATTTACAGTAGAAATAGAAAAGAGTGATTCTCATTTATCACCCTTCCTAAATAGCCTGATAATGAAAATCGCCAATGGAGGTCTAAAACACAATTCGTGAAAATAATTTGTAAGTTTTAATATATTTTTAAAATACATATATGCATATTTATTTGTATGCCTCAAAATAGTATAACCATTCACACGTATTCTGCAACTTGTTAGTAGTTAGTCAAAATTTAGTTGTGATAGTATGAAGGGCGTCACTCCATCGTTCCCTACTTTACATATAATAATTCTTTTGTTTGCATTTCCTTAATAAAAAAGCAAAAATCATAAATTATCTGACCTTATAAATAATATTCCTTCTATATTACAAATATTATTCTGTTGACGATTTGTTTAATGACAACACGCTCTGCAGTGCCTGCCAGTTAAATCTTAAATTTGGTCTGTCCATGATACTGAGCGACTTTTCCTTGTATTGTTCTTATTATACAAAACTTTCAAAAATTTGTATCTTCAATGTAACCCACAATTTGTAAAAATTCTTTTTACCTATTTTATTATATTATTGTTGCATATGATATTAATGATTATAAAGAGATCAATTCCATTTTGAGGTATTCGAGGTAAGGTTATCATTCTATTTTCACAGTAAATCTTTTGAGAATTATATATAACCTTACATATCAACGATTATATGATATGAACACATTTTATAAAGAGAAAATTGAAAAAAAAATGGAATTGAAAACTCAGATCGAATACAATTTTGGATACTAAAAAAAATCTTGGGAACTGTAAATAAGACTCACAATAAATGTAGGGTGTTACAACTTTTCTTCTATACTTTTTACAACATCTGTGGGTCCATTGACCAGTTTGCTGAATTTGAAACTTTACTGAATGGCGATCTTTATCTCTTCCAATGTTCACAATATTCCTTCATTTGCATGTGGCTTCAAATGGACCTAAAAATATTAATCTTTAATTCAAAAATTGTATGCATACATTAAATACGATGCGTTGTGAGTAATCTCCATTATTAATCAAGAGATTAATGAATTTGTCCCTCCAAAATCTTTGTGCAAAATAAGAACATCATAATTTTGGACGGCTTTAACACAAAATATTTGTGCAAAATACCCCCTACTGTGGTTATCTGGCGTTCGTACAGTTCTATCAAAATGTGATGCTTTTCATTTTGATTTTCTTGTCCGCAATTAAGAAACCTTTCCGAAAATAAACTGTGTGATTAGCCCTGATGACAAAAGAACTACTGCGTTTGCCTATACGGGTTCTATCTGCAGATTCTTACGAAAGTGTTGTAGACAAAGATTAACTGCTCTAAAGTCCACAGCGACATGTGAGCGACTAAAATGCCATTTGCTTTGGACAGTTAAATATGATTTATCCCAACTCATCGAGTACCATCAAGTAAAAAAATGCCCGATTTCGATAACCCCATTCATGTATAACGTATAGAAGATTCTTCTGATGAAGAAAGACAAACCATTCTGTAAAATATAAACATAGAGTATTATAGGGGATCGTCTATCAACAGATGTATTTATCGAGAAACTAGGACCACCCTAGGTAAATGAAACGGAACTCTGTAGATCAGAAAAATAACACAAAATAAATCCAGATATTTAACTATCGTACATTTCGTGTACTTACTCCTGATTCCAAAACTTGCAATAGTATAGTACAAGTCATGAAACAACCAATAATGGAAGTCGAATTAAAGGAATAAAAATGGAAAATAATTTCGAAACATCAATAAAACACAAGATATAACACTAACATGGGTAAACAATACACATACAACACTAACAATAATAATGTGTGTAATATCTAATAATACTCATAACATTGAATAATACAAAAATGAGAATGGGTTAGGATGGGGATCACATTGAAACATTGGAGTTTCACTCGGAAATGAATACCATAGATACGCTGAAATAAAAATGTAGCTGGATGGAGTATCGTTGTAGTTGCCTATTCATTTGTTTTATCTACCAGCATAGATAATAAAACCTTTATTTTTAACCCTTGTTACAAAATGTATTATTATTTTGGTCGAAAATATATTTTGGCGCCTGCTTTACGGCTCGTACATTTTAAGAATTGTTTCGGAGATTTCGAGCTGTCCCCACCTCTTGAAGAGATATAAAAAAGAGAAAAAACGACTACATGCTCTCTGCTTTGCTTCTCTTTTCTCTCCAATGAGTCACTTCAGTGTCAGTTTCTGCTTTATTGGCCAGAGCCCCCTCCCCAATAGTTGGTGCAATACAGAGTCCAGAGTCGAGTGCGAGTGCACAAGTCCCAGTAGGAAGATTGGATTCTGGCTCTGATAAGGCAGTCCAACCGTTTGTTTTTTTTTGTAGTAAGTAGATTAATATATATCAACATTGTTGATTGAATAGCAGCCCCTATGGCGATTAGTTTTCTATTCACTGACCCACCACATCGACCCAATTGGAGATTGCCGCGCCTTGGTTATTAGGGCCCTAGACAGTAGCCGAGACTGAGTCCGCCACCCATCAACTAACATTTGCCAACCATGAACCGCCAACCATCAACCATGATCCGCTAAACCCCATCAGACTGTCCATTCCCACCGTACAATTACTAAGGTCGCACCGGAAAAGAGATGATTGTATATGTATTTAAGAATTGTATTGCTTATATTTATTTCTATTTTGCGAGGAAATTGCTTGCAAGCCAGCATCATAGGTTCAGATTAATTACTGTTTTTAATAATGTTCTGCTAAGTACTCATCTCACAACTTATATCATTCCTTTTATGTTTTGCACATATAATGGCATGGCAGGGCATTCGGCATGGAGGAGTCCTCCATGCCAAAATCCACACCAAACTGTAATCCGTTGTGGATGCAAAGGACTCTCATGTTTCATGTGACCACATGCCGACAATTTTGTTTATTGACGAAGCCATAGAGCCAGAAATGAGCCTCAACGGAGAAGATGATTTTGCGATTGAAATTCGTTGTCGGCTTCCATCATTTCGAGAGCTCAATCGGCAAATTCACAACGAATACGATGGTCCTATGGCTTTAATTCTTGCACCAGTATCATCTTATATAGATACAAGCCTAAGTCCAACCTCAAAATTCGCTAGGTTCGAGCAACCGAGACATTGTCTTTTTCAGTTACTCTTGCTTGAACGGCGGCAATATTCTTAACACTTCTAGCTTTTTTGTGTCAATAGCCTGTTCAGAAAAACCACCACGACGAATACCACGATGGGTCTGAATTGCTCGTTGAGTAGCATGAGGGGACTACAAATTTGCGTAATAAAACTGGAAACATTTCCTAACGTTCTTCTAACATGAAACGAACCATGATTTAATTGCAAACTTTTCGGAAAACAACTGACCAGACATGTCAAAAATCGGTAAACAAATACGGACACCAACATATACCATACGATCAAGAATAGGGAGACCATAACCACATCCAACAACCCATGTTTTCGCCGACTTCCCGTCGGATGGCGTATATATATAGTGTTAGATTTTCTTGGACTGCGTCCAATAAGATAACAGTAGCTGAGTGTCCAAAAAATGTTTATTTAGCCGGAGACGGAGGTTGTTGTGTGTTCCACATGAGATTGTGGAACCCAATGGTTGGGTGTGTGATGACACTCAGCTACTGCTGTCTCATTGGACGCAGTCCAAGAAAATCTACCAGTACATATATACGCCATCCGACGGGAGGCCGGCGAAAACATGGGTTGTCGGCTATGGATAGGGTCTCCCTATTCTTGATGGTATGGTATATGTCGGTGCCCTGAAGAGTCTGAACCTCGAGAGACGAAACATATGTCATCCAGTTGAAGGGATAGGTGGGGGCTCCTTCCCGGTCAAGCAACCAACAAAATGTATATATATATATATATATATATATATATATATATATATATATATATATATATATATATATATATATATATATATATATATATATATATACATATATATTTATATATATATATATATATATATATATATATATATATATATATATATATATATATATATATATATATATATATATATATATATATATATATATATATATATATATATACTAGATATAGACAAGCAGTACCAATCACCCAAAAACACCCTCTAGTGTAATTTATAACTTCACTCTATCCAGACCACTTCCAGCTTTCGGTCTGGATAAACCGACAACTAGCATGGGTCATAGTATAGGAATTTGGTTACGCTTAAAAGAGTAGGTAGGAGATCAGTGACATTAATTACATCAGCTATCCACAACCAACTAGCCGTGTGCTGGCGCATTCGAATAGTAAATCTATATTTGATGATTGATCATCTTCTTTTATATTACACCTGGTAAAATATAATTTTTTATCATATAACATTGGCATAACAAAACGAACGTATCATTGCCGCCTAACATAACATTCGATTACATTACACCCTATTAAAAAAGTAGCTCAGTTCTAGTTGAAAATGTAGCTAAACAACTAAATTCAAAAAGTAGTCACGATGGTTTTATTTAACACAGATTCTGATTTGCTTAATTGCTATTAGTAATCACATTTTAAATTAGGTTCTGGAATATAACTGTTATAATAGAAACAACCTTCAAACTAGCAAATTTCAACTTTAATATATAATTACAATAATATGTCTATCGTTTCACGTGTAATTTTTCTTGTTCTGCTATGGCTTTATGGTATTCATTTAGTTGTTCCTTCGTTAGAAGTTGGAATGGTAAGAACTCTGATCCTTTCTTCCCATTCACTACATGATGAATTTTTAAGAGACTGATTTCGCGAGAAAAAGCTTCTTTGATCAATTCTTTCTTCAAAGCTCTTCTAGTATATTTGGCAGCATATACTGAGTATGTTATATAACTGTAAGAAGAAAATAAAAACCTACATTTTCATTTGTTATTTTTCATTACAAAATATGCGCATTAAAATTCAGCTCATGTAGGAATTATAAAAAGTTTAATCCGACGAGATATTTTTCTAATATTTTTAGGCGTTTATTGTACAACTGCTTTCTCAATTATCATTTATAATATCCTTTTCCATAACATAATGTAAAAAGCATATGATTAGAATTGATACTGGCATCAAAGTAGAAGCCAAATTCGAGATTTTACAAATCTAAAACGCGGTTTTACCCGAGAACCAAATAACTCTAATATTACCGACGGTGAAAACCTACACAGACTGTACACATTTGTACAGCAGACTGTACAAATTTCCATACACGAACCAGGATTCGAATCCTGGACTGGACCATTGAGACCTGGAACCTTCGGATTATCAGGCGAGTGACTCTCCCACCTGTCACTACGGGCGGCGCAAAGGCTCGATGAAAAATTCCGCGGCTTCAGGAAAGGACAGGATAACTGTAGTGTAATACTAAGAGCTGGCTTATGCTGGCACTTTGCATAAAATACTGCAATAAGCTTCTGATGATAAGTTATCAGTAATGTACTGAATAACTCACAACCAAGAGAGCAAGCAGGATTCAGAAACGGATTCGGTACAGTAGATCACATCCAGACCATGAAAAGGCATGTAACAGACCATGAAATGGCATAATGCCATAATGGATGCACTACTTAA
The DNA here is from genome assembly GCA_031761425.1 of Cosmopolites sordidus. Classification (NCBI taxonomy): domain Eukaryota; kingdom Metazoa; phylum Arthropoda; class Insecta; order Coleoptera; family Curculionidae; genus Cosmopolites; species Cosmopolites sordidus. The sequence goes on from JARFXV010000903.1 coordinate 124,381, forward strand.
CCATCGTGCAGACGTAGCATATATAAACTTACTGGAATCAGTTCACATGGATGATTATGAAGTTAAAAACAATATAGACCGGAGTGTGCGCAGGGTGATGCAATATCGCCCGTTCTGAGTCTGATTTGAAGAGGTATTCCGTAATCTGGATTGGAAACAATATGGAATAGAAATCAATGATGCATATTTAGCCATCTTAGAGTCACAGATGATACTGTTCTCTTTTCCCAATACTGAGATAAGCTTCAAAAATACACATTTGGCTTGATCCAATCCAATCATTTGGCTTGAGAATAAACTCAAAAAAGAATCAGGTCATGTTCAATAAATTTTCCGGAGATAGAATAATTTATGTTTGGGTCGGAATTTGGATATTGTGAATCACACATATCTTGGGCATGTGATTTTAATGGAGGGTAATGCCGCCCATGAAGTGGAACGGCGTGTTAAATGTGGATTGCAGTGTCATAGTATATAAGAACAAACTACCACTTGTCTGAAGAGAAAGCTCTTTGATCAGTGTATCTTGTCTGTTATGACATATGGTAGTGAAACTTGGACACTCACATCACAATCAGTTCAAAACTTGCGCTAGCTCAGAAGTGTATGCTTGGCATTACAAAGCGGGACAGAAAGACCTGCACATGGATCAGAAGGCCAATGAGGGTGTGACATAAATAAGAGGAAGTGTAAACGAATGGAACTGACCATAAATGTCCATGAAGACCGAAAGCACGATTGATCGATAAATTTATCAAAAGTATATACACGAATAGTTCAATTCAAATCAAATGTTTACTATTTAGTACTTATTTTCTGGTTTCTAAGTTCGTCCAAATGCCCTCCCTTTTGTCCTGTGAATTTTTAACAATTCTGTAAAATACACTCAGTGTTGCTATATTTAATTTTCTATCAAACTCATTTATACAGCACTCATTTATACACCAAATAATCTTTTATTAATATATATTTCTTTTGCTATATGTTTCAATTTGATGTATGCTACTATTAAATCTACATCTTCGTCAATCTGGTGAATAAGTGGTTGCAGAACCACAGTGAAGTTTTTACTTGCCAAAATCCTCTTTCTATCAAATCAGCATGCTGTTGATCTTTAATTTACTCATGGTGGTTTTTTTGGTCTTGATGTGATTGAAGTTGCCATTTCTGACTCTGGCGTTTCGTTTCCGGGTCGTATTCAGTTGAGTCTCGATCTTTTGAGAATGCCTTAAAGCACATAAAAACCTGAGCCCTTGACAAAGCACTGTTTCCATAAGTGTGTTGAAGTTTTGCAAAAGTTTTCGGCGCACTGTGTCTAAATCTGAAAACTTGATAACACACGGTTAATCGAAATTGTTGTCTCTCATTTTCAGAACGCACTAGAAAAATCCTGTTAACGGAAAAATATTGCTACGGACCACCAAGTGACTCTAAGGAGTTCAAACTAGTTCAAACTATAAACGTAACAGATATTGGCCTACCTCCCCTCCAAAAGAGAACCCAAGAAACAGCATTGTTCCGCTGGAAGGCAATTCCCTTGCAATTGACTAATTAAGGCCGCTGGTGGTCGATTGATCGCTTTAATTCACTTAGTTGTGAATAGTATTTATTCAAATTAGTCGTATGTCAAATTAGTCGTATGTCAAATTAGTCGTCGGGATTTTCAGGTAACAGCTCATAATAAACGATTCCCTTCCAGTCCCAATAAAAGCATAGCTTATCCTTCTGCAGATGTAAACTGGCATTTCCGCGCTTACATGATGATCTCTTGAGCTTAATATTATTATACATACCAGATGTGGCGTTTAATAGTTCTTATTTTTATACGAACTGGCGCTGCAAACAAGGGCCGGTTCAGTCTAATATCTTATGTAATTTTGTGCCTATAGTACCTTTCAAAACGCCATTGATGTTTAAACGATTTCGAGTTAGCGTCTTTTTTTTCGTGTGGTAAACGTCGTCCAGATTCGAGCCAAATAAGGAGCATTTGCGGTATGTACTGCATTTCTTGTTTAACCGAAAGAAAAAAGCGAGTGAAACCCTTCGTATATTTGTGGAAATTTACAATGACAATGTCCCAAACCAAGAGACTGTGGGCATTGGATTAAACGATTCAAAAGTGCTGATTTTGACTTGAAAAACATTACCCAGGTCAACCGAAAAAAATTGGAGATGCCGAATTGCAACCACTGCTGGAAGAAGACGATATCCAAACTCAATAACAAATGGCAGAGAGGTTAAATGTTAGTTACCGAATCATTTGGGATTGTCTGCATGCGACAGGAAAGAAGGCAGGAATAAACGACACACAGGTAGAAAAGTCAAAAACGGTGTGCGAAGTTTTGCTTTCTCGGCATGAAAGAAAGACTTTTTTGAATCGGACTGGAGACGAAATATAGATATATTTCGAAAACCCAAAATGCAGAAAATCATGGGTTAACCCAGGACAACCATCGACGTCAACCGCAAGACCAAATGGCTTTGAAAAGAAGACATTGCAGTGCATTTGATGAAGTCAGACAGGTGTCGTGTACCATGAGTTTCTAAAACCAGGTGAAATAGTTAATACCGTTTTCTACTGTCAACAAATCATCGATTTGAATCCATGCATTGATCGAAAAGCGACCAGAATGGGCTACACGATACAGAAAAATATTTTTGCAATACAACGTCCCATCAAACACAGCGAAAGCGGTCAGAGACACCATTTCTGAACTTTTGCCCCACCCACCGTGTTCACCAAACTTGACTCCTTCCGACTACCACTTGTGTTCATCAGTGTCTCACCTACATGTCATGAAACACTTCAACAATTACGGAGATGTCGAAAAATGGCTTGATGACTGAACCAACTCAAGATCTACGGTTTTTTTGGGAGGGTATCTACACATTACCAGAGAGATAGGAAAAATGTGCGGCTAGCGATGCTATATACTTTAAATAAATCATTTCTTATCTTTCTTCTAAACTAAACGTGTTTTTTTAGTTAAGAATTATTAGCCACCACACCAGGTAATCTATTTTTCATAACCTGTAACTATCCGCCTAAAAAACGAATCGATATCGTCCCGCTTGATATAGAATCGCAACCAAAAATTCAGTCTATCAAATTGTATCTCGTTAACTCATGTGGGAGCCAGACATCGACAGTGTTAACAATTTCAAGTTAATGTAATCGCATTGACACTGTTAACTGGTTGATTCCAGAATGTATCCAGAAATTCAGTTTATCAAATTTTTTCTCCGTTAATTCATGTGGGAACCATACATTGGTGTTGTTAACAATTTTAAGTTAATGTAATCGCATTGACACTGTTGACTAGTTGATTCAAGAACGTATCCGAACTCTCGAGTTATTCCATGCCGATTGCTTTCAATTAACGTCAATATTTCGTTGCTCACAGTACACAGCGCATACATATCTTCTCTTTATGTTTAACAAAATTTACGTTTTTCATCAAATATCACGTTTTTCTCAAGTACTCGCTGCAATTCCTTCTGTTAAACAAATCATAACTTTACACGTTTGTGGAGTAGATAACACTTCTGTGTTGCGATGTAATGTGACGAACTTTTGCAGGAATTCAATACATTCTGTGTATAGAAATTGATAAATAAAAAACAAAGTACAGTTTTAAAGCCATTTAACTATTTAATTGTCATAAAGACCTTTATTGTGGATTAGCTAATTAGGATTAGTTAAATTAGGAAATGTGCGATTAGCAACTGGTGATAGTACAGATCAAAATAAGAGAATTTAGTCAATAAATCTGTTGGCAAATGGGGTTACTAGAAAGATACAGGGTGTTGAAAGTGAAATTAAATTTTTGAAAAATTGAGATAATTTAAAAACGTTTGAAGATGTTAGGTTCAAAATCGGGGTAGTCAAAATAGAGAAGAGTTATAATTTCCACGTAAAAAAGGTACCCTTGGTCAATACGCTGTTTGGGAGATATTCGTGTTCGAATATTCCATTACACATCTTGTCGATGGCTGAAAAATATGCAATTCACAAAGTGTGCCTTGAATGCTGTGTACAAATTATTACGCCTCGATGACAATTGCCATTGTTTTCTATCTCTCATATTAAACGTAGGTGGAAACAAGTTTCTCAAATCTTGAGTTGGTATTAAATAATTTGTATAAAATGCTCAGATTTAATTAGTTTCCTAGCCGTGATTTAAGGGTTATGCTCTGCGTTTATGTACAAGTAAGAAGGTATGATGAAGAGCTCTACCCGACCAGAATCATCTCAGATCGACAAATTTTTCAAAGAATTTTCAATCTGTTACGCGAAACAGGTTCGTTTTATTACAACAATCCTGGTGGACGACCGAAACGTATAACGGTAGAACAAGAAGAGGATATTTTGATTAGTATCGCGGAAAATTTTGAACTAAGCACTAGGGGTTTGGAGGCATCTATAGGAATTAGCAATTCTACCGTTTTAAGAGTTCTCCATAAAGAAAAATTGTTTCCCTACCATTTTTCGGTTGTTCAAAATTTATTGCCCCAATATTTGCCGACTCGGTCAGAATTTTGTCAAAATCTACTACATAAAAAAACGAAGACCCCATATTTCTGAAAAAGATATTGTTTACTGACGAGGAAACTTTAGCCAGACGCTAAATTTTTAACTAGCGAAATAATAATTATTACGCCCTGGAAAATCCATACTTACTAAGAAAGCGACATTTTCAGCACGAATTTTCAATTAACATTTGGTGCGGCATTATCAGCAATGTAACACGCAAACACAACAAACAACGCAAAGACTGAATGGAGATCAATATGTGCAGTTTTCAGAAAATTATTTATTTGATCTTTTGGACGGTATATCTTCAAATTTAAGACAAGACATTAGGTTCATGCAAACTGGGGTGCCACCACATTTTACTGTTTCAGTGCGAAATCATTTGAATCAACGTTTTCACATGGATGGATTGGGCGCGGTGGTAAGTTTACTTGACTACCTCGTAATCCAGACATTAATCCGTTAGACTTTTTTTGTGGGATCACATGCAGTTTTTAGTTTACCATAATGGAATCATTACACGAGAAAAACTTTTAAGTCAATAAGCGGCCAATGTTATTAGAATTGAAGGAAATATCTTCTCAAATGTGAGGCGTCATTCAACTAAAGAGTCATTTAATTCAAGTCATTTACTGTAAGAGCCTGCGAAAGTGTATTGAGGTAAACGATGCGCACTTTCGACACCTATTGAAGTAAATTTCAAAAAGTTGTTACTTTAGATTGTCCATTGTATTTTTGACATCTTAATGTTATTTTTTCTTTTTTTTTATTCAAGGCACACGTTGGGAATTGCAGATTTTTCAGCCATCGACAAGATGTGCAATGAAATATTCACACACGAATATCTCGCAAACGGTGTGAGATATCGATATTGACCAAGGGTAAGTTTTTTACGTGGGAATTATGACTCTTCTGATTTTTAAGTCAAAATATTCCCAGTTTTATAGAGTAAAAAAATATGAGCCAGTTAATTCCACACAAAGTAAGTTGCAAGTGCCTTCTAGGAACTAGACCTAAACTAGTACCAAATTCGGATTTGTCATCTTTGGAAACCCAACTACCCCAATTTTGAACCTAATATCTTCAACCGTTTTAAATTATATCAATTTTTTGACAATTTAATTTCACTTTCAACACACGGTATCTTTTTAACTAACATTTGCCAACCCATTTATGGACTAATTTATTTTATTTTGATGTCTACTATCACCAGTTCCTCTATGGAGGATAAGTTATGAGACACCCTGTATAAGAAATTTTCAGTACCGAAAATTATGTTTCTATTATACGTTCCAATGACAAAAAAATGTTTATCTAACGAATAAACTACAAATAAACTAATAAACATTGTTGAAATATTTTTATTTTAATTTAGAATCATGACCTACATTAGCCAGGAACGATGAAACAACGTCGCAACATCCCAACGACAGAGAATGTTATTTTAAAATGGCGACAAAAATTATTTCAGTGTATCTGAGTTCCATTTAAAACCAAAAAGGGTTTCTGTACGCGAATATCAGGATATGCTTATGTGCGCAGAAGCTCGTATTAAGAAGCATGTATTTTTGCTACTGCCGTCCAGATTAAAAATATGTCAGGACTTTTTCAACGTGTTTAGGAAAACTGGTTAAAACGCAGCCAGGCTTGCATAAACTCAAATGGTTCGTTTCGTTTCGTCTTAATCGTTTAAAACGTGTCATGGTGTGAAAAATTTGTGCTAGTAATTTCAACTTTGACGTTAAATGTCCATAATGTGTAACTTTTCCTTTTTTTGAAACAAAACAAACCAAATTTATTAAACTCAAAGTGTTTACCACTAAACATCGCATCACTTTTTTAAAGTTCTCGACGCACTTATCGCTAACATGTTAGCATCATCAGGAGATGATTTAATCTAATTGAAATTGAAACCAAATTTTTGGTGAAATATATGGAATAAATGGCTATTAAAATATTACATTTTATTTTTCAAAAATACCATTGGGCGGTAATTGGGCGGCCACAAAAAACATGACAATGCGACGATGTCAATTTTTAAAAAGAGTTGAGAAAGTTCTTTTCTATTTTTTAAGCAAATCGTTGCCTTTTCGATACAGTCAAATCTCCTTATTTAGGGTTCCGTTCACTCCTTGTATTCGCGGCTAAAAAATGTTTATTTGTTGGCCGATCCAAAAACGAATGATACCTATTGTATTTTTAGTAAAAGTATATATACACAAACATACTTTGGTGATGAACATAACCTGGTGATGAACATACAGATGGAGAAGTTCACGCAAAGAAAGGTTGGTTCAATAAGTTCAAGATACGACAATCACTGCATAACATCAAAATTGTTAGAGAAGCTGTATCTGCAAACACTTTAGCAGCAGCAACATATCCAGAAGAATTTTCAGAGTTAATTGCTGATGGTGGATACAGACCTGAACAAGTGTTTAATGCAGACGCAGACGAAACTACCCCATTTTGGAAAAGAATGCTAAACCAAACCTTTATATCCAAAAGTGAAAAACCTCTGGTTTTAAGATAGCAAAAGATAGTATTACACTGCTGCTCTGTGTGTAATGCATCAAGAGATTGTTTAATTAAGCCACTTATGCTTTACAGATCGCTAAATCCTCGTACTTTAGAAAATCAAAACAAGGACAACCTTCTAGTGTTGGCGTTCAAATAAGAAAACGTGGGTTACAAGTGACATTTTTTGCGACTGGTTCCGGGATTGTTTTGTTCCTGAAGTTAAAACTTATTTAGAGAAAAACAATTTAATTGCAAGACAGTTCTAGTTTTAGACAATGCTCCAGATCACCCTCGTGAGCTTGAAGCTATGCATCCAAATATAAAGGTGATATTTTCGTCTTTTAACATGACGGCCTTACTCCAACTTATAGACTAAGGAATAATCCAGACCTTTAAGCTCTATTACATTAGACAAACCTTTAAAATCGTACTGGACACCATAGAATGTGATCCATATGTGATAAACATAGTAAAATGCATTGTTAATATAATAGAATCATTGCAAGGCCTGAACCCATACACATTGAAATCATGCTGGAAAAAACTGTGGTCTAATCTAACTGTTAGTAATGATGAAGAATCCGTACAAATTCAAACATTAACTAAAAATTTTGTTCAAGTTGCGAATGGAATAGCAAGTGATAGTTTCGAACAGATAGAATTAAGTGACATTCAAGAATTGCTTGAATCGCAAGATAAAGATTTTACTGAAACCGACTTGGAGGAAATGCTTAAACCTCATTCCATTGAAGAGGGAACCTTAACGAGCACTGAAAAGGTGACATTAAACTTAAAAAACCTGAGTAATGTTTTAGGGATGGCAAATGAGCTTTGTAATTTCTTCATAAAAATTGATCCATCTATGGAAAGAACTCTTGTTTTTTAAACACAAATAGTTAATTCCACAGCCGAATATCAATCCGAATCTTTTAAAAGAGGCAAAACAAGAAAAAAAATCTTTAAACCATTGCCTAAGCCTGATAATAATTATTAATATTATTAAAAAATCTCTCATTAAATTGCTTTTATTATATATTTTTTCTTTTTATTTTGTAACTTTGGAACACCCCGTATAATCCCGTACAAATTACTATTCCGTATTCACTGTTTTTCGCAGTATATTTACGGCATAAACGCGGCATATTTACGGAACGTATCCCCCGCGAATAACGAGCTATGATTGTCCATGTTTTAAGGACATTTTATATCCAAAATGATGTAAAGAATCGTTCCATAAATTTACGAAAGTTATTTTCTTTATACTCCAAATAATACGTAACGCTTAAACAATACAAATAAATATTTTCAAAAATGTATTTTAGAAAGTTTCTTCTTATTTTTAGTTAAATAGGAATATGTAATTCTCTAAGTTATACGAATGGATTAACACGCTAAAATTTCAACGCAGAAAGTTCAAAGTTCGAAGGCACAAATTCAAAGATGCACCGAATTTTCCTTAATATCTTAACAATTTACTACAGGTGACACACTACAGGTCAGAATCAAAACGTCTGTATCAACGGTTGATAACTTTAAACAGGCAATAAAACATTCGAACAACAAGGTCGTAGTGGCAATAACAGTCGGTTCAGACACCCAACTCCTGATATATTCAAAATTAATTTTAATTTTTCTTGTATATCGGCCGAAGCATACACCGAAGCAATTCCCACAGAATGAAAGGACTGACTACTTATCAAGTTAAAAAAGGTCAAACTGATTAAGAATTAATACCTAACTAACATAATAATAAGATACCATCTTGCCAAATCTTATCAAAAGACTGGGAGATATCGAGAAAGGCAGCTATATAGTTTTCAAAGGCTTGATCAATTATCTGTACTAGACGATGGACTTAGTTTTGTAGTTGCATGTACTTCACGAAACGCACATGTTCTAGAATTATTAGCTGCTCAAGAAGTTTTTTTCAAATAGCTTAAATGGTTTGGAACCAAGCTGATGGGGGCTCTGATGAATTTGCTCTTTGTCATGATATTACATTGAAGCGCCTTTTGAGATTCAAGATTTTTTCAATCATTCCCTGTTTTAAAATCTTGATAAGCAGATAAATCTACTTTTTCTACCTCCTCAGGTACGGATTCTGAGAAATGAAGCTGAAATACTTTTACACCTTTTAATTATCACAGTTGGCTTAGATCAGTCAACTTTTCTAATCGCAGGTAAATGTTAGATTGGACGTTTTTTATCTGTCGAGTGGCTTTCCTCGCAAAAATCGATGTATTAAATGAGGAAAACACGAGACAGTTAAGTAACTAGATTACAATGTTTGACATTGTCATCTAATGACAAAAACAGAATATTAGAGAAGGATATTGTAGAGAAGCATGGAACAAACTAATCCACAAACAGCGACAAAAGGGGTAGGGGTAAAACAAAAAACATCAAATACAAAAAAAAATCTTTGTTTAAATGAAAAATAAAAGCATTAAGCGAAGAAAAGACGAAAGCTCACCTTAAACACAAATTATTACAAACTAGAAGGTCAGGAAGTTTAAAAAACAAAAATATCATGAAATTACTAAAGAACATTATGGCAACAACAAACAGAGTCGAACATCAAAGTAACAAGAGATGACAATGAACAGGCGCTGAAACCTTTAAAAACTCGCAAAGAAAGACTCATTAAAAATGGCAGATATTGACACAAAAAGTGATTCAATAATAAACCGTGTCAGAGGATTGGAAACTGAGCATTAATATACCCCTATTCACATAACAAGTGAAGACGCTATCAGAAAACTACAGCGGTATTTCATTATTAAGCGTAGTACTCAAACTCACAATAAGAATTGAACTACAGAAACTAAGCCATTGTATAAAAATAAGTTAAGAGCAGTTCGGATTCAGAACAAACAGATGAACAACAAACACAATAAAGAGTAAATATTATTATAAAAAATAGTAATACAAACAGATTGGTGAAAAGTCCATTAAATATTCTTAACCGTCATTATTTCTAAATTTTCACAATGCTTAAAACGACAGATAGTGCCTTTTTTAAATAAAAGTACAATGTATACAATATATTAAAAAAAAAGGTATTGTATGTCGAAACAATTGCAATACATACAAGTTTAAATATAGTGAAAAGGTAGATATAATGCTTAGTTACCTTATTTAAAGTTAATTTCCAAGAAGTATCGGCTACCTCAAAATACAGAATTTATGTGTTTTGCAATTTATATAAAGGGTTCGATAAAATTCAGCAATGTTTTAGCCATATTAGAAGAAAAAGGGGTTTGGAAAGCTCTCATAAATATTATAAAACATGTATACACTAACACAAGAACAGTCATAAAATAGGGAAATGATATTACAGACCCAATTCAAATTACAAGGGGGATAACACGGATAATAATGGATATAATAACAAGGATACTCTCTCAGTATAGTGCTTAATCAACTTAGTAATAAATAGAAAGGTATAAAATTGATAAATTGATGATTAATATAATTTATTTTACCGATAACATGGCTTTAATAGCAAATATCGAAGATAACATTCAACTACAATTTTATCAAGTTACTTTAGCTGCAAAGGGACAAAATATCGAAAACTAAAACGAAATGCATAACTACCAACAAAAATTCAGTCCGACGAAAATAAGATATAGATATCATTATCGTAGAATAAATAATAATATTTACGTACTTAATTTACGTACCTAATATAATTTAAGAAAAATATAGTAAAAAAGTAATAACATATTCATGTGAAACTAAAGTCGAGACAACAAAAACAAAACCGGTAGCGAGAGATTTACCACTAAACTCCAAATCACTTTTTTTAAGCTTTTCTTTTAAATGTTCTATTTATATGACAACCGTACTTAATGAAGCGTATAAAAACCATGAACCGTGAAGTCAACTAAGCGTTAACTCCATTCTTCGACTTGCAGTGTAAATGACGTTATCAGGTCAGAGGTCTTGAATGATTTTAGGGAAAATTGTAACAGGAGGAGGGAGACCAGAAAAAGGTTTATTACATGGAAGGAGCCTGAAATTAGGGACATAGCGCTGAAGTAACCATGGCGACTTATGAGGGAAAGTTATTGGATGACATGGAGGCAAGGAAATACCAGAGTTAAGGAGAAAATTGGAAAGAGCAGTGCTCGAACTCTTTAATCAATGAGAAAAAACGGGGGATGATGCTGCAAATCTCAAAAGAAGATACAACCTTCTTATATTAAGTAGTGTAATTTTAAAAACACAATGAAGACTGGAGATGGAACTGGTTCTGAACGCTCCTAGAGCTAACTTAAGGGCCGAGTTTTGCACCACTTCTATCCGACCGAGATAGCTTGCAAAGATAGACATGCAGGCGATACAGCCATAGTCAAGAAGAGTAATACAGTAGAATATGATCTGCATAGAGTTTAAAGGAAATAGAGTTAGGAAGGAAGGAGCAGATGCTATTTATAACAATGTTAAACAGTTATTGACATGAACTTGAAAGGACCTGAAAGATATCAAGTTGTGGGTGTATTTCAGGAAATAACCTTTCACACCCCAAGAATGAAAAATGACAGCGATATTATGACGCCAGACTGTGTCAAAAGCATTGCTAAACTCTAGGGATGTTATAAGATGTTGTCCCTTACCGAAGCATGAATAAATATCATTTTCCAAGCCCACTAGGTAGTTAAGGGTAGTTCTATGAGGTCTAAAACCCATCTGGTTATCATGGATGAGGGAGTGAGTTTCAAGAAACCTGGAAAGTCGGATACGTACCATTCATTCCAGCAGCTTCCCCAGGTGACTGGTAAGAGCGATAGGACGACAGCTTCGAGGAGAGATTCTAGATTCATTGAGTTTGTGGAGAGGAATAAAGATAGATTTATGCCAGGAAAAAGAAAATTATCCAATTGATCACAGATAATTGAAGATTTACTTTTAATAAGTTTTAAATTACTAATATCTATATTATGATCATGCTCGGGTGCATGTTGGGCAACACAAATTTCTTCATTTCTTCCATATCTAATACGAGCAATGTATTATTTATATTTGGTTAATATGGATATTTTAGTTTGTTCAATATACCTTCGATCACAATCTTGACAACTAATTTCATAAATCCCCGATTTTTCATGTTCATCTACTTTATCCTTTGGATTCCCAAGATTAATATATTACATGGTTGGTAAACTACCCTAATATCCACATTCTTTAAAATCTTGAAACATGTGATTTGGTATTAATAGTACATTTTTTCGAGTTAAGTGTTTTATACCGCAGGTTCTATTAGAAAAATTAATTAGTAAATTTATTAAAAACAGAAGAAAACACTGGAACATCGAAAGAATGAATTAGTACAGATTACTAGAAATTACAAGATACAAAAACCTACAGGAAGAAAATATTGTAGAAAGGCCATTGAAAAACTGGACACAAAGTTGGCAGTCCTCCATAACAGAAATACCGATTTGTGTCTAAAGAAAGAGCAACAAGAAGTTCACACTTAACTTATTGTGGTCGCTACAGAAATCTGAATGGAAACATAAGCCTTAAGAGCTTAACGAATGCATGTTACCTAACAAAAAATAGCATTGTAGATTAACTAAACAATGTGTATATAATTAATTAAAACTGATAATAAATTTTATTTCATTATTCTAAAAAATAATAAACGAACTTATTTGCCAACTCAATATTATAAATAGTGATAAATATAACAGTTTTAAATAAAGAAACAAAAGTCATTATTATTAAATAACTATGCATTTCAGTTTTTCTACCGGTTCACCCAGTTATGCAAATCGAAAGCATTTTAACCTAACATTCACGTGGCATAACCCAATAATTATGATCCTGAATAACGGTTTTCAAATTCATTACGCAGAACGAAGTTTTATCTTTCAAATCGTTGATTAAAAAGGTTCATTTGCCTATGCAAATGTAACAATTAATAAAACGGAGAAAATTTCATCTTTTGATTGAAACATTTTTGTTGATGAATATAATGCTGTTTTATTATATTTAAAACGTTTTATTTAAATCTTTAAAAATCCTCAAACTTTAAAATGCTTAACATTGCTTTAAAAAAATACATTTAATTGTGTAATGGTAATATGGAGATGGATTAATGAGGGTATAGTGATGGGGAATGATAGGTCTAGTTCAAAAGTTTTGCGCGCATTTTTGAAAGAGATAATCGCTCCTGTATTTGAGGTGTTTCACCTCGACTTAGCAGTGAATTTTTTGATAGGATTGGTTCTGAAGGCCCACATAGCAATTCTAACAACGGTGTTTTGGATTACATGCTTCAGGTAGAAATGACTAGAAAAGTTCTTTTGTATTCCTATAGTGCATTTATTTGCATACAATTCGATTATTTTTCATGCCCAACAGACGAGGAGTTACAAATTTAACTCAATATATAGTGTGAATTGTAACCTATTCTAGAAATTCAATAATTTTATTCTATTTATAGACATAACATTTTGTAAAATATCCATTTTCTTCAGAGTACATTCTAAGCAGTAACTTCATAAAACAATTTTCCTATATGACCAAGATCACATATCTGAGAATCTCTACTTACAAAATTCGAAAAAAATAATTCTATTTAATAATATAACATTTTTGAATATATTACATAGACAATGACATAGACAACTACCATAAAAGGATATTGCAAAAATCAATAAGATATTCCGTATTTCATCTTTATTAAGGGGTTAGCGAATCTAATAACTTTTGGCGCCATAATTTTATATAAAATCGAATTTCAAATGCCATACATCGAAAATATTTTATCTGTTTTTTCTTGACAAATTTTCTTGATTATTTGGTGAATGTACATAATAATTAATTACCATATATGTACCAGGTCTGTAAATATGAAATCGGAATTTGCCCATAGACAGTCTTAGCGGTCAATGTAGTTACGCTCAAACCGCGTCATTGGCGTCATTTCCTTGTGGACATCTGACAAAGATTTTCAACTCACAACAATGCAAGTTTTAAACTGCAGCATAGTTTGTAACAGCGTTGAACATGTAAAATTTTGTGCCTGGAAACTACGATTTGCGAATAGTATTGATTTTCTGCTATTTGCCATTTGCTATGCCATTTGCCATCTGCTATCTGCCATTTGAAGAAAACTGGTGCAGAATCGCATCGAATGCTTGTCTAAGCTTACGGTGAGCATGCTATTGACAAATCATAATGCTTTGAGTGGTTCAAAAATTTCAAAAGTGGCGATTTTGACGTGAAAAACGAAGAACGTGGAAGACCACCGAAAAAGTTTGAAGACAGCGAATTGCAAGCATTGTTGGATGAGGGTGACGCTCAAATGCAACAACAACCTTCACATACTGCTGGAATGGAAAATGTAGAGCTAGTGATAAGCAATACTATGAATAAAATATTTGAACACAATACACAATAAACGTGAATTTTCTATACAAAAATGCCGGTATTATATTTAGATAGCTGGGAGACTTTTAAATATTTGGCGGAATATTAGCAGTTAATTAACAATATCAACAGCAGTTTGTAATTGTATATATATATATATATATATATATATATATATATATATATATATATATATATATATATATATATATATATATATATATTGTGTTAGATTTTCTTGGACTGCATCCAATGAGACGGCAGCAGCTAGTTGCCATCACACACCCAACCATTGGGTTCCACAATCTCATGTGGCACACCCAACAACCTGCGTCTCCGACTAAATGAACATTTTTGTTGGTTGCTTGACCGGGAAGGGGCCCCACCTATACCTTCAACTGGATAACATATGTTTCGTCTCTCGAGGTTCAGACTCATCAGGGCGCCGACATATACCATACCATCAAGAATAGGGAGACCCTATCCACAGCCAACAACCCATGTTTTCGCTAACTTCCCGTCGGATGGCGTATATATGTAATGTTACATTTTCTTGGACTGCGTTCAGTGAGACAGCAGTAGCTGAGTGTCATCACACACCCAACCTTTGGGTTCCATAATCTCATGTGGAATACCCAACAACCTGCGTCTCCGCCTAAATGAACATTTTTGTTGGTTGCTTGACCGGGAAGGAGCCCCACCTATCCCTTCAACTGGATGACATATGTTTCGTCTCTCGAGATTCAGACTCACCAAAACGGCGACATATACCATACCATCAAGAATAGGGAAACCCTATCCACAGCCAACAACCCATGTTTTCACCGACTTCGCGTCGGATGGCGTATATATGTAGTGTTAGATTTTTTTGGACTGCGTCCAATGAGGCAGAGTGTCATCACACACCCACCCCACCCGACGCAGTCCAAAAAATATAACACTACATATATACGCCATCCGACGAAAAGTCGGATAGGTCTCCTTATTCTTGATGGTATGGTATATGTCGGCGCCCTGATGATTCTGAACGCGGAGAAACGAAACATATGTCATCCATATGTCAAGGGATAGGTGAGGCTCCTTCCCAGTCAAGCAACCAACAAAAATGTTCATTTAGGCGGAGATTGTTGGGTGTGTGATGACACTCAGCTACTGTTGTCTCATTGGACGCAGTCCAAGAAAATCTAACACTACATATATACGCCATCCGACGCGAAGTCGGCGAAAACATGGGTTGTTGGCTGTGGATAGGGTCTGCCTATTAATGATGGTATATGTCGGCGCTCTGAAGAGTCCGAACCTCGAGAGATGAAACATATGTCATCCAGTTGAAGGAATAGATGGGGCTCCTTCCCGGTCAAGCAACCAACAAAAATGTTCATTTAGGCGGAGACACAGGTTGTTGGGTGTTTCACATGAGATTGTGGACGGTTGGGTGTGTAATGACGCCATCCGTCGGGAAGTTGGCGAAAACATATATATATATATATATATATATATATATATATATATATATATATATATATATATATATATATATATATATATATATATATATATATATATAGTGTGTGTGTGTGTGTGTGTACATATATATATATATATATATATATATATATATATATATATATATATATATATATATATATATATATATATATAACAAACATTCGTTCTGTAAAGAGTTCAACTGACCGGACTCTCCACTCGAAGCGAACAACACATGAAACTGCCAAATGATATTTAGGCGAAACGTCAAGACTTTCCGCAGATGGCATAACACAAACAAGAATTAGCGAATAAATGTTCATTACTTACTTCATTCCAAGTTTTGTATATATAGGCTTATGAAGCATTATTATAAAAATATGTAAGTAAAAATTGTAAAAAGTTCTGACAAAATATAAATAAAAATGACAAATACAGTTGTCAAAAAAATCAAGGTAAAAGTATGCTTCGACACAATAAAAGAATCAAAAATATATGTGTATATATATATATATATATATATATATATATATATATATATTATATCACTATATTTATTTACTCTTTTAAAGGCGCCGTTCAATTACAACAAAATACAAGCATATGATTTATCAAACCAATATAATTTGATTTCCTGCGTTAAATTGAAGCAAAGCAAACTATATTTCGCAAAAGCAGAAAAGATAATCAATATTCTATAGCCTTAAAAAATAATATACGAGGCTTGCTATTTATGTATCCGGAATTGGCAACAATGGTGTTACTAGGCGCCATCTAACATATACATCGCATAGTTTGACATTATATATATGTGCTCAGAACGTTTTGTCATACCGATGCTATTTGTGTTGTTTAGGGACTTGAAAGATTCATCCCAGTCAATTTTTCCCCATTTTCGTGCATCGATGTGCAACAATGCATCGATCAAAACACTTCGACTTTTGGCGATGAAGCATCATATAAAACTACTGTATGTCACTGGTTTAGCGAATTCAATCATAGCCGTTATTCGCTCACGGACGAAATTAAACAAGGTCGTTCAAATTCGATTGTTGTGTAAAACACATCGATACTGTGCGAGAACTGATAAAGCAAGATCGTCATGTGACATACCGTGAGATTCAGGCATCCCTGGGCATTAGTATGACAAGGATACGCAAGATTTTACATAAACATTTAGCCGTGAAAAATATTTGTGCGCTTTGGATTGCGCATAATTTGACAATCGCTTAAAAGGGCGATGATATTATGAGGCTCCTGACGATTTAGGCCAAAAATACTCAAAAATGCAATGGTGACGCGCCAAATGCCGTGTATAAAATCTACACAGGTGACGAATCTTAGATCTATGTATATGAGCCCGAAAGTAAACAGCAGCCGACTGCATGGCTCTTTCAAAATGAGCCAAACCTAACAAAAGTTGTTTCCGCAAGAAGCACTTCAAAGTAAATGATGACCTGTTTGTTTTTTTGATAAATCGGTATGTGGCTATAGTACCACTAACGAATCATAGAACGGTTAATTCTGAATGGTACAAAACCATTTATTAGCCAGAAGTCTTTGAAGAAATAAGAAAAACAACCAGTGACGCGGGATCATTCTTCACCATGACAACGCGAGCTGTCACACATCGGACCGAACAACTCAATATTTGACCAGTCAAAACATCGAATTGATGGGTCATCCGCCGTACAGTCGTGATTTGGCACCCAATGATTTCTTTTTGTTCTGGTCCGTAAAGAATAAACTCAGTGATCAACGATTTTCTATGCCAGAATGCTATTTCTATGCCAGAAGAATCTGTTGATACGGTCAAAATGCATGTTTTCAGATATCTCAATCGAAATGGAAAAAGTGCTATGAAAATTGGTTCAAATGTATGCAAAAGTATATCGATCATTGCGGAGAATATTTTGAAAAACAATAAAATCTTTTTGACAAATGATAATGACAAATATTAATTTTTATTTATTATTCCGGATACATAAATAGTAATCCTCATATAACATCAATGACATATGTTTGTAACGGAAATAGCAATATCACTGCAAAACAAAATAATATGGGGAAAAATGAATCCGTTTTGCATACATATTTATATTTAACATGATTTTGTTAGTATTCAAAATTAAATAAACATATATTATGCACAAAAGAAGTAATTTTTATGCATTTCTGTCGTTTAGAATGTGCCGTCTCTCATCATATAATTGTTCAGCTCTACTAAAAAGTTGTTCACTAGCGACGCTAGTCGGTGGTGTTGATAACAACTTTTGAGCAGCTGGTCTTAGTACTTTGTACGACGATGAATGCCGATACTCAAGAATATTGGCAGTTCTTTGCAGTCTTGGCTCTCTAAAAAAGCTATCAAGTGCTATTGCTAGCAAAGTGTTTGCGTTGTTTTCATCACTAGTTCATAGTTCATTTCATGACTAGAGCAGTTCATTTCGTATTAAAGTAAAATACATCCATTAATTTTTTCCAAGCCAAAAAATGTATTTTCCTCTTTTAACGCTTGTAAAAAAACCTGCCGTGCAATAGTAATCTTTATTTCATATTATTAATTGTTGTGTTATTTATAATGTTTACGTTCAGATTCGTTTTTATTGGTCTTCAATTAGTTGAATTCATTCATTACCGACATTCTTTTTACGGAGAAGGTTCTGTTGGCAAGATTATGGTGCAATACTGGTTTGGTCCCTTAAGACCGTCGCACTGACTATCCTTCAAGTACTAATGTTCAAGAAAAAAGATCATAATAGTCGAAAGGTCATAAGGTTCAGGTACCACGGTCTGTGAGATAGCAGATAATTTAAATATTGGCACCGTTTTTTGACCGTCTAAAAAAAAGATGTGTGCGTCCCTGACGAACTTAGTAAGCGAAGGCTGCTGGACTGAATCTCTTCGTGTGATCTTTTATTGAAAGAAAATTAAGCCTACATTTATGAAGTGGATAGTAACTGGTGATGAAAAGTGGATTGTGTACAAAACCGTGCAACGAAAAAAATAATGAGGGTTGCCCTAGTACAGTGCAAGACGACCTTCTTCCGAAGAAAATTAAGTTTTGATTGGCAGGGATCCATACAGTTTGAACTACTTTCACGCAACCATACCGTCAGCACAGACATCTACGGTTCACAATTATATCGGATAAAGGTAGCAATTGAAGACCAGAATAAGCAAACAGGAAAGGCGTCGTGTTTCAAGTTGACAATGTACGATCACATGTTCCATCAGGAACCAGTAAAAATTGGGGAGCTTTAGTTGAGATGTTTCGCCCTATCCACCTTACTCACCGGACGTCGCATCCTGGAACGAACGAACAAACGAACGAACGAAATCTATTTCACTCCCTACAAAATTGTTTGAATGGATTTTTTTTTAACGGAAGAATAGGTGAAAAACAACCTGTTGACATGTTTGCTCAATAAAGATGCTAATTTTTGTTAAAAAGATATTATGAGCCTACTACTACGTTCGAAAAACAGTTAGGTAATAGACTAAATAAATATTTATATAAGTTATTTTGCAAAGAGAAATGCTATTAAAAAAATCTGTATAAACTATCCGAATAACTCAATATTATTTTGATTTTTCTACTTATTATTATAGCCTACTTCAGCCCAGTGTATCTTAGAAAGAAGAATTCATTTTAGGCGTTGCGATCCAAGCTTTATAGTAAAGAACATCAATTTTCCGCCATATTGTTTTTATCCAAGTGAGCAGCCATTCCTCTACGCGATCAATAGTGTCATTATGAGCGCCCGCCGGAGGAAAGGTGAGTTTTAATCGTGTTTTGTGTTAGTAATTTTGGTGTTTAATGGAAAAAATCTTATTTATATCTATAAAGTCTAAAAGTCTTTGGTATCTGACAACAATATTTTTGGGTTTCTTGTAAAAGCTGAGTAGTTAAGATAATTTAGATAATTTAAACGTCAATGTCAATTATATTGGACATTGGGCTGAACCGTTACTAAATGATGTATTTTAATTACCGCGATCACTGAGAAAGAAATTACTTCACAATTTCGACATCGAGGACTTTAGATGAGGATACTGTTAATTCGGAAAAGAAGACCTCGAACTAAAAGTCGCACAAAGAGGAAGTTCCCATGTTCTGGTACGAAAGGACAAGTTAGCAGTTATCAGATGGTTAGGTAATAAAACTATGGTTAGGTAGTAACTATGACCAATTTTTAAACCGAAGAGGCCATAGATAGCTGTGAGCGAAAAATGGTGCAAAAAAGAAAAAAATACATGTGTATGACCAGGCCTCGCGTTGTGCGAGAATATAATCGAAATATGGCCGGGTGGACTTGGCTGGTTGCCTGTTATCCGTTTGCCCCAAGACTAACAATGGACGGTTGGAATATTGTCGCACATGGTGAGCAATGTTTGGCGACAATATAAAGCAGACTTTCGTAGAAAAGGAATTCCAAACAAGGAGACTGACCTACTAAGAGCATTCAAACTTGAATTAGGCGAAAGCAATATCCAGGACTGTTTACGCTCAGATTTGCAAGATACTGAGAGATGCGAAAGCGATGAAGAGAACCAAGAAGGTAATGCTAAAGCACCTCGAAAAAGAGCAAGACAATACACAAATCCAAAGCCGTCTAAAAAACAACGAAGCATGAAGCAAAGCATATGCCTGAACTGAATGCAAAACAGAAGCGTTGCAGACAATGTCATTATAACAAGCCTTTTTTCAAGTGCATTTCCTGATAATTTACTTCTGCCTTACTAAAAATGGAAACTGTTATTTAGAGTTTCATCAAGATTAGTATTTTTTTTTGTTGGATACCAATAGATATAGATGGGGTTTCTGAGAGAAGTTAACTTTTAACTTTTGATAATGAATGTCTTTTTTTAGTTTGTCGTTATGATTTTTTTGGAGTTTTGGAGTTTGTTGTTAAAGTTTCTTTGGCGTTATATCATGTAAGTGACAATTATTTAATGAAACGAATACGAGTAGATAGGCCTTGGGAGAGAGGTTACAGTTTTTATTTTTGTTAAGCAAAGTTATTGTTTTCATTTTAATCCATGTGGCTATTTCTTTTTTCATTATTTCATGTAACTACCTCATATTCAAAATAAAAAACATAATTCAAGAAGTACAAAGATTACACACGTTCATTAAGACTGACAATTAGATATCCATACAATATTTTATGAGACTAATAGATTTAGATAAGGTAATTTTTTCATATGTGAATTTTCTATTTTCATTGTTTCTTAAGTTCCTAAAATAATCAGTATGGCTTGATTATGTATAAATTGACCATTATTTGAATTTTTTCTTAATGATAATAAAGATACTGTAATTTTTAGCATCTTATGTCTCTCATTACACTGATTCAGCTGATTATGTATTACCGGCCCAATGTCCTTTTAAAGAAACTGAAAATATCAGACCACACGTGGTGCCAATAGTCAAGGTACTGGAGCAATATATCCCCAAAAAATATAAAAATTCCATCTCCACTATATCATGTAAAAACGCATGTTTAAAATGCTGGGCTGCAAGACCACAAAATGTGTTCTCCTTTTTGCTGGACACTGAGCGGGCAAAATAAAAATTGCATCTTTAGCTTGGGTCGGAGGATATTATTATTATATTTTTCATTTTTGTTTGTCAATACTACGGTAGGTTTATGATTACATAAAGATCCTATAAGATTATATATCCAGCTTTCTTCAGTTTCATTATCAAGAATTCTGAAAATCGGATAAGCGTTTGAAAAGAAAACCTAAAAACACAAATATATTTCAGGTCAAATAAGATAAGATTGGAAACCAAACAATTAGCAAAAAAGAGAAGCATTCCTCAAGCTGATCGAGAATGTGTTCTTAACTTTAACTGTAATATTGACAGGCACATCTCGACTTGATGAAATTATTTTGTTACGAGAGACTATTAGAGCTTCCTGAAAAATAAGCTCCTCACCTTTAAATTCATATTAATCCATGATATGATTCAAGCACTAAAGTCATTTCATAACGTCATTATGCCTGTATGACAGAACAAGCCAAAACTGATACACATTCTGCTGGTTTACATTTATATTTTTTATGTAGCGATTGCACAAAATGTCGCAAATTAAATAGTGTGTAAACAGTAACAAAATGTGAATGGTTTCAGCCAATTTTTTGAAGTAAAAAAGGGACGAGCTATTGGTATGAAAATCCATTTACTTTTTAAAGTAAGTACGTGACAAAAGGTATCTTAGACTCGTTACCATCACCAAGCCTTCTTGCAGTGGCATAACTACAATCTGAGCCATCCGAGGTTCGTGGCAAATTCATTGGATGGGGCCCTCCCAGTAAAAATCGTCACGTTGTAATTTAATTTAAATAAATCACTTGAGTAGTTACCCAACAGTATTACTAATATTATGTGCATTTTAGTTAAATATCAAATAAATTGTATTTTTAAAAGCATAGGTATTACATAATTTTAATGAAATAACAATTTAATAATAACAAGATATTTATTAATAGAATTCTTTTCTCCGAGCTTTCTGTTCCGTAAAATATCAAATGCATCAAACTTTGCATCAAAGATCAAAATGCATCAAAGATCGGGCCATAGAATTTTCAATAGACAGAATAGCCAAGTTACCTGTACAAGTAGCCTGTCTTGTCCCATAGAGTTTCTTAAATAGGTTTTTATTAATTTTAGTTTCGAAAATGATCTTTCAGCACTAGCTGCAGTCACTGCAGTCACAGGAATTGTAACAAACAACATCAATGCAGTACATACTTCAGGAAAGCTGCACGACATAAAATGATTCTTTATTATTAATAAATCAGCAAGATCCCTAATACAGCAAGCCTTTTCTATTTCAAATTATTGATTAATTTATCCGTTACTTTGTGATAGTTCATTTTTTAGAAAAGGAATAAAACAATTTTTTACTTTGTTATCTAAATCTAATCTAATCTCTGTTTAAAGTAGTGTTTGAGAATGTAAAGTCGTTTTACGAAACTATAGTCACACAAATTTTGTTTAAAAATAAAAGTGATAGATAACAAAGTAAAAAATTCTTTTCTATTTCGTCTCTTAAAATGGACCGAAAACTGAGAATTTCCCTGGCAAATGATTCAGATATGTCTTTTATATATATATATATATATATATATATATATATATATATATATATATATATATATATATATATATATATATATATATATGAACACTTTTGTTGGTTGCTTGACCGGGAAGGACCCCACCTATCCCTTCAACTGGATGATATATGTTTCGTCTCTCGAGGTTCAGACTCTTCAGGGCGCCGACATATACCATACCATCAAGAATAGGGAGTCCCTATCCACAGCCAACAACCCATGTTTTCGCCGACCTCCCGCCGGATGGCGTATATATGTAGTGGTAGATTTTCTTGGACTCCATCCAATGAGACAGCAGTAGCTGAGTGTCATCAGACACCCAACCGTTGGGTTCCACAATCTTATGTAGAACACACAACAACCTGCGTCTCCGCCTAAATGAACACTTTTGTTGGTTGCTTGACCGGGAAGGAGCCCACCTATCCCTTCAACTGGATGACATATGTTTCGTCTCTCGAGGTTCAGACTCTTCAGGGCGCCGACATATACCATACCATCAAGAATAGGGAGTCCCTATCCACAGCCAACAACCCATGTTTTCGCCGACCTCCCGCCGGATGGCGTATATATGTAGTGGTAGATTTTCATGGACTCCATCCAATGAGACAGCAGTAGCTGAGTGTCATCAGACACCTAACCGTTGGGTTCCACAATCTCATGTGGAACACACAACAACCTGCGTCTCCGCCTAAATGAACACTTTTGTTGGTTGCTTGACCGGGAAGGAGCCCACCTATCCCTTCAACTGGATAACATATGTTTCGTCTCTCGAGGTTCAGACTCTTCAGGGCGCCGACATATACCATACCATCAAGAATAGGGAGTCCCTATCCACAGCCAACAACCCATGTTTTCGCCGACCTCCCGCCGGATGGCGTATATATGTAGTGGTAGATTTTCATGGACTCCATCCAATGAGACAGCAGTAGCTGAGTGTCATCAGACACCTAACCGTTGGGTTCCACAATCTCATGTGGAACACACAACAACCTGCGTCTCCGCCTAAATGAACACTTTTGTTGGTTGCTTGACCGGGAAGGAGCCCACCTATCCCTTCAACTGGATAACATATGTTTCGTCTCTCGAGGTTCAGACTCTTCAGGGCGCCGACATATACCATACCATCAAGAATAGGGAGTCCCTATCCACAGCCAACAATCCATGTTTTCGCCGACCTCCCGTCGGATGGCGTATATATGTAGTGGTAGATTTTCTTGGACTCCATCCAATGAGACAGCAGTAGCTGAGTGTCATCAGACACCCAATCGTTAGGTTCCACAATCTCATGTGGAACACACAACAACCTGCGTCTCCGCCTAAATGAACACTTTTGTTGGTTGCTTGACCGGGAAGGAGCCCACCTATCCCTTCAACTGGATGACATATGTTTCGTCTCTCGAGGTTCAGACTCTTCAGGGCGCCGACATATACCATATCATCAAGAATAGGGAGTCCCTATCCACAGCCAACAACCCATGTTTTCGCCGACCTCCCGTCGGATGGCGTATATATGTAGTGGTAGATTTTCTTGGACTCCATCCAATGAGACAGCAGTAGCTGAGTGTCATCAGACACCCAACCGTTGGGTTCCACAATCTCATGTGGAACACACAACAACCTGCGTCTCCGCCTAAATGAACACTTTTGTTGGTTGCTTGACCGGGAAGGAGCCCACCTATCCGTTCAACTGGATGACATATGTTTCGTCTCTCGAGGTTCAGACTCTTCAGGGCGCCGACATATACCATACCATCAAGAATAGGGAGTCCCTATCCACAGCCAACAACCCATGTTTTCGCCGACCTCCCGTCGGATGGCGTATATATGTAGTGGTAGATTTTCTTGTAGACCTCCCGTCGGATGGCGTATATATGTATATATGTATCAACAAAATCTAGAGGTTTTTTAATAGTTCAGTGTCATTTAAATTTTGCAAAGTGGCAGGTTGCAAAACACTGAAATTGGAAACAATTTCATTTATTGGAAGGAAACGCGATTTCAGTTGATTAACAATAATCCGGGTCTTGGAGACGCTCATCTTCGCAAAGTTCGTCAAAATGGCGTTTCACCTTCCTCTGACAAGTTTTAGAAAAAAAGATTGATGGACCATTTTTCTGGTACACTATTTGCTTCCTTTTTTTAAATTTTCAAATTCATGTCTATAGCTTTCCCATTCTTCCAGGCAAATTTTTAAACGTTTTAAGGCATTTGAATTATCGGTGGCTTTAGACTGAAATGCTTTAGAGGCTATATCGATAGTTTATAGAATGTTGCAATGGAAAACCAATATCATAATAAAATTATAGTTCTCAATCTTCTTCTTGAGTGAAATAGTTTCATTTCTTTCATCTGATTTCCAATTTAACCGAATTGTTTTCGTTAGCGCTTTTTGGACTTCAACAAACCGAACTTTTAAAGCAAAAATAGCATCATAACGTCCTGCTCATCTAGTAGGGTTCAATGTTTTTAGTGTTTCCGAAGTTGAAGACTCCCTTTCTTTATCAGATATAAAACTTGGAAAGATATTCCATCTTTTGATACTATGCAAAAAAAAATATAAATTTGTTGAATTGTTTTAAAAAAATGTTGCATATCAATAACCTCTCTTACTGCATCATTAAGTACCAGATTTAAGTTATGAGCAGCACGGTGAAAATATATCGCATTTGGCTCGATATCTTTTATGAGATTTTGGACTCCACCATAAGTGCCTTTCATTGTGTTAGCATCATCATAGTCTTGTCCTCGACACTTATTTAATGGTACATTTTTTGTCATTTATGGATGTAATAATTTGGTTGAGCATTGCTAAGGCAGTTTGGCCCTTAACTTCATGAAATCCTAAAAATGACTCTTTAATGACGAGCGCTTTTGGGATTCCATTTTCGTCTTTCTCGATCATACCATAACGGTAAAGTTCACACATTTGATATGTTTTGAAAATATCTTGAGTCGTATCGAATATGATAGAATAAAATGGGGCGGCATTTATTTCATTCATGAGTGTATTTTCTATTTTTAGAACCAGAACAGAAATGAGCTCATTTTGTATTTTTGGACTTTTATCTGGCCCTTTGGCTAACTTAACAATTTTTTAAAAATCGGATCGTATTTTGCAAATAATTCAACAATACTCAAAAAGTTTCCTTGGGAACTTAGATCATTGCTATCTGCCTTTTCTCTGTGGCCACGAAAGTCTAAATTACACGTTGAAAGTGTCAGAGTAACATCAAGAAGTATAGAGAGTAGTTGGCGCCAAAAAGATTTTTCTTTCTTAATCATGGACTCTTGCTCTTCATCTAGTGTTCCATGTAACCGCCATTGTTTGTTGATACGTAAGACAAGAATTCAGGTGAATTTTCGATGTCTCGTGTCTTTCTATAGCGTCTACAATATGTTTCCAGTCGTCATAGCCTTCCATCCAAACATTTTGTATTTTTTTAAATGCCCGATTTGCGAATAACCAGCATAGTTTGGTTTGGTACGCCTTATGAAGTATTAAGGAATAGGATAGCCATATGTACGTTCAAGTTTCACGTCAGACTTGGAAACAATATAATAATGTTTTTCTAGGAAAGATCTATTGTCGCTGTCTTTTAAGAAAGGACCCTTAGGTGTACAAGTTCCGTTTTCGATCACGAAGCGTTTCACTTGATCACTTAGTTCTTTAAAATTACCCTTATCAGTAATAGATGGTGAAGATGCAATATTGTTCATATTAAAATATGATTCACTTTGATTTTTGCTTGTACCTTGTGGTGGTTGTTCTGGATCTGGATATACACTGGTGTCGGGTGCTGCATCTGCTATACTGTTACTTTTAGTTACGTCCAATTCTTCACTTTCGGAGCATTGTGCACTCGCTTTTTCATCAATAAAGTCATCATTCTTAAAATACTGACTAATTTTAGGTAACTTTTACCGCTTAGATATTTTCTAAAACTAGACATGTTAATATTTAACTTACACAATTAACTTTAGTTTGCCTCTATTTGCAGATTCAATAAAACAAAAACTACGAAAAACCAAAGATACAAATGACCAACTGTCATAAAAATCAAACGAAGAATGCGTAGTAGAGCCCTCCGTACTTAAAAAAATAGATATCTGGGATCCCCCTAACATCGTGCGTCGCTAGCCCGCCAGCGCCACGAAAAACGTACTTTCTTGGTTAACAAAATGCGGGAATTCCCCGAGCATCACTAGCTCACCCGCACCACCAAAGTACCGCGACAAAAAATGAAACAACAAATTGATGCGTTCTAAAATTGATCGACATCCTTTTCTTATGAATACGTTTAAATCTTAATAATTTATTTGAATTTGTATATGGCCTTTAGTTGTATCTAACTTTAATTGATTTTAAGTACTTACATAAAATTTATAATTTTTACTAAATTTTGTTAAAAATGTTAGGTTACTTCTGCGCTCGCGGCCTCTCGGACCAGGGACCCCCGTCGGACCATTTTGCCAGCCGTGCCACCCTGTAGTTAAGCCTCTGCCTTCTTGGGATGTTGATTGACCGAAACAAACGGACTACGCCGACAATTGTGGAAATCGCTGTGATGAAACTATCTTTTGTTGGTTTATGTTTGTTATAACTTGTAGAATGCCAATTTGGAATTCAAGCATTTCATTTTCGTTTTATTTATTCAAATTGGGCAACAAACTATGGGCGAAAGATAGTTTGCGGTTAGATTTCTGCCTGCTTCCAGCGCCTTTAGATGTTTTGTTCAACCTCATATATTTCAACCTTTATTGTGGTTGATTCGGCAGCTTCCTCCGTATTCTACATTCACCTGCATCATCATCAAAGCTGTCAACTGTTACTCTATATTCTTACCATTTCTTTCTCTTCATACTTTTTCTTTGAATTTCTTTTAAGCTGCTTGTTGTTTTTTCTTTTGAGCTGATTGTTAAAGGTATATTTCTTAGGTGTTTTCCTCTAAATCCATTTGTCCTGCTTTCTTTGATCTTCTTATTAGACTTAACGAAATCATCCCGAAGATTTGCCCCCTCTTCATGACGTCCTTACCTGAAAATAAATAAATAAATAAATAAATAATTAAATAAATGAATAAATGAATGAATGAATAAATTAATGAACACAAAACCCTATAAGAACATTTTCTCATTTTTCATTCTTTATATATGTAACTATATTCTACAGTTAACGTTTAATCAAATGATACAATCATGATAACGTACTTTTTTCAGATACCTGAAAGGTGATTGAACTTTTACCGACCTACACTATACTTATAGAATTCGAATTTCTATAGTAAATAAGATAATTCAAGATGTATGCACCGCAATCTGGATACGACTGGATGTATGCACAGCAATCTGGATACGACTAGACTGTTTACCTACACCCACAAAAGAGCTAAAGGAATCCGAATTTAAAGCAAATGCAAATTTTCCACACAGAATAGTAGTAGACGGCGAACATATACATCTTACTAGTCTATCTTCCAGTGGATCACTGTATTTTAACTATAAAGATTAGTACTCTGTGGTTCTTGTGGCAGTGGCAGACTCCAGATACCGATTTGCCTTTGATGACGTTCGAAGCTATGGTAAAGATTGGGATGCTTCAATATTAAAAAAAACCCAGTCTATGGTAATTAATAGAAAGAAACACACAACTGCCGGAAGACAAGTGTCTATCAGAAACGCAATGTGCAAAAGTTTCATACTTGGGACTCATTCTTTCACTTCACTTTCATACTTTACTCCGTGGGAGATAAAGCATTTGGATTACATAAACATTTATTACGACCTTTCGGAGGAATATATCTAGGAGCTGATAAACGAATGTTTAACTATCGGTTAATGCGCTTTTGGTATCCTCAGTAAAAAATGGCGAGTGTTGTACGGTTCTATTATTATACAGCCAGATTTTTGCTGTCGATATTTTCAAAGCTTGTATTACATAATTTTGTCCGTCACAGAGGTGAATTTTTGAATGCGAATACTTCTATAAATGCCGATTTGGAAGATTTACCAACATAAAATGTAAAACGAGGGGGTCTAGCATAAATTCATATTAGAAGCATAATGTGTACCAATTTTCTATCAAGTGTCGGAAGCATACTGTGGCAAATTTCTAAAATATAAAAATATACGTAATGTATTACTTACAAATATTTTTAAAGAGAACATTTTTAAATAGTAGGGGAAACATCCGTAGGTTGGGACAGTACTATTTCTCTTTTTTTCCACTATCAACACCAATGTTTTACTGTCAAGTTGTTTATTTATTACGAGCAAATTTTTCATAGGAGTAAGATTTACTAGTTGTGTTCCTTGTGTATGAACCGAAGCAAGCCAACAAATTTGTGAAAATTTTTTTTTTTTCAAAATATCCCATCAGTAAGAAAAGTGCATTTTTTTCAGTGGTAAAAAAGGTGGGTATACCTTGGTGGGTATACCTGAATGAATTTCGAACATATCTTGCGTAGGGAAATATTTTTTACTGTCGTTTCAAAATAGCCACGATGTACATAAGTTGGGACGGTTGAGGCACGGAGGTTGGTTCACTACATGTTCTCATTTTTTTTTAAATCTTCTAGAATATGCCATCGAATTATATCAAATTTTCTAGAATGTTCTATAAAATCCTATCAGAAGAATTACATGGAACATTCTAGAATATTCGATTGGATCAATGACATTCGAACTCTTTCGAGAACATTCCAAAATCGTTCCAAATTAAAGCTGCGAGATGTTCTATTCCCACCACTTGACAGGTTTTCATGGCCAGCTAGGGGTGTATAATGATTCTCACTTCTGCTCTGATGCCAGTTTTTACCAGTGCAGAAGTGAAAAGAGAAAACAATAATCAAACAAAAGAAAATAATAAAACAAAAAAAGTGTAAGAAATAGTAGAAAAGTTGTAAAAGTGATAATAAAAATAAAAGTGAAACGTAGTTATTCAAAAGAGCAAATAAGCTATTTCTTATTTTTTAAACAGATCGTAAAAATAATAAGCGGTAAAGCAATAACAGCTGATCGTGGTGTTTTTGATTTTGACTCATTGCTTCCAGTACTGAAAGATAACAAAATCGAAGAAAATGGTATCAGACTCACTGCTCGTGCCTACAAACTGAGCAAATCTAGTTTGCCGTGCTATATCGCAAAACTGGATAAAGTTCCAGACATTTCAAATATGTCTTATGAAGAGTTAATGCCTATCGTTCGCCGTATTGCATCGTATTCGACGCCAAAGATGAAACGACATTTTTTTATTAATTTTAATCACAAATTGATTGAGTGAAGGAGTCTAGCTTTTTTTGACAATATAAAACTTAAAATTATAAATTTTATTGATGTCTTAAGGTATGATTCCTGGACCTGGTATTAAAACTCATTTCTACCGAATACTAAACTGCGACTTATTTGCTGTCTTAATAATTAATTGCAGCATAATATAGGATACATTGAATTACGTAGAAACTGATGATCCATACCCACGTTTCGTGACATGTGTTTTTATGGGCATCAGATGTTTATGAAACTACTTAGCAAATATTCAACGAGTTACCTATGAACATTTGTATCAATGCACTATTAAACTAATGAATGTCCTTTTTAAGATCGTTCTCGTTCTTTTGAATGGAAACTATATCAACGGTTTTAAATGTGCTTAATTTAATATCTCAATTGCGACAAAAGGTATTAAGGACAATTTTCTTGAGGTAATTAAATTTTATCAAGATAAAAATTTAAAGCATTTGTTTCGAAACGATCTGGTACCATTCTTGCCCCTTTTATATTTGTTGACTTACAAAGTAGATAACCTATCTAGAATATATGTGGATATTCTTAGACAGTGACTTTTTTTATGTATAATACTATGTACAAGGATATTTTCTTTATTAATAACATATAGTATGTGTATATTGCAAATTTTAAATTATGAAAATATTAAATGATATAGATTTACGATTAAATTTTATTGATTGGAGAGACCAAAACAAAGCATTTGTTCAAAGCATCCTATATATTAGTCGACCTTTTGTTAGTATCACCATGAGGTAATTCAAAGTAAGATTTTATTTACTTTGTTTTCTCCAAGGTAAGCCTTAGTTCTTGCACTATGTCATATGAAAATGGTAAATAAGGTGGCTCTGTTTCCAAAATAATGTCTACTATATACAAATATGTAGCACCTCTCCAACAAAAATGAGAATCTAAGATACGATCACCAGCCCATCGATTGATAAATAGTCCCATAGTCGCCTAGTGTATGGAGCTTGAGATCTTTTCATGGTGGCTTTAATATTTTAGACGTCGTTCTCTCATTCATCATTTTCACATATTATTATATACACACAAATCTTAATACGATTCTTATATATAAACTGTTAATACGGGTGCAACTGCAGTTTTCTTTTTGACAAGTTACTTATCTACTTGTCTACAACTATAGTTTTATTCTAGTTCTCGACAATTTGGTGAATGAAAGCAACGGTCGATAATTTTTAAATTCCAATGGCCTTTTAATCGTTTCCTTTTCAATATTGGACTTTAAACATGCATAGCTTTAAACTTTACTTAGACTTTAAACATAACTTATATAGGTTTGTTATTTGCTATTGGTTTATTTTTTTTGCATTTAAGTTTTTGTATTTTTTTTCAGGTTACAATTATTATAACTTGGGTTTAAATAAAGAAATGCGAAGGCGTCGAAAGGCGTTTAAATGGGAAATGTAAAATTTCAAGGCATCGTTAGTTCCAACCAATTTTGCACCGATCCAGAAAAAATGACGTGAATGTTAACTATTCCCACCATAGAATATATATAGAATGACTGTCGCTTTAGTGGTTTATGTAATTATAAAAAGCAACTAAGATTTCTGTAAGTTATATAATTAAGTTATGTAGTTTCATTAATTTTAAAATAATCTGTGGAATTTAGTTGCCGGAAGATCTTTTCTTAAAATCAAATAGTTGATTGATTGATTGATGGATTGAAATAGTTCACTATGCTTATAAATTCGACCTTGAATTTCCTATTAATTGTGAAACAGGGGATTTCTTTTTAAAACTAAGTATAACTAAAATGTTACTGAGTTCAAATGCTTAGCTCGTAAGTTTAGGACACATAAGTTTAATCCACAAATCCATCGTGTGGATAAGTTACATAAACATAAAAAAAACATATAACAATAACAGGTACACTAAATCAATTTAGATGATAGAGAGGCTTGAGAATAATGATAGATTACCATTTTTGGATATTTGAGTGAGTAAAAACAATAAAAATAAGTTAGATTTTTAGATATTTTTAGAAAAACACCACCACTTCGAGATACATTCTTGACGATTCGAATTATAGCTTCCATAATAAGATGACTAGTTGAAATTTTATGGTAATTTTTCTTTAACCAAAGATAATTACAACAAATAATTAAAAGTAATTAGGGAGGTGTCCGAAGTGAATGGTTGTAATAAGAATATTGTAAATAGATTAATTAGAAAACATAAGTTTAGCCAATTATTGAAAGAATCGTAGACTTTTCAAAAGGAATAGAACAAAAATAAATTCATGATAATACCGTTTAATACCGAATTAACACTTCGGCTATGCAAGATATTGAAACAAGTGGACATTAAGGTAGTCTACACACTACGTAACAAATTAAGAGAAGCGCTAGGCAATCCAAAAAATAAAATAGAACGACATGAAAAAATCGTGGACTTATGAAATTAGTTATCAAGATTGTGATCGAAGGTATATTGGGCAAACTTAAAGATCCATATTAACCAAATATAAAGAAAACATTGCCCACATTAGATATGGGAGAAATGAAAAACGTATGTTACCCAACATGCACGTATATATATATATATATATATATATATATATATATATATATATATATATATATATATATATATATATATATATATATATATATGAGAACTGCCAGACCATCATTGGATTTTTCTATTATAGTTTTAAGCGGGTCCTAGACGTTCAATTTTATGGTCAATATATTGCACAATAATGCATATTGCACAATAATATTGACCGTCTGTAGGTTATATTGAAGGATTGCACAATATATTGAGTCAATCAAAAAAAGTTTGATATTTATTGTGCAATATGATCGTATCAGATAAATATTGAATCGTCTGTGGGTGATATTACACAATAATGGTTCATTTCTGTCTCCGCCGTTCAAGCAGTGAAAATCAGTAAGATATTGGTTTTTTGATCGAGATGGCTACGAAAGATAAAGTAAGTAAAGAAGAAGAGGGAAAATTTATTTTGGAGTGTATTGAATTATACCATAGTTTACCTGCTTTGTGAAATATTAAAAGCGCTGATTATAGCAAATAAATTAAGAAAAATGAATAATACGAACAATTGCTTTGTAACTATAAAGAGTTGTATCCAGACGCTGATAAGTCGCAGGTAGTAAAAATATTTAATTCATTGCGCACTAACTTTAGAAAAGAATTGAAGCGTATAAAGAATTCTGAAAAAACTGGTGCAGGAACAAGTGATATAATAGAGCCAACGTTGTGCTATTTTGACAAAATAAAGTTTCTAATAAGTGATGAAGTACCAAGTACACAAACACCTTGAACAACCTCAAACTGACTATGACAAAATTACTTCAGCTTGGGCTCTAGAGCTTCCGAAAATGACGCCTAAACAAAAATTGTTTGCAAAGAAGGGAATTAGTGATATATTGTTCGAATGGCAAATGGGCACTTTGCACAGGAATTCTGTGCAAATTAATTATCTAAGTCGCACATCTATTCTATATAGTATGCGACCAAGCCCCATTTCTTAGGATACCTCCTAACATGCTCCGTTTGTACAAATTATGTATACACAACCAGTTAATGAAAACAGTTCAGGACACTCTCAACCTTCTGAATATTTTGGTCAACCTGCTCAGTTTGTACAAAATGTGCATAGGTTCAATCAATGTGAGCATAGATTTTTTTGTCGTTCTTCCAAATCACCTCAATAACCCTCGCTCTCGGCTTCCTGAACTTGTGTACCGCTGTCATAGAACGTTCCTTTTATGGCCAGTTTGAATTTTTGGAACAGGAAATAGTAACACAGAGATAAATCCAGCGAATACGGAGGATATTAAAGCACATAGATTTGTATTTTCGCCAAAAATTCACGAACAGCGACGATCCTGTGAGATTGTGCATTATAGTACAACAAAAACCAACTTCCCGGCGTTCGATATTCGTTCCTTACTCGAACGATTCTGCTTCATAACTATCCATAACATCCAGATAATATTCACAGTAACATTTGAACCTTGTGAAATGAATTCCCAAATTTAGAATTGCAACAACACATTAACATTATCTTCTTTGGTGACTTCTGGAAACGCATTTTTTTCAATTTCGGAGAGCCTAAGGAACTTCCACGTATTACTTTGGCGCTTTGTTTGAGGATCGTACTTGAAACACCAAGTCTCATCACTGGTTACAATCAATTCCAGAAAGGTGCAGTTCCGTCTGGCTGTTTTAATAAGGCTCTTGCAATGTTTCCTTGCAAGTGCTATAACTTGGTAATCTGTTGATCGATTCTAATGATAGCGGTCTCATTTTATACAGGAGAAATACAAATTCTGTATTCTGAGAAAATTTCAAATTATATATTGTTTCTTTAAATGTGAAAAGCTGCGTTATTTTTCCGACATAGTGTGCATAAGTTTTATTGCCCGTAACATCACAAGCTTTGGTCGAAAATAAAAAAGTGGAGTTTATTGAGAAGAGTAATTTATTGATGTTATTGCAGTTTGAAGTATATGTCTTTCTTCGTCTTTAGCTATTTATTATTTTTAATATTTAGTTGTTTAGTTGTTATTCATAATATTAAAAATATTTGATAAAGTATCTCTAGGAAAATTAGGGCATTAGATTGTTCATGCTATGAACAAAGGACTACAAGACATTTTATAGCAGAAACATTTAGCTTTTTGGTAGTAAGTGTAAATTATGCATCACAAATTTGAGTAGGAGTGGTAGAGGAGGGAAAGGCAGTCGGGAGGCATGGTCACGCTTTCGTAATTCAAATTCCATTGCAGGTTATTTTATTTTTTACGATGGTAGTTTTGCTAACTGGTAACACCGCCCGTCTATAAATTATCTGTCATTTCGTTCAGTTGTCATAGTCACAAGCTATTTGGAGTTATGTCCGTGCCTTTGTAAATATTTTGTGGTGATTTCGGGGTAAATACATGAGAGACCTACAAGAAGATAAGTGTTTCTTTGTTTTCTCTCTATTGTATATTTCCTAATCTTTATATTGACGTACAAATTACGGCAAAATATTTCACCAGAAACTTTACAAGTTAATGTACTTGAAAAAACATGCAGAAGGAGCAATGGGCAGTTATTTTGTGGGAGGTTCGGACATGCCCAATGCTCCCTCCAATTTAGTGTATATGGTGGAACAGTTTTTTCTTTTAGTTTACTGATTAAATTATTTTCTCAAACATGCTTGAATATTCAATATTGCCGGAGAATGTCGTTTGTATATAAAAAGAATAGTAAGCGACGCGAAATTCCTAAAGACATAATATTGCGTGCTGTAGAAGAAGTGTCAAAGGGTGGCAAAATAAAAGCGAATGCCAATAACTATCCAGTATTGAAAGCTCACAAATTTTCACCACAGAAGAAGAAGAAAAATTGGTGGATATAACGGTAGCTTCAAAACTTGATTATGGATTGACAAAGCTGCAAGCTCGTAAATTGGGTTATGACTATGCTGTAGCAATCAAGAAGACTAACATACCAGATAATTGGCAAAAGAACAAAATTGCATCCAAAAACTGGATACGACACTTTCTCAGGTGACAATTTCAGATATCGATACGGACACCAGAAGATACCGGTGTATTGCGAGCCACAAACTTTAAAACCAATTTTTTTGAAAATCTCAGAACAGTTTACAAGCGGCATCAGTTTGGCTCCGAAGCGAATTACCATATAGATGAAATAGGGTTGACGACTGTTCAGCGCATTCGAAGAGCCATTGCTTCTAAAACTAGTCTGACAAGCACTATCTGCAGAAAAAGGCTCACTAGTTACAGTGTGCTGTAGATTAATGCTATAGGGAATTCAGTTAGTCTTTACTTTATATTTCCAAGAGTAAACTTCAAATCCTTTATGCTTCATGATGCTCCCATTGGCTCAGACGGATCAACGCATCTTTCTGGATGGATGACATCTTCAAATTTCATCAAATATATGTACCATTTTGCGAAACACGTTAAACACCAGGTACTTGCCTCTCCAGTATTTCTACTGCTTGATAACCACGAAAGCCATATTTCGCCAATTTTTCCAAATAAGTTGACATTATTTTAATAAGCTTTCCACCTCACTGCAGCCATAAATTGCAACCACTGGATTTTACAGTGTATGAACTGCTGAAAAATTATTATAATAAAGCTTTAACTGACTGGATGTGTGCAATCCAGGTAAAACTATAACATTTTATGATATCGCGAAACTAGCAGCTCTTGCTATACCATCAGCTTTTAAGCAACAATGTATTCACAAGTGATTAAAATAATCGGGCATATGGCCTTTTAACTAGAATATATTCTCAGATGTAGACTTCCTCTATTCTTCTGTCACCGATCGCTATTTGTCTGATTCAGAAAATGTCTCTGCAAATCAACAAACAGCAAACCCAGTCCCATCAGAAATGTCAACAGAAGATATTCGAAGTAAAAGGTCCTATAAATTCAAATAACACTGCGGTCCCTGGTCCTATAACTCCTGAATCAGTGAGACCTTATCCGAAGACTGGCCCTAGAAAATTTGTTGGTATGAAAAGCAAGAAAGGAAAAACTAACAGATACACCTGAAAAACAGAGTGATATAAATAGCAGAACAAGAGAAATAAAGAAAAAATAAGGCCAAAGAAGATAGACAATGTAAACAGGACTTGAAAAAAAAGAAAAAAAATCCTAAACTTCCAATAGAAATAACAACGAAAAGAGAGAAAGAAAGGAAATGAGCCGTAGTGATAGTGAAATAGAAAATGTTTTTCTTGCAAACAGTTCTGAAGGTTCATTTGTATTTGAAACGCCAGAAGAAGAGTTTGACGAAGATGATGTCATATCCTAAACAGAAACTTTGAAGTAAACGATGTTGTACTCGTCAAATTTAATATAAAAAAAATCATGTGTATTATGTCGGCCGAATTGTGGAACTCCATGGATACGAGCAAATTTATGCGTTCGAGCAAGATGCGAAATACATTTCTGTATCCTGAAATAGATGACATAGCAAGTGCCCTAGTAGATGACATCAAAACCAAATTTCCAGAATTAAAAACACCCAATAAAACCAAACGCGGAATCTCTAAGTATACCTTTGATAAACCATTATGGATCATAATAAATCATAGATAAGTAAAAACGATCATTAAGCTAAAATATCTACTTTTTGTTAATTATTTTTTGAGGTTCAGATTTTATGTAAGTTTATATTGAGTTATGTTTTGGAATGTCGCGTGTTTTAAACACCATGTTTAAACCTCCCACATGGTGTGCCCAAACAACTCGACCGTTGGGAGGCACATTCTGATATGTTTCAGAAATCCTTTTATAACTTTAAGACTGATTGTAATAATTATAACCGAATGTTTGTGCAGTTGATCTAAAAAATAAATATTTGATTATATATTTTTTTAATTTTATTTTTAATAAAAACCTGTTTATTACGTCTTATGTAAATAAGTGCCCATCCCTCCCCCTATCTCCGCTATTAAAATAATATTTTCTAATTAGGTGTTTCGAATATACACGTGATCAAACATTTATGGCGAAGGCAAATTTGAAGGTTCCGGACATATCCGGAGAAACTGTAATGATTTGTAATGATGGATAATACCTGGGTTTATCACTTTGATCCAGAGTCAAAAATATATAGCATGGAATGACGGTATA
This sequence comes from Cosmopolites sordidus, assembly GCA_031761425.1. NCBI lineage: Eukaryota > Metazoa > Arthropoda > Insecta > Coleoptera > Curculionidae > Cosmopolites > Cosmopolites sordidus. The sequence continues at coordinate 162,385 of JARFXV010000903.1, forward strand.
GGCGCTCACCAATCTTTTTTATTATTCGAGTTACTTTTTGATTATTTTAGCCTGTAGCTACATTATTAATCAGAACATCAAAAATGTGAAGAATGAGGTAAATTTTTTTTTTACCAACTTTTGCTTAATTATTAAATAGGAACATTGAGAGTATTTATATGCCAAAAATAACAAAAGATTATATGTAAAATAAATAATTTTACATAACTATTAATTTACATTGTGATCTTTGCTCAGTGTATGATTGAATTTGGTGGGATTGAACTTAGAGATGATCACTAACCACTTCTCTATCACTTATTAAAAATATGCATTCTCTATTTATTTATTTATTTAGTTGGACCTTCTTTCAATACTGAGGTCACAGCAATCTTAATCTCGAAAAAGTTCTTCTAATAATTAATTCTTACTGAAATCAGATTAATGACTCTTTAAGTTGTCGTAATGAAGACGTTATATTTACGACATTTTGAGGTGTTCTAGCTGTCTTCTCAAAAACGATAAAATAAAGAACTCTTTAAGACATCCTTTATTTGTTTTTCTGTATTTCATACATAATTATTTTACGCGTGTAAAATATTATTTGCGTAATCTAAGCTAATATTCATAAAAAATCATATTTATTAGAGAAGTTTTATATTTATTCAAAAAGTGAAAGATGGAAAATTTCATATTAAAAAAAACGCAATAAAAGTGAAAGATAACAAAGCATAAAATTGTTTTATTCCTTTTTAAAAAAATGAACTATCACAAAGTAATGGACAATTCAATCAATAATTTTAAAAAACATAATATTTTGTACTTTCAATTATTATAATTTTTATTCTATGTAATAAGATGTACTTTTAAGTGGAGTGTTTTGAATGTTAAAAAGCTAAATATTTTATAATTCATTTATTACTCACTAATTAAATATAATATTTACATTAAGTAAAGTAAAGTTTTAGTGTTAGAGGCGCATCAGCAACTGATTTAGACTGATTATTTAGCTACTGGACCTACAACTTAACGTGAGTTCCGAACCATGGTCATCGGCTATCAAAGACCCCGGGCTATCAACCCTTGGTTTTGTGCTTAAACCATAAGTATCTCGAGAAGCCTGCCGACTGGTGAGTGACCAACGTAGAAAACCTTTCAGAAGGCATACGGCCTTACCCAGCCTCGAACTCGCGTGACTGAGAGGAAATTTCTTGTCAGATTTTACCTAGAATTATTTACAAGAATTTCAGAAAAAGTCCGCATCCCCTAATATGGGAATCGAACCAGTTTCCACGGTAACTACCGTACTGTCAGGCTGACGCCTTTGATACCTTATTAGACCTTAATATTTACATTGATAGGAATCAATGCTTCCAAGAAAAACTTTTAAACAAGAAAAAGCTAAAGAAATAGGCGATTAAAACGAGTTTATGATGAACTACTTATGCTAGCTTACTGTTCAGTTCAACCAAGTGATAATGTCAAAGTGGTCATGAACATATTTCAACTGCAGAAGATATTAATTTTACACTAAATAAAATTTCTAAGATAGATACAAGTCAGTTTATGATGTGAAATAGCACCATATCAATGTCAATATAACATCGGTCAAGCTGCATGTGGGGCTCTTTTAAAATAATTATAATCAATTTTACGTGATAATTAGAGCCGTGATCTGTGACTTTTCTGCTAGGTCTTTTGTGACACACATGAAGGTCATACTGGCTACTATGGTTGTGGTAAATGCATGCAAGAAGGTAATTATAATAACCATCAAATGAGTTTTTAGAAATAGATGCACAATTACGTACTGATAATAATTTTCGAAAACGATTTACTGAAGAACATCATTTAGGAAAATCTAAATGCGAAGAAACAGAAGTTGGTATGGTATCGCAATTTCTACAGTTCGCAATTTTAAGGATTTCTAAAACTAGTGTAAATGATTATTTCAATCTAACGTAATTATTTATTAAATATTTAAAATAGAAAACACTCCTTTTATACAATTCTCATATTTAATATTATAAACTAATTTTATATTGTTTGTAATGCTTTTTTAATATATCATTATAGTAGTAAAAAGTAGTATTAAAAATCCAAAAAAAGGAATTCTAAAGAAGTGTAAAGATAATTTTTTAACCTCTTTTTTAAGAATAAAAAAAGGATCCTTAAGCAGCCTTTCTTGTGAATCAGAAAAGAGAGCTCTTAAAGAAGTCTTACTTGTGTAGTTAGAGGAGAAAAGCTCTTAAAGCAGTTTTATTTGCGAAGTCAAAAAAAGTGTTCTTTAAGAATTGTTTTTTTAGAATTTTTGATCAGTTCGATAATTGGAGTAGTCGAAGTCTTCATAAGTTCTTAAAGAATTCTTCTCGACGTTAAACCTGGCGTCCAAATCATAAATGAGAACGTATTCACAATTAATTAAGACGTCATCTTGATATCTGGGAAGTTGCATAGACAACCTGTCACCACAGATGTGGACAAAATCAAAGCATAGATAGATAGTTATAGATACAGTTTATAGATAGATATAGATGGATAGTTATAGATAGATATTATACATATGTAGATAGCTATCGTCATTTGATGACTCGTAAAACATAATACATTAGTATCGAAGAAGCACAATACTAGGGTATCCAATGAATTCAGCAATAAAAAGTTATTAGTACGTATTTCTTGCTTTCATTTCGTTACTTGGAAGTAAAGAGTTTTAGCTACAAACAATATAGCTTTAGTGATGGAAAATTAATTTTGTATAGTAAGGTTCGTCGAAAAAATTAATGATGGTGATCATAATGTCTGATCCAGCGTAGATGATAATGAATACTAATTTGTATTTAAGCTATCTGGTATAATGCGTAAGATGTATATTAGGGGGTGCTTAGCAAATTATGACGACTAACGACTCCTTACAATTGGGAAAAACTAAAGAAAGCTGAGTTGGGATGTATTAAAACATCTGCCATATAACCAGGGCAGTGTGCCCTTCTTTAAAGATATGAAATATCTTTATATCGTATTAAATATAAACACGGTGACCAAAACCATTTTCAAGTTTCCTCGAGAACACAGAAGATAATCTTCCAACTTCTAAGATGAAATCAGAAGGTTACGCAGGCTAATAAATTTAAACTTTTTTGAGATAACATTGATGAAAATAGGTGAATAAGAAGTACTTTGTAGTCCTAAATCCGAAAATGATAAGTAATTACTGTAACACGTACAGTTTTGTTGTTACAGGTGATCGATAGTGGGGAAAAAAGGAGACGACATATTTTTATAATCTAATATTTATATAATATAAACACGTAAAACGTCTATAAATTTAATTAAATCTATGCAAATACATTACTGAGAATTATGTAAATAAAAAATATATACTATGAGATGTCACAGCGACAAAAACATTCACTTTTTCCTCTTGTGTTCTGTGGCATCATCTCTTTTTAGAAACCAACAGTAGTCGCCCAACATAGATGGGTTCCAGCGTCTCTGGTATCTTGTTTCCATCGTCCTGATGTCTTGGTGAAACCTTTCTCCTTGTTCGTCGCTTCCTGCACCCAAATTTTCTGGAAAAAATCCAAATGGGAGTGTGAAAATGCATTTTTAAAGACATGCGACACCCTAGTATTTCATAGGCTTCCAAGAGTTCATCTATGCGGCTTTTATAGTTTTCATCTTTCTTGTTGCCCAGAAATCCTTTCAGTACACTTACCAAGCTGCCAATTCCTTTTCATTTAAACGGAAATCACCTAGAAGCTTCCTTATTTGAGGTCCAATAAATATGCTTTCTTTTATTTTTGCATCACTCAATTGAGAAAATATTTCTTTTAGGTACTTGAAACCATTACCTTCTTTGTCCATGGCTTTGACAAAGTTTTTCATTAGTCCAAGCTTAATATAGAGAGGCGGAAGGAGCACCTTTTTTGGGTTAAAAAGGGGGGCATATTTTTTTTTGAACTACCAAGTTCAAAAGAAGTTCTATGAGGCAAATCTGTTTCTGTAATGTTCTTTTGTGTCCCGTAGATACAAAAATCAGCAATACTTTGTAAAACCTCCTTGAAGTCGTAGCAATATACCTATCAATTTTTAAATCCCCACAAATATCCTACTGATACTGTTCATATTTAACGCGATTTAGTATGGTTGCTAAGTTGTTATTACTTTCTTTCATTGTCACTGAATATAGCTAATGGAATAGATGGGTTTTGTTTCCTTATAAAGCAAGACTGCTTTTAGGCTGTATTTCGACGAATCTATGAAAATACGCTACTCGGAAGGTACAGGTTCCATTTAAGCTCATTCAATAAATCATCAATATCACAACAGACACATAGCGATCCTTCCATTTTATAAAAACTTGAAAATGTTACATTTCGTGTTCGGTAAAGTGAAACACTTGCATTTTTGCCTAACAGATTCCACTGTTGAAGTCTGGAACCATGAAGTTCCGATTTTGGTTTTGACAATCCCGGGTCACGTACGAAATAAGTACGTGAGTTATTAAGTGAGGTTTACTGGTAGTTGTTAAAAATGTTGGGTCACAACAGGTGTTCTCCGGAAGTGGATCAGATCCTGATGAAGAATTCACCCGGAAACATGTTTTCCAGCGCAATTGGTACCGATAGTTCCTGGCTATGAGAAACTGGCCAAAGTGCAGAAGGTAAATTTGAATGCTGAATTTTGTCCATTTGCTTTTTTGAAATTCCCTCTGTTTTAGTGATACAAAAGTAGCAATTGCTTACATGGTCAGTAGGTTCTCCCCACATCAGAGGAACAGCAAACGGCATAGAATGTTTCTTGCGATGAATCAACAGCACTAAATTTAGGTGACAACTCACACAGCAAACGTGAGAAAACCAACTTTTATCTTGATCTCCAATTTGGCACTTAAAATATAAAATATAGGCTTTTTTACTTCCTTGGATATCTAGCTTATTAATATATTAAGCAAACTTATACGTTGGATTTTTGCAAAATCGACGACTAGAACTTGTCATTTTATATAAAATCGACTTAAACACTTGACTGTACTGTAAACGAGACAGAAATAAACTAAACTATAGAAAACAATAAAACTGCCCTTAAAGGTTCGTAGAATACTGTAGAAATACCCCCTCTACGGTCTTGTGGTAATTCCTACACTGTCCAGTCCAAAGTCAGGTACAAATAATTTCAACAACCCCATGATATAACGGAGAAACAGATACATGAAAATGGGACGTGCTGGGTCATTTCTGTAAAAAGGTGTTTTAATAACTACCTAAATGAAACGCAAAATGAGCATTCTCATCAATGTTATAAAAATCATGTCGACCTGCGAATTACTGATTACATCTACGCAAAATTAATTATATATTTTTCTGGATTCATAAATGATTTTGAGGACCCCAAAACAGTATTAAATAGCAACTGACATATATGACTATTAAACGACAACTGAGCATATGATATGCCTGAAATATTCAAGGTTACCTTTCAACGCAGGCGCAATCATATTACCAGAATATTTTTGACAAGTAACGCCATCTTTATGTTGATGCTGGAAACTTTTCAGACTACCATCATATAACGTAAACTAACTGGAATTATTAGTATAAGTTATTACTCAATATTCAAATATAAATATAAATTATAAGTACAATAAATAAATTGTAAGTATAATTCAATAAATTGCCAACAGATTCTTCCACATTATGATACAGTTTTTCCTTCTGACTACAGTTTATGTCGACATTAAACGTCTGATGGTTTAAAAGCGAATCATAATTCGAAATGCCCTTGAAATGTGATTTCGTATTGAGCAGAATTATTTCAGGAGAAATATTTTTGGTGTTTGTTTTGGTGGTCCGTTAACTGGCTAGGATCATTTTACACTTTATCACACCATATCAGCTATCATACTGGTATTATCAGAGCAAACGCGATAAAATGTAAGCTGTAAATTTATTCACGCATGTTTTTGTTGGTCCTCTTAAAATCGTCTGGTTTCAATTCCATATATCGACGTAGATCGAAAAAATAATTTTATTTGACGGTTGAACCAATTTTCGAAATATTTAACTATTCAAAGGTATATTCAAAGATCTCTCTACAACAGCCTGATCAGATGTTGAAAAGCGACAACCATGGAATTTATTTTTGATATTTGACAAAAGGAAGAAGAAGGAAAAAGAAGGCATTCAACAAAATGTGTAGCTTGCGCGCTAAGCCAAATTGTGCGTAATCCATCGACAGCAAAAACTTTTACCATTAAATTTTCATGCAATATAGTATATCTTGGTGTCATGTGTACTTAAGGAGTAAGATTTATATATCCACGCTTAAATTCTGCAAACCAACATTAAACATTTTTATTAGATGGTGCTTTATCACTAAACTCCGAATGAAAATTTTCGACACATTGCTGATAAGTTTGACTACATCTATCTAAAATCGTAAAAATCATGTCTTCAATGTTTACCGAATAGATATGTTTTTTTCAAAAAACTGGATTTTTTAAAAATGTATATTCAACGTGGTTTTGAGTTGCTTTTTTACAACTATTATTTTTCAATGGTGACATCAACTAAATGGTGATGTTAACGAAATTGTAGAGTCAATGGAATGGTGACATCATCGACATATCAGAATTTCCTAATTACATAAACCTTTGAAGTATATTTCACATATAGACCACTAAATATTTTTAGCGATATCGATAACGATATCGATTTAGCGATATCGATAATAGGAAACTCTGTGTTTTATCAGGCCATTATTTTCGATTACTCACATACCAGTTATAGTAAAATGTTCCTGGTACCGACTTTAAACAAACTTAACCAACGTTGAGTTAAAACGCAAGCGACCAATTAAAGTACTAGTTATGTTGCAATGTCGAAACTAAAGCAGAGCATAGCCAAACTAATAAGATATTCTACTTTCATGTAGCAGTCTCAAGTTTGTGTTCAATTTCTGGTACATGTTTCGACTAGTTATCTACTTATACTTTTCTGTTGAAGAGCTGATTCTTCAACAATCCAATGCTTTTTCTGTCGTACCCGATTGGGTATCCAATATTATTATATTAGTGTATTGTCACGCAATGGTGTTGTGTTGTTGTCAAGCAATGGTGCTATACACACATATTTAAATACACTTAACAGCTTCTAAAAAAATCAGTTCCAGCAGTATATCGTAAGTACCGAATATCTGATGTCAAATTAAAGACAAAACATATGTTTTTATTAAAAATTTCAACTAATGTATTTTTATATATTGAGTTAATGGCAAGTTTTTCAACCAAATAAATCTCAATAATTACTCATGCTCAGATATAAAAGAACGTTTCCCATCTCTTAGTTAAGAAACAAACATTCGTTATATTAACTGCTAAATTGCTAAATTAATACCTTTTTTCAGCTATTCCCTTCTATGTCTTGCATTACCCAAAACCAGCTCATCTCTGCTAGCCCTTGAATATCATCCACTCATCTCTTATGTTACCTGCCTTTTGTGTCTGCACTTTGTGTCTATCCCTGCTATGTGTATAGGTAGCAGCTATCTAGCTGCTATTTGTGTCTATCCCTTAAGCTTATATTGTTTATTGAGCGTTCCATTACTCTCTGCGTTACTATTATATGATTGGCACTTATTTTTATCATTAATATGTTTTCCAAGCTATAGGCCGCTATTAGCAATATGTATCCATCAAACATATTTCATTTGAGATTTATTGCTATGTAACACATTTGGAGTGTATAGTTCAATTTATCAAAAGCTACTCATGACAGTCTCACTTTACGATTTATCTTAACTGTCTGATGTTCTTTGTTTATTTTGATGATAAACATATTCCTCTATGTTTTCCAAGATCGTGTTACCTATATTTATATTTATCTTAGTGTCAATCATTAGTTCTAGAAAAGTTCATTTTAAGACCCACTTTTTTGACACTGCTTTCAGTTATTCTAACATGCTTGTCAGTTCTTAGATATCAATTATAATTATAATATCGTAGGCAAAATGCAAATGATTTAAGTGACTTCCATGGCAATGACTTGAAAATATTCTATAGGGCGAGATATAGTATCTATTTAGCGCATACCTGCGTTTATTATAATTTTGTCGATTGCAAGATCTTCCTTTATTTTAACATGAAAGGTGACATTCTCATAAATATATTTCAAGAAGTGCGAGTATTGACAATCGATTCTAGCTCGAACCATTGCTTGGAAGAAAGTCCACATTTCAATGAAACTAAATGGCCGATGATAATGAATGCTAGGTGAAGGCGTACGTTATATATTTTCTGCAAATGATCGATAGTCCTGAACCCTCTACGAAACTCCGTTTACTTCACCGGTTGGTAAGAATTTAATTTATTTATTAATTGATTGGTAACAACTTTGGTTAGTAGCTTTTATAGATGTGAGAGAAGATTGATTGGATGATAGTTCTATATCGCGTTCGCGTTGGTGCCGTCCTTTCACCCGAGATTAATCTAATTTCTAAAATAATCCAGAAACTGCACTGCTGGTAGATGAGATACGGTTTCCGAAGTTGGAAGCTACTCACAAAACCGTTATCTTCTCTTCCTTGATGTTTCCGCTGCTTGACCACCGGACGAGGTGGGCCAAGCGCCTCGCACCACTTCCCTCTGGGGAACAAGTACCAGAGGAGGGTGATATATAGTTCTATATTAGCATTATCGCCTTTTTTGGACAAGATAATCTGTACATTCTGTCATTTGTTAAGAAGTATCTGTAATGCATCAGCTATAAGGGTTCCTCCCAAGTTATTTTGTCGTCCTCTAGATTTTTCCAGTTTTTAATTTTTTAAATGCGGCCTGTATTTTTTTTCTTATCTTGGGGATATTTACTGATTCAGCGTTATAAATTAGAGTACATAATGTTCCTGGGTCAACTGCAACGAAAGTGCAAAGATATGAGTAAAAGTTTAAAATGTGTTTATTGTCAGTAATCTCAGTGATTTTCTTTTTTGTAATTTTATGTCTACGTGGTGATTGATTTTAAGACCTTCGTATTTGGATTGTCATTTTCCATTATTTTGAAGTTATATGCTCGACTATCCTTTCTCACTTCCTTGCTAATTATTTTGTTCAGATCTTATTATCCTTACTTGTCTGGAAGTTTTTCTTCTTTAGTCCGTAAATTGTTAAATCTGGTTAAAATGCATGGTCTTTTTTTTATTTCCGGCTTTACTACTTTTCTTTACTTACCACTTACTCACCATGCTACTGCATCGCTGGATTTTTTGGTTAAGCGCGTTTTTCATTAATTTCATTTTTAGTTCTTTCGTAGATTCTTCCATGTTCCAATCTAGTTCTATAACAGTCGGAAATCTATATAAATCAATTTATTTTATTCAGCTTTAAGATTGAAAGTTAATGTTGCTATTAACTGCTAATGAACGGAGCCCCTGTCGAATTGATTTAGTATTGTGACATCTGTGCAGATTTTCTCGTTGTTAGCGATCATGTAATTACATGATCTTGTCCTTTCGTTTTGTCATCGGGACTTTTCCGATGTTTGATGCCCATTTCCTGTGCTTGTTTTTTTTTTTTAATTTGATTGTAGTGTTTAAATCTCCGCTAGTGATGTTATAGTGACTTTTTTCTGATTCAGTTGCATTGCATAAATCTTCAAATAATGTTTCACTGTATATCCTGTGTTTCTGTAAACTGTATATCTTGTCGAATTTATGTTTTATGTAGATAACGTTAAATGTGTGAAATAAAGTGAAATTTACTTATTAGGTGACACACTTTTATATTTACCCTGTTCACTTTTGGTATCAACGTTATTTTGATAGAATATATGGCGTGATTTCAGAGCGTTATTTTTTTCTTCTGTCATCCATGTTTCGCATAGCCTCAAGATATCCCATTTAAAAATTTCCGTTGTTCTTGAACGACAATTTGATGTCGGATTTTACACTCTTGAATGTTAAAATGCAACACTCAAGCCTGGTCTTTCCTCGGAGTACTAAGTACTAATCGCAAGAAGTACCCGTACATTTCGACCTCCGGGTCGCCAAATGTTCTAATATCCCCCTTTCTTTTAATTTACTTCCTTTAGAATTTTTCTAATGAAAATAAGATTGAGTGCATTTCCTTCAGTGGTTAATTATACCCAAGAGTTCAATGTATATTTCTTGAAATTACACTCACTTGAACTTCTGTTAGATCGGACCCCATAAATAATCTAAACTAACTGATCTTTCAAAAAGGACTTTTCTTTTATAGCTAATCTAGTAATTATTTCACTGTATTATTTTCGTTTAATATTTTATAAAAATGGCATAATACTATGCCATTTTTAATAATATAATGTTAGAAATAAGGCACATTTTGAAGATATATGTGAAGGAAATTCAAGAAAAATTATTATATATTAATTATTTTATTGGTGTATTATATGGCCCCAATTTTTGGTTTCAATAAAATGGTGGAAAACTACACAAAGGTCCCTGAACCAAGTTTTCTCCTCAAATGGCGATGAGAATTGTCCATTGAAATCCTGCAATTTATTTATGCACGATATATTATCTGCATTCGAGATATATTTTGTAGCATAGGGTTGATTAATTTTGATATTGATTTCAATATTCAAAATAAATTTTAATCTTTCTGAAATCTTTTTTTTCTAAAATTGAACGAGGTTTTGTACCATACTGAAAGAATGACCCAATTTTTGATGCTCAAGGAGAGTCTTTGAATTATTTGAATTTGATATGAACTATTCTTCAAAATTTTCCTTGAGGTCAAAATTTTCTCAGCCAATTTTCTTTCAAGGTCTAAAGGAGCTTTTTGAATTACCTCCTCAAGCAAATTTGTAGATCTTTGCGAGCAGTGAAACAGTATGGACGTATTACTTCGCTTCATTATCAGTTTTACAGCGACAAAAAAGTGTGAATAAATTCTATGAATAAAAATAGAAACTAACGTAGAACGGAACAATATTTAAAATCACAAGTGCGGTACAAATTAACATTTTAATATTGTCTGCCCGTCGGGGCTGGCCAATGCAAGAATGACATCTCAAAAACGTAATAATGACCACTTATCTCCACCGATAAATGATGTACAAATAGATATTATTTAGCACTAAAGCAAGCACCATCAGACGATAGCACCCAGCAAGGAACTTCTTGTACTAAAGTAAAAATGCCGAAAGTCCCTCCAATTTGTCTACACGGTCAACACAATCACAAAGAAGTTGTAGGCGATATAAAAAAAATAACTAGCAGTGAATTTACGACAGTAGCCACAAGTAAGTCATTAAAGATCAATTTAACCTCTGACAACTATTATCGTGCTTTAGCTAAACATTGTCTAGATAATGTTTAGCTTCATAAAATTCAATTTCACAAATATCAGGATCCAAAAAGTAAATCGCTAGCCGTAGCATTCAAAAATGTTCGCCTCTGTCTACCTAGAGAGAATATTAAAAACTTTTAAAACAATATGATATGCCTATATTAAAAATTAATAGACTCTACTACAAAGATAGAACTGCAATGCCGGTAGTTATTATCGAATTAACAGCAAATGAGAAAGCTGAGAAGATTTATAAAGTAAACAGACTGGAAAACTCTGCCACAAACAGACTGGAAAACTTCCTCAATGCCACCGGCGTCAACAGACAGGGCATACTAAAAATTACTGTAAACTTGATCCAAAATGTGTTAAATACCATAACACTTAAGCCACTCAGACAACAACATCAATCATCAGTAACATCAATCAAATCAAAGGAAAACCTATGCAGAAATCGTAACACGTCCTTCACAAGAAAATATCTCTCCATTTCTCAACAATTCCCTCGATTCTTTTTGACCTCCTGAAATCCGATATCACACAAATTAAAAATTACCTCCTAACAAACCTTTTCCCAATCCTTTTAATTGGCCCATAATCAAAAACGAATTAACAATTATCAACAAACCTTCAACGGTCTTAAAATATTCAATTGGAATGCCAATGGAATTTAACATTGGAACACAACATTAGCATAACCTACATTTCAAAACCCATCTTGCTAATAAAGAGAAATTGAAAATACCAGGTTATAAAATCTATCGAACCGATAGAGAAGCTAGGGTAGCCTCGGGCGGAGTCGCCATCTTAATCAAAAACAAAATATCTCACAACCCAGTCGATATGCCAAAATTACAAACTTAGAAAGTGTATCAATCAAAGTAAACTTTCTCAATAGCACCAGCATTATATAGTGTCTACAAACAACCCAACAAAAAAATTAATGGCAAACAGCTTACAGTCAATTTTTAACACCACACAGGCAACACTGTGTGGGGCTGTCGCCAAACCAACTCAAATGGGGTAAAGCTAAATGACTGGCAAGGTAAACTAGGAACTCTTCAAGGATAGAATGGATTCCAAGTAAAAATACCTCTCACAAAGAAAATAAATATTGATAAACAAGTTACACATATTACAACAACAATTCAAGAAAGTATACGCCTCTCAACAACTCCACCAAAAACAAGAAAATCATTTAAAAACAATAGCCCTCTACCTCCATAAATCAACTAATTAATCAAAAGAATCGGGCCAGACGAGAATGGCAGAGGACAAGAGATCCTGCAACCAAAAATCTAGTTAATAACTTATCACACCGCATTAAGCGAGAATTAAATACTTTTAGAATAATTGAATACCAAAAACGCATAAGTGAACTAGAGTCGCAAGATCCAAGATTATGCGATGATTACTAAGAAAAGTCTACGAAAATCGGAAGAAATCCCATCTCTTCTGGTTAACAACACATTACTACATAGCGATGAAGAGAAATGTACTACATTTGGTGACCACTTAGAAACAATATTTAATCAAGAGCATTCACAATATGCCTTTGCAAATTTGATACAAAATGAAGTGAAAGCCCACACATCACTAGCTGGTGTAGACATCAAACCTACATCGCTACAGGAGATAATGTCAGTAATTAAAACCCTACAATTAAAAAAGCATTGGGCTACGAACAAATACTGAATATAATACTCACAAATGCAAGCAAAAAGCTGACTGCATTCCTACCTTCACTTTTTAACTCTAAGACTGGGATATTTTCCACAAACATGGAAGCACTCATACTTTCTGCTTTTGCTAAATCCAGGAAAAAATCACAAATTAATTTCAAGTTATAGGCCAATAAGCTTCCTTTCTAAAACGGCTAAACTCTTTGAAGCAATAATATACGATAGCTTGAACCAAACGATTGTCAACGAGAACATAATTCCAGCCTACCAATTTGGTTTCACACAACGGCATTCTACGTGTCATCAGCTCCAATATCTAACAGAAACTATGGAAGAGGGGTTTGAGAACAAGGAGTACAATCTAACCATATTCTTAGACTTGGCTCAAGCGTATGATAGCGCACGGCATGACGGATTAAAACATAAAATAACATCGATTAAGGTACCAGTATATTTAAAAGCCATCCTTTCTTCATATATAAACGACAGATCATTCCGAACATTCATACACAACGCAACATCAACTATTAGAAAAATCAAAACCGGCGTATCACAGGGGAGTATACTTGGACCAATTATTTTAAATATGGAACACACACTATACATACCAGAAACAGAAGCATTTCTCCTTACATTTGCAGATGACACAACAATTCTAATCGAGGAACAAAATATTGGACTTGCGGTAACTAAAGTTCAAGCAGCTACAAATACCATTGTAAAATGATCAATAAATGGAATCTTAAAATCAATATATACAACTGCGGAGCAAAAATTTTTACTCTAAGGAAAATCAGTAACCCTCCGATAATCCACATAAATCAAATGGAAAACATACGGCTTTCCAGACGACACAGTTTCCATCCACGGCTTCACTGCATTTGTCAGAACACACAAATAAACCTCTTTTTATTGATATTTTCGCCTTTGTTAAAGAAATCAAGTGGCATCACATCATCCTCACTGGACACACCACTTATCATATGAACATTCGCCGGAAATTTTGTTCTTTAAACAAACAAATTTTGTTCTTTTTTCGTCAGAAAAAAACTTAAGGCGTCCGGCAGCATTGTTTCTTGAATCTTGAATCTTGAATCATGTCGGGCGTCTTGACAACGCGCTACTGCAAGTGAATATTCCTTGCCGGTGTTACAAAACCTTCGTAAGACTTCTCCGACTCATTATACTTCGCGACGACATCATACACAGTGGATTTCGGATACCGATTTTGGATTTCGGATACCGATTTTGGATTTCGAGGTTATGACTGTTTAGTACAGGCGTCAAGCTATTTGGATGCCAATCGCGACCTCTACAAGTGATATAGAACGGCGGCAAATTTGAATTGAATTTTGTCCGGATTTTAGCGCCGCACCCTGTACACTATTTATAAAACCTGATTCTACAAAAATGGACAAAACAACTAAAAATATCTACATTCATTGCAACAAATTAAGTAAATTTAGAAACTATATTAAGCACTGACTAAATCAAATGGGTTTTTAAAAACAGTAAAATACATACAAGGTGGTCCACGGGAAAAAATCATTTTTTCAAACGGGTAGTATTCGATTAGTAAAGGGAGAATGGATCTGCGGAGGGTTCTATTTAGTATCCATCATGCCACATGAAGTGTACTTTTGTACATTTGTACTTATTTCTGATGGCAATGCCTGTTGCTCAGAGGTCCCTGTGATAATGATGGTTAAATACCAGTTTTAAGGGTGTGTGCCATCATGTCACTAAATTCGGGACTTGCTTACAATACCTTTGTCAAAAGTGGTGAGTCCATGATGTTTCAACAACTTTCGGCGCCACTTCTACATCGGATGTAATGGTGAGATCATCAGCCGCAGCACCAATCCCAGATGGGTATCTGCATGATAGATCATGCAGATACCCATCAACCCTTCATTGATAAAGGGTTGTGCTAAATGAAGCTAAACGAAAGGTCCATTAATGAAGATAGAGCAACCTGTTCCTTTCCGATCGGGAAGCATACTTTGGAATGTGGATAGGGTGAAGATGGGAAGTCTGCGAACTCCCACTTGCTCTACTAGACGGAATAGTTCTGAAGTGGAGATAAGTAAGGGCAATGTAATATGTACTTTGCATAAGGATTTGGGCTTTCGACCGTATAAATTGATGACTGTTCAAAGCATTTGCTCATAGCTTGAAATGTTTGAAAAAAATGAAAATGATCATCATGATGAATGAAAAAGCTCATTTCCATTTAAATGGGATTGTCAACAAACAAAACTGCTGATTTTCATTTTCATCAAATTCTCAAGAATTGCACCAGAGACCACTACATAGTCCAACAACAACGACTTGGTGTAGATGGCTTTGGAAGTGCGGAATTTTCGGACTAGTTTTTAAAGAAGATGGGGCCATAGTAACCGTTAATTTAGCTACGTAATCATCTTTGATGTACGTTTTCAAATAATAACTTCAGAAATCAACAGGAAGAATCTGTGATATCAACACAATGATTGCTCATACGACTAGAGATTCTATGAATGTTGTTCGAGCTGCATTCCTGTAGGAAAGTAAACCTCACACACTGGAAGAATTAAAGACCACTATAACTAAAAGTATTTAAGAAATCGTTGAGAAAAGTGAAAGCAAATTTTCGAGAACGGCTCGAAAGGTATGTTCATGAAAATGGCCATCACTTTAATGACATTATTTTCCGCACTAAAAATGGTATATTACACAAATTATTTTTATGTTAATAAATATTTTTTCAACAAGTCATGCTTCTTTAAAAAACGTTCGTTGCCTGCGAATCACCTTGTACACATTTATATATTTATTTATATAAAAAGCGCAACGCACACTTGTTTTTTTTATTTCAATGAATATTTGTCCACTCACCGAATCGATACAGTGATTTAGCAGTTAATCGCACGCCACTGATGTAACAACAAACCTTTCTCGACTTTTAATCTTGATATCGAATGCGCTGGTATATATATTATCTCTCTACTTGATGGAGCTCAGTTGAAACTGAAAGAAGTGATTAAGGAAGATGTCGTGCCCCGTACCAAACAGAAAAATTGGAATTGTTGGCAGGTAAGCCATTATTTTAATTAAATAAATTGTAAAATTTGATTTTGGAGTTTTAAGACAATTCTTTGTTACTCGTACTTAATTATACAAACATATGTTAATTTACATAGTAACACTGATGCATGTAACCAAACCTAAAAAATCAACAGAACTTATTTAATCAATATATATTCCTAAAGCTCAAACAAAATGAATCAATTACAATAAATTTAATGTTTAGACATTAATAACGGTAATATTTGATATCTGTTATACTAAGAAAGCTAACTGATGCTATTTTTAACACTACATTGTTGAAAATTTGATAATATTAACTTGAAAGTCCCAGTAGTTTTTAAGGTTAAAGCAAACTGTTTTGGAAATTTTATAACATAAATAAGCAAGGCTAGAAAATTATTTAAACAGAAAAAACTAGTGAGAAATATTATATAGTTGATATTAGTAACGGCAAACCTTGCAGTGACTATTAAAAATATATTTAATTACTATATAAATATATATTGTAATAACTGTTGCAATCCAGCCAAGTTTATCGTAGTCGAAAATCCTACACATAAGACTACTGCATTCACTATTTTAACTAATCCAAATATAAAAATACCTAAAATAAATTAATAAAATTTAACTATGAACAAGTTGCTAAATTAGATCTCGTTGAAGATGTTATTATCTTGCTGGTAAACATATTTGCAGTCCTAAAGAATTCTTGGGGTGATTTTAATTAAGTACAGAAAATGTTTTATAAATGTATGTAGCTGAAATTGTTTTATGCAAAAAGTTTTTGGCATATTAAAATACTGGGTGAAAACTAATCTAGTCGTATATATAGTCTGTTTTCAAGAAATATATTAAATCCTTATGTAGGTATATAAGACGTATTTTAAGACCTACAAACGTCATTTTTTCTGAAATATAAAAAAAATTGTAACTTAAGTAAAAGTAACAATTATTTATTTAAAATTATAAAAAAGTTACAGTTTTTTTTATATTAAAAAAAAAGACGTTTGAAGATCTTAAAATGTTGGCAATATTGAGTTAATGAATTTATTATCGAGAATATCTCTATAAATATGAATTTTATGAAGAAAATGAAAAGGATTTTTTTGTAGAGAATTTAATTTCCTACAAAATTGCTGCTATATCCTTTTTCACAAATTCGTATACTTTAAGAGATACTTACAAAAAACTACGATTTTATCAAAAAATTAACTTAGATCGTCTTGAGGCACGTGATATTTTTGTTAAAAAAAAATTCCCCGTATTTTTTCATCAAAAGGAAGTTATATATATATATATATATATATATATATATATATATATATATATATATATATATATATATATATCTCTATATGGAGTTTGTTTACTTCTTTGGAATGCGTCCAGTGAGACAACAGTAGTCAGGAGTTATACACCCCCGACCGTTGGGTTTCACAATCTTATGTGGAACACATAACAACCTGCTTCTCCGCTATAATGAGCATTGGTTAGTTGCTTGACCGGAAGGGTTGCTTGACCGGAACCCATCCCTTACATTGGGGGGCACATGTTTCGTTTGTTGTTCTTGGCGAGAGAGCATGTGTCGGTACCCTGATGTGTCTAACTGCCAACAGACTTACTCCACGGGTAGACAGTTTTTTCCACGGGCCCAGTTCACAATTTTTCGATCATACCTGGTAATTACCCGAGGTTAGACGGGTCACGAACGGTTTCGCACAGTCTGACTGCTGCCACCGTTTACCGCAGGATGGCGTGGCTGCATGTGATTGCAGCCTCCATTCGACATGGCCAATTTAAATGGTCATGGCTTTAGTCGTTCCTTCATCCGCTTTTCAGGTGTCCAGCTTGAGCCTAAATGATGATGGCTTAAGGCCAGAAACTGGTCTTGGAAGACGCTTGCTGGCGCTTTGGATGGCGGATGAAGGAATGGCAAAGCACGGGTGAACTTATATACTTATATACTGATGTTGATGTCATAATGCGCGCTCGTAATGCTGTGGAAGACGACTCAAAGTCACGCTGGCCAAAAAACACAAAAAATCACCTAAAATGCGTGCCTGTCACTGCTGATATTAACTGGGTGTTATGGAACATTTGTGCAAGAGAATCGTTCGAGTGAGGACCGAATATCGAGTACCGAGAAGTTCGTTTTTGTTTCACAATAATGTCATCTGATAGGACCATCGCTGCTCGTGAAGTTTTGGCGAAAAAACAAGTCTGAGCGCTTCAACATCCTCCGTTCTCGCCTGATTTATATCCATATGACTATTTTCTGTTTCCGAAACTGAAACTAGCCATAGTCCAAGAAGTCGTGACGAGGGTTATTGAGGCGTTTGCGAAAAACAACATAAAAATATGCTAACCAAGGCTGAACGTGCGCAGTGGTGTATTGATGCGAAAGGGTCGAATTTTGAAAAAAAAATTAAACAATTTTGACAAAATAATTGTTTTTTTTTATTTATAAAGTTCCGATATTTTTCCAACATACTGTGTTCAAACATATCACATATACAGGGTGTAAGGGAAATAACTTTCGTAAATTTTACCAGCCATTTTTTACATTATTTTCGTCAAAATGTTTGTTTAAGACATGTATCCAAAATGCAACCATTTCTATGGGAAACAGGTTAGAACTTAATTTTTTTTTAACTAAATTTTCCCAACAATTGCAAACGTGGTGTATTGTTAGAAAATTGAGTTTCTTGATTCATGGTCTCCTTAAGGTATTATTTCAAAATAAAATGTAATATTTTTATATCCGTTTATTCCATATTTTTTATATGTTTCGCCATAAATTTAATTCGTGTTTTTTCCAAAAAAAAAGGAAAACTTACACAATTTACATACATTTATCACAAACTTTCGTTTAATATCAAAATTAAAATTACTAGCACTAATTTTTCACATACATAACATGGTTTTAAATGATTCAAGACACATATGATTAATTGTTCTATTAAACTAAAGGTTTTAATGTCCATCATTTGAGTCTATGTAAGCATAGCAGCGTTTTAACCTATTTACCTGAACACGTTGAAAATGTCCTAGTATATTTCTAATCTGATTGGAAGCAGCGACGATGACATTTCTATTTTGACTAATGTATTCCGTAATTCTTAATTAAAACAAATATGTAACATAATACATATACAGGGTGCGGCGCCAAAATCCGAACAAAATTAAATTTGAATTTCCCGCCGTTCTATATATACCACTTGTAGAGGTCGCGATTGACGTCCACATAGCTTGTTTTGCCCAGCGTAAAAACATAAGTGCTTACGCTGGGCGCTTTGCGACAGAAAGCATTCGGTTATTCGGTTATCCGAGATCCACCGTGTATGATGTCGTCGCGAAGTATAATGAGTCGGAGAAGTCCCAGGAAGGTTTTGCAATACCGACAAGGAAAACTCACTCTAAGGAGCGCGCTCTCAGGACGCCCAACATTATTCGACGGACTCAAGAGCTGATTTTTGAGGATTCAGGACAGTCGATCTAAAAATTGTCATCAGTTGTTGGTGTGAGTGAAAAAACGCTCCGCTACAATCCTTACATAATTAAAGTGAGACAGATACTTTAAGGCCGACAGGGAGCTGCCACGACCAAGCGAGTTGAACGTTGTAAAGTGCTTTAGTGTTCCTTAAAACACAATGCTCTCGGATGCCCCAGGTTTTTTTTTCTGACGAAAACATTTTTACTGTTGATGCGAAAATTAATCGAAGGAGTGATTGCTGGCTCACACACGACCTTAAAAATGTTCCCATTGTTTCCAGAACAAATTTTCTGGCGAATGTTCACGTACTAAGTGTTGTGTACAGTGAGGGTGATGTGATACCACTACATTTCTTTAACAAAGTCGAAAAAGCCACAAAATTTATTTGCGTGAAATGATAGCGTTTGAAAAGCCATATGTTTTTCCAGCAAGACGGTGCGCTCACGCATGTCATTTAGTATAAAATTAGTTGTCAAACAACATCGGCATGTTTTGGTACAAAGAAATGTAGTATGGCTCTCAACAACCCAGCTTTAAAATTTTTGGACTAGTTAAAAGGGTCGCCAATAAGTCCAGACGTCCAAATGTCGCAGCATTGAGAGCCGCTATTGAAGCGGCATTTGCCAATATGGACCGTGATGCATTAAAACGAGCCTGCGAGCGCTTCAAATCAAGAATATAGGCGGTCATTCAAGCAGTGGAGGATATATTGAGTAAATGTGTTCTTTAAGACCTTACAAACAATTTATTTAAAAAAAATGTAAAGTTTTCCGTTTTTAGAATAAAATTATGTTTGAAAGAAATGTTTCATTTGTCCGGATTTTGACGCCGCACCCTGTATATTACTTACATAATACTTACATAATACATACACAATACATGTAATAATACAAAAAATATGTATTTAAATACATACATATTTCAGACATTATACATACATAATAATACATACAACGACCCAATAATAGTTTCAAGAAACCTATAGCTGAACCTTGGCAGAATTCAAACATGGCTTGAAAAATGGAAAATCAAAGTGAACAAAAAAGTCACCAGTTACAATAAACATTAATCAATTCACTCAGAGTACTAATGAAAAATAACTCGGATTGCACCTGGATAGGGGGTTGACCTAGAGAAGGTACATATTTACAAAAATGAAACCACTAGGACTCAAATTTCAGCAATGACATTAATCGAAATTCCACTGCCATCCAATTGCATCTAATTAACACTGCAAAAGAAGCTATTATTATGTAAAGTAATTCTGAAACCTACATAAATTTATGAGGTATAGTTATGGGTACAGAGGTATTTCAACGCTCCTTGGTATGTTCCAAATATTGCCATGGAGAAAGACCTTAATATAATATTGGTTGGGTCTCTTGAATTTTCTTCACTCTACCTGTATATTAGGTAACTCTGTTACTGTCTATATTATTTTCTTTTTTTGGGGTTTTCACCCTAATCTAAAACTGAAAAATATCAAAAATATCTGTTCTTATGTAAATAAAATAATCACTGGGTAAAAACAAAAAGCAGATTAATTTCTCAGTGATTCTTTTTGTGTAATAAATTTGCCTAACGAACAAAAAATTAAAAAATACAAAATTTTCTTAATTAAATACAAACTTGTGAACGTTAACGTTTCGGGAAGTCTTCTCTTCCCATTTTCAAAACGAATCTAAAAATAATTTATATTAATTTCTATATTATATTCTTAAAGATAGTAAGTACATTTATTTTGTATATGTTAATGATACTTACATGTTTTAAATGTCGTTCTTATGTTGTATTTATTTCCTAGTCTTTTAATTCTGTTAGAAATGCCGCGGATGTATTCTGTTATCGTCCATGTTTTGCTGTAATACGGTGGCTTAAGGTATACATGTAGCATCGCTTGTTGCGGTAGTACATTAATGGATAACTCATCGAAGGGAGATCAGGCTTTCATAGTACATATACTATGTAACATAGAAAAAGGAGCACCCAGAAATGATGATAAAATTTTAAAAACAATTTTATAGATTTATTGTTATTGTTAAACGGTACAAATGGTTAAAATTTGAAGATCTAATTTCTACGAGTTAGGGAACTACAATCAGTAATGGGTGGATCGACCTCCACTTTGTATACATTTATGGAGACGTCTAGACATTGATCTAATTAGGTGGACAATTTTCTCTTGACGTATAGTGTCCTATGCTACTTGAATTTGACCCCTAGTGTTCAACGTTTGTGAATGGTGCAGCAATTTGAACAATATTCGATCTGTGATATCCCACACATGCTCTATTGCGGAAGGATCCGAGGACCTCGGTGGCCAAGGCAGTAAATTAATTCAGACTCTAAAATGACGTAAAGTAACACGTGCAATGTGTTGGGGTGCATTATCTTGCTGGTAAAGTGGATTTGGAAGTGTTCGAAATTAGGGTAACAAATGGGGATCTACAATTTCTTCGACATACCGTTGAGGCGCCACACTACCTCGGACAAAAACTAGAGGTGACCCCATATGCGATGACACCCCAAACCAAACTGGGCGATGTATGTGCCTCTCCATGAAAAAGTCCGGATTTCGTCGTTGTCCGCGATATCTCCTTACGAGCACGGCCGTCATGACCACCTATACAGAAGCGGGAATCTCACTGATGTCTTTCTCTGCACCAATCCAACCGTTGACACCGATGTTCCGCCGTTAAAGATAAAGCCAGATATGATCTGTAAGAAACGAACCCCAACCATCTGATTCTGCAGTAGATTCCTGGCATTCCAATTAACCTTCCATGATCTTTGTACCACTGGTTAGCAATTGATCTTAAGTTGAAAAATGGTCTCTTATGGCCAAAGGCCGAAGACGGGGCTCCTGGACGGTGTCCTGTGCTTCTAGCTTGCTGCTATCGACCTTTTTCAGCCCACGCTCGGCAAGTTCTCAACACTGTCTGAACAGTCCTTTTCATTTTTCTTCCAATTTCCCGAAAAGATAATCTGGCCTTCCTTAGACCTACAATACGGCCCCTCTCAAAATGTGTCAACTGACGAAAATTTACACGTCTTTGCACTCTAGGCATGATAACTTTAAAGAAATTAAATTGCAGTAAAACAAATAAATCAAAAAAGTCAAATCGTAAAACTTACTCAAATTATGTGTCTTTAAGGAAAAAGTAACAGTATCAAAAACTTTTTTATACGAACAAGTGCTTCGTTGCTATGGATGAAATTTTGATTATTTATTTATAAGGTCACTAGAAACGAGTATACAAAATATAATTACAATACAAAAACTTTTACTGGGTATTCCTTTTTCTGTGCCACTTAGTATATTAAGAGCGCAAAATCAGACAAGGAATCGCCTCTCAGTCACCCCAGTTGGAAGCTGAATAAGGCCGGATGTCTTTTGGTAGTTATTCTAAGTTGATCACTCGCCAATCGGTAGGTTTCTCAAGGAACTAAAAAGTTAGACAAAATATAACCCGAGGGGTGTTAACTGGAGTGACTTAATCGGTAGCAGATGACCATGGTTCGGAGTTCACGTTAAGCTGTAGTGTTGACGCATCCCTAACTGAATAACTTTACTTATTGTTATTGATAAGTATCCATCTAAATGAAAATAAATCAATAAATAAAATTTTAGCTGATTTAAATTGACAATGCTGCTCTATGCTGTACGATACCATCATTCAAAACTATTCAATTTCTGAAATCAAGTCGAAAAAAAACCAGCTGTTAAACTGCTCAACTTCTCAGCGAGGTTAACTCTCAAAAAACTGACCCGTTATAATAGTATCCAAAACAAAATTATTGCCTGAATTGTAATTTTTGTATGTTAGAAAATTTTAATATTACACCAAATATTATTTTTTGATGACACAGTGAAGCTGAATAAAAATGAAGTAAGGATACTGACGATTTTTGGTAATGAGAGTAGCTAAACAGATTGAATCTTTTCCTGATGCTACTAGCAAAACACTCAACGAGAAGTTAAAAAAAGTGATTTGGTGTTACTGGGGGTAAATCTCTTTGGGTTTGGTGTTTCACACCGTTTGTTAATGAGAGTAGCTAAACAGATTGAATCTTTTCCTGATGCTACTAGCAAAACACTCAACGAGAAGTTAAAAAACTGATTTGATGTTACTAGGGGCAAATCTCTTTGGGTTGGTGTTTCACACCGAAGGTTGTAATTGATATAAACTTATAATAAAAATTATAATATATGTAACTTGATATAAAAACTAATATCTATGAAAGAAGGTATTCCATGAATCAGCAACTTTTTATCTTTGATATAAAATTGAATTATTCGTTTAATAATAAATTTAATATTATAGTGTAAACCTGACCAGCAAAACTTCCAAACAAAAAGTAGTCTATTTCTTCATCACGATAATTGTTTTATACTGATCAAAATTATTCTAGGAAAGTAACCAAAGCTTTTCAGACAATAATGTAAAATTTAACGGGATATCGCATGAGATAAAGAAATAGTAATATCGACTGCTCTCGACTACTCTCTTCGTTTTCACACTAGAAACAATAATAAGGAAAACAGGAATAAATATCAAGGGATATATTTTTACTAGACATCATTCTTAGTTTATACAGATGATATTGACATGATGTGTACAAACAATGAAGAATTGGGCCAGATGATACAGTGCTGCTGGGTAACCTATCAAAAATTAACACTACCTTTAATTAATTTATTTTAATGAATTCCAACTATATTTTTTTAAATGAATTAAACATTATTTGAAAGAAAATGGTGTGAAGAATGTAAAAAAAATGGTTGCCAGCTTTTAGTGAGCTGCAACCTCTAGGTTGCCAGTTGTAAACAGGTAGATTATTGGTAATTATTTATGCTCATCGTGTTTTTTTAAGAAAATTTCTTCTCAGCTAAGTTAACTCTCAAAAAACTGACCCGTTATAATAGTATCCAAAACAAAATTATTGCCTGAATTGTAATTTTTTTATGTTAGAAAATTTTGATATTACACCAAATATTACTTTTTGATGACACAATGAAGATGAAGAAAGATGAAGTAAGGATGCTGATGATTTTTGGTAATGAGACTAGCTAAGCAGACCGAATCTTTTCCTGATGCTACTAGCAAAGCACGCAACAAGAAGTTAAAAAAAGTGATTTGGTGTTACTAGTGGTAAATCTCTTTGCGTTTGGTATTTCATACCAGACAATAATGTGTTTCCTTCCAGACAATAATGTAAAATTTAACGGGGTATCGCATCAGACAAAGAAATAGTAATACAAAAGTACTCTCAAGCCACTCATTAGTTAGAAAACTTCATGAATGACTTCAGTCATTGGATCAGCCACTCTAAATGGTCATAAGAGATTGATGAATCAGTAACTATTAATCCATTTGGAAATTAAAGCCTCGTCGAGATAATACAACACTGCTTTTGTAATCTAACGAGCGTTCTAGTTAGCCCAATTATCCAATTGCCAATATCATGAGACCATTCTTTTAAAAATATATATATTTAAAACCGGTGTAAAATTAAGTCTCCCGAAAACATGAATATAAAATATACGGTATGTTCATTCTTTAAAAATCGAAAATAAAATTATTTACAAGCAAACCAAATATTTTATATTTTATCACAACTAATGTTTAAATAGAAAACGATTAATTTAGAATTAGATCTGTTAGTAAACAACCAATTAAATTAAGCTAATAACAAAACGAGGTTCCTGAAATTCAAAACAGCGTTATGCAATTATTTCTTATCTTATCAGGTGTCGTTTCAAGAACATAATAAATGATATTAAATGTTTATTTCACATTTCAAACAAAACATGTGCTTGCCAAAATAGCGAAATATTATGTTACATTCACATATGTTATAAACGGACATTAAATATGTTTGTATGAGATATAATTACTTAATATATACTGAGGAACAAAAAAAGTGTAACACCCGGTATACATATTTGAGTTGTAAAATAATATCTTGAACACAAAATTTAATATACAAATGTTTTTAACGTATTCTGTTTATTGTGATTATTATTCAGATTAAATCATAGCCTGATGATGCTAAAATGGTTAGCGAACCACGCGTCGAGAGGTTTAAAAATGTGATTTGCTCAATCTCTCAGACAATACTCCGAATTTAAAAACGAGAAGCTGTAGGCATGAACGAGTGAAGGTTTAAGTTTTTGTGAATTAGCGGGATGATTGGACATTGGTGCTTCTACCGTTAAAAGGACATGAATAAGATGGTTTGCGGATCCTCTGATGTTATCAATGCTACGAGATTCTGGTCATCCTAGAATTGTCCAAGAACGTAGCGAATGACATTTTAAACTTCTTGCTTTACGAAATCGATAAAAACATATCCGACAAGTGCGTGATGCTTTTGCTACATATGGGTCATTCCATGCTAAATCGGACACTTTGAAAAATTTTAATTTTTGATTTTCTCAATTTTTTTTACATTTTTTAGTCTAACCAACGAAAAAACCCTTTCTGATGAATTTTGAGATTTTTTTGATTACCCATTCAAAAAATCGAATTTTCAAAAAAATCGCGCTTTTTCCGGTTACACATAACTTCTTCAACAACTGTCCAAATTCAAACTTTTTTTTAATTTTTGTTTTTTATGTACTTTCAAGAAAAAAATTTAAAAAAAATCTTTAAAGTGTTCTAATGCGATTTTTAAGTTTTAAATTTTAAATCTCATTTTTTAAACTATCTATTGAAAAACATTTTTTCCCTGTTTACTATTCTTAAAATTAATTTTCTTCATTGTGTAATCTTTTTTTTGTCATTTTGAATTTATTTTTTTACAATTATAATATTAACAGATTTTATAAATGAGGAATTAGAGTTTTAATTCATTACATCCATAATAACATTTTTTTTTTGTTTATGACGTCTTTTTTCAAATTAGCTCAACAGAATATCTTTTATGCTATTCAAAAATATCCACGCAGTTTGAATATGTTCTCTCCTGCATGGTGGCGCTGTTGGTTGTTTGTTTGTTGACAAAAACCTAGAGGTCAATATTTTCTATGATACAGACAGTATAATTGTTTATTTTCATCTTAATTAAGTTACTCAGTCTATGTTTTATTTCGGTAAATCATCTTAAATAATCATTATCATGAAGTATCGGTATAATGACTGTTGCAATCCTATGAAGTTAGAAAGCCATCTAGTGAAGAAAAGTTTAATGCCAGCTAGTGAACAATTACAGCAATCATGAAGTTTGAGTCGCTCCGATTATCTGAGTGTTATCTGCGTGCAAAGTATCGCAAACGATTGTTATCTTTAAAAACAGTTGCATCTACCTCAACTAATGTGATTGAGAGAAGTCATATGAATGAAACTTCATCTGACTTCATTGATATTGACAGTACAAATGTTTTAAATGATCATGGGCACGACGTCGAAGACAACGATTTTTCTGTTGCTGATAGTACTAATCTCAATGATGTTGTAAACGATAATAATGTGGATGATGAGAATATTAACACTATGACTGAAAACAATGAGATAGTTGAACCAATATTACTTTGCAATTATTCAGGTATTTTTAGTTTAAATAGCAGTTTTTAGATTTTTATTGAAAACATTAGTGTTATTGATTATTTTTTCTTGTATTTTAGAATTAGTATCATTACTAAGTGAAGAAGTGATAAGTCAATTAGACTCGCGATTTGCAACTGCTAAATCAATCTCGGGCCCACAAAAATTCCATTCGATCAAAACAACGGATAACGAAACTTTTATTACTAAAGAATATTCTCGTTCGAATGTTAACCATGAATGTAAAATTTTCAAAAGAGTACGCAAATGAATAAAAATTGTTATTATTGCTCTGTTACAAACTAAATATTTGATTCTTTATTTATAAAACCTGTTAATATTATAATTGTAGAAAAATAGATTCAAAATGACAAAAAAAAACATTGCACTATGAAGAAAAGTAATTTTAAGAATGGTAAACAGCGAAAAAATTCTTTTCAAATTTTCAAAAATCGAAAAAAATAGTAATTAACATCATCCCACCATCTACACTTGGGCTTAAATTTTGTAGAATGGATAGAAGTTTCCCACCAAAAATTTCGAAAGAAAATCGAAGAGTTCATATAGTTTAAAAAATGAGATTTAAATTTGAAACCTTAAAAATCGCATATTAGAACACTGTAAAGATTTTTTTCTTGAAAGTACATAAAAAACAAAAATTTAAAAAAAAGTTTGAATTTGGACCATTTTTTAAGAGGTTAGAGAAGAAAAAATTGAGAAAATAAAAAATCAACATTGTTGAGAAGTAAGAAGAAGAAATTGAGAAATCAAAAAACAAAATTTTTCAAAGTGCCCGATTTGGCATAGAATGCCCCATATACAAGTGTGTCGAAGATTACTGCTAATCGGCATTTTCTTGCTTCCTCTCCCAGTGTACCACAAAACGAGCTAAAATTGAATTGATAGGATAGTATTTGGTCAGGTGTTTACTAGCGGTGAGTTTAGTTGCTGATGATTAACATACAAGTGTCAGATGTTTTCGGGATTAAAAGTGAAATTTAACTTTCCGATTCGAGCGGCATACAGCTATCCTTCCAAAAATTATTCTATGACGAGCCATACGCTTAGGAAACAGATCATTCCTAGTAACCATCAGAGAAATTTTAAATTCATGTAACGCCGAAGATAATGGCAAACCGTATACAGCTCGTCAAACAGTGCACTTTTTAGAATAATCGAAGAAGCTACCTACAGCTGACCGGCGAGATCCCCAGGATACAATATGCTACAAAAGTCAGTCATAAGTCTTAGTTCTGTTCCATTAAATAAATATAGTTATCGAGGATCAACAATTATGTAGGCTACTGCATATTCGATTAAGTTGCCCAACATGTTCCGATCGGTAACTTAATTGCTTGGAACCGGCTTAAAGACTACTTTATGTAATCTAGTAAGGCCTAAGTTTCTAATAAAAACACATGACTACCTTCTTGAAAAATTTGTCTTATTTACCTACGACTTCCACCGCTTCAAGAATTGAAGCCTAATCACTTTTATTTGTTAAAAAAAGATTCCTATTTTTGATCGCAAATCACAAATTGAATCATAAAACGTTTATCATGCAGATAGATTAGTTTGAGAGAAGCAGTTAAAACGAGAGAGATCAAAAAAAGCTAAACAACGACCAAGCCGAACAATGAAAGAGATATAGACAAGGAAGAAAGCTATATAAGAATATATCAAAGAATGTAATAAAAGTATATACGTTTTTGAGGTACTTAGTTATTCACTGTTTCAAAATTTCAGCCTTTCTTTGCCGCGCAAAAGCCGATTGTAGTCTAAAATCCAGCAGCTGATTCCTGAAGGTATCTGTGTTTTTAATGAAACTTAATTAAAATGAATGATTAATGATAATGTAATACAGTGATGCTGGGTAGCCTATCAAAAATTAGGTGCGATTACCTTTACCATTTAATAATTATATTGTGATTAATTTATTTGAATGAATTCCAACTATGTTTTTTAAGTGAATTAAACGTTGTTTGAAAGGTTGATTGGTTGCCAAATGGTTGCCAGCTCTCAGTCAGCTGCAACCTCTAGGTTGCCAGATGTAAACAGGTATATTATTGTTAATTATTTACGCTTATCGTGTTTTTTAAGAAAAAAATTATACCAAATTGATAAAGCTAAAGTAAGGATTCAAAACCAAACTTCAGAAGAATTCTATATAACAGAACGATTAAGACAAAGTGATCGACTACCCTCTTCAGTTTTACACTAGAAACAATAATAAGGAAAACAGGAGTAAATACCAAGGGATATATTTTTAATAAACATCATTCTTAGGGTACACAGATGATATTGATATGATGTGTAGAAAAAATGAGGAATTGGGCCAAATGATACAGTGCTGCTGGGTAGCCTATCAAAAATGAATACAACCTTTAATTAAATATATTGTAATTAATTAATTTTATTGAATTCCAGCTATATTTTTAAGTGTCTATATTAAGCGTTATTTGAAAGAAAATGATGTGAAGAATCTAAAAAAAATCTCTCTGGAGGTTGCAGCTCACTGAGAGCTCCAGGTTGCCAGATGTAAACAGGTATATTATTGTTAATTATTACTAAATTGATACAAAAGAATTTTATACAAAAAGTTTCATTTTTGCTATACACATTATACATGAATGTCTGTAAAGAAATGGCCACAGGTAGTGGTTTCCATGATTTGAATTAAGAACTTTCGCTCTAGATGAGTGTGAGCGAGTGAGAAGGAATGCACGCGCTGCCTCGGCTATATCTATATATATATATATATATATATATATATATATATATATATATATATATATATATATATATATATATATAGATATTTGGATTAATCATAATTGTTCCAAAAATTAACCAAATAAGACGTTTTTTTTTAATTATTCGTTTTTGAATGAACTTTTCAAAAAATTACAAAAAGAAATATTTGAATTAATTTGAAAAGTTTATTCAAAAACAAATAATTAAAAAAAAACGTCTTATTTGGTCAATTTCTGGAAGAAATATAACTATTCCAAAAATCAAAAGGAGCCGGGTTAAAAAGTGGACCCAAAGTCAATTACCAAAAAGATATAATATACTTATTTGCCTTATATTATCGTCCGGCACTTATTTATGCCTGTTATGTATAACAACATATTTACGAAAATACCGCATAAAAACTATACTCCTGAACATTTTCTTTTTAATTTTGATTTAACATCTGTGTAATTTTTTAATACTATGTCTGTTATTTTAAAGTGTCCTATGCATATAAGTGTTGTTTAAGACTTCCCTGGATATCTAAAAATGTTTAAATCGCATTTCATAAAAGAATTATCAATTATGACATCTGATAGTGTGCTTTGGCGATTCATAACCTTACTTCATAACGTTGATTCCGTTGATTCCGTTAACGACGAATTATTGTGTGTCGGTTCTGTGTGTGTGTTTTCTGTTTGTAATGGCACATCTAAATGAATAAGCTGTTGTTAAAATTCTTACTTCAACTAACGAGGGACGCAGGCATATATTGCATAAATGCTGGAAATAGATCAATCGACAGTCTCTCGTGCAGTAAAACGATACCGAGGGGACAGGAGAGTATAGCCGGCGACCTAGACAAGGACGTAAACGGCCCACGACGCGAAGAAATGATCGCTATTTACTTCAGTCATCGAACGAAATCGCACGTTTACAACTATGCATCTGGAAAATGAACTGCTGAAAGCAAGGCAAGCTAATTGGTTTTTAAGGTTTAAATCCAAAACGCCCTGCCAAAGTCCCTCGGCTTCTCCCACATCACAAAACAATCCGGTTACACTTTGCACGAGACCATGCTGATTGAGATGAACGTGAATAAAGTAAAGTCCTTTTCTCCGATGAGACACGAATATAATTGCGGAAGCCTGATGAACG
Source organism: Cosmopolites sordidus (assembly GCA_031761425.1). Classification (NCBI taxonomy): domain Eukaryota; kingdom Metazoa; phylum Arthropoda; class Insecta; order Coleoptera; family Curculionidae; genus Cosmopolites; species Cosmopolites sordidus. Next base: position 193,372 of record JARFXV010000903.1, read on the forward strand.
TGATAGATCTATAGAAGAACTGGGGAACGATATCTGCGTGTAATCTGGTGCAAATCGTGAACTTCGGTGGAGGGTCCATTATGCTAGGGGGAGTTGGAAAAGTCATACGGGGCTTGTTGAGATGAATATAAGAATTAATGCAGACTAGTACCGCATTCATCACATTCGCAACATCATTGAAGAACATGTTCCACAATATGGTTGCTTTCTTGGGTTTAACAGGTTTGTGCTAATGTACGATAATGCTCGGGTACATGTTGCTTAAACAATGTTCCAGTTCTTACAGGAAGTAAAGATTGCGTTGTTTGACTGGCCACCTTTAAGTCCCTATTTAAATTTCATCAAATACCTATGGGATATTCTGAAACCCCATATTCCAGCTCGAAATCCAATCCAGAAATCCATTACGAATCACCGTTCAGGAAGAATGGAATCAAATTCCGCGAGACATCAGAGATTTTCTGCGAAGTATGCCAAGGAAGATGCAAGCTATAATTAGAGCTAGAGTAGGAAACGCCCAATACTGATACATCTTCATGTTAGCTAAAAAAAAATGTTAAATTGCCTCTTTTATTGTTCTTTCAATTTAATGCTGTAACGAAAAATACACTCTGTTTCATTGAAACAACCACGAGTATGTTCTAACGCTACCTTATGTAAAGAAATATTACTGTACATAGGATACTTCAAAAGAACAGACTTAATAATAAAAATTACAAACATTTTAGGGGCATATTTAAAATAGAATTAGAAAAAACATGCAATACTTTTGCCCAGCGCTTTATTTTTAATATTTCCTATTCTATTACAGTGGCCTTATAGGAAGATCATGGGCAATGCTATTTGCATCCGTTGGCTTTAAAGTTAATATTTACGATATCTTACCACAACAGATCGAAGCTGCTCTGTCCGATATTGAAAATCAGCTGAACTATTTAGAAAAAGCTGGCCTTCTAAGAGGAAAACTTACAGCCAAACAGCAATTTGCTTATATTAAAGGTAATAAAAATGTAAAAAATTCATATCAGTTCTTTGAAATGATCTATTTTTTAAATGTTTAGGTTCCACAAATCTCGAAGAAGCCGTGAAAGACGCCTTGTTCGTTCAAGAATGTGTTCCTGAAAACCTCGAACTCAAACGAAAAGTATGGAAAGGTGTAGATGACATTGCTGGACCAGACACGATTTTCTCAAGTTCCACTTCGACGTTCTTGCCATCATCATTCAGTGACCATTTACAACATAAGTAAGCGATTTTCAACAATGGTTATGTAATAAACACCTTAGATTGACTTGTAACCTTCTCTTAAAATTTTCTCATTAGGTTGATTTCTAAATTTTAAGTGTTAATTTTGATATATTGAATCATATCCTTATGAAACTAATTTATTGGTTAAATTAAAAAATGACAATGAAATTTTTAAAAAGTTATAAAATATGTTGCTGAATATTTCGAATCAATTACTGCAACTGCCAGTATTACGGTTCTAAAACAACAGAGAGGTTTAGTAAATGTAACGCATTTTAGGTTAGAGATTTACCACTAAACGCCAAATCACTTTTTTAATCTTGTTGACGCACGTTTCGCTAACCATGTTAGCATCATCAGGAAATGAATCAATCTAATTCTAAAACTAAACTATGTTCTATTTTTATGATACAATACATATATTAGTAATTTAAGACTGGTTAAAAGAATAAATAATAATAGGGCTTTGGATGAATATGAAAGCATTCAAATAGAAAAATGTAAGAAAATCATGAACCGGGATAAAGGACCTATTCCGTTCAGTCAACTTGTTCAATTATTAATGTAAGAACTTCACGGTAACACTCACGGTAACAATAAACTTCACGGTTCAAGATTCTTACACGCTTTACATTAACCTGGTAGGGTTATCATATAAATAGAAAATAGTTTAATTTTAGAATTAGATTAAATCATCTCCTGATAATGCTAACGTGATTAGCGAAACGTGCTTCGAAAAGTTTAAAAAAGTGATTTGGTGTTTAGTGGTAAGTCTCTTCGAGTTTAGTGTTTCGCATCGAAGGTTGCAATAGAAGAATTGATCTAATTTGACTACCTTTGAGATTTATTTATGACACAAATTTAATCTTCGAAGTAGTCTCTCTGACTTTCTATACACTTTGCCTCCTTTCAGGCAACTGTCGAATCCAAGATTCAAAAAAGTTGCTGGTTTTGATGCAATAAAGTTATTGATGAGTCGATTGTTTCCTTAAAATTTTAGAAGTAAACCGATGATTTCGGAACTTTCTTATACAAGAAATTAAAAGGAGGTAAGAACGGTAAAATATACCGGAATTTTTTTTGGGTAATTTTTGTAACTGCTGAAATGATTTTTTAAATAGGGTGTCCGAATATTTTTGGGATCTACTGTGTTCTGAGAGTGTAGTGATAAATAATTTTCTTAGTCAGGAAAGAAAACTGTCATTTTATAAATAATACTATTTAATTCTTTTTATTTATATCAATCCATGAAAATCTCATTCTAATGCTCTGAAGACGAATTACGTTAATGCTCAACAGCATTAGTTACAATCTCAATTGTTCAAAATTGTCAAAATTGTTCACATTGTCAGTCCAAAGATATTTTTATTTCCTTCCTGATTTATACATCAAATCTGATGAGATTCAAAAATTTATTTTTTCTCCATCTCAAATTTGGTAAATTAAGATGGACACCAGGAACGCTTTCTTACATTGACAAAGACCTTTATCTCCCAATCATCTCTTGATGGTGCTAATATGGCTAGGGAAACGCGCACCGATAAGTTAACTACACGTGTATTGATATGTAGTGGTAAGTGTCTCTGAGTTTAGTGTTTCATACCAGAATTTAGGTTCCAAAAGGACTGATTTATTTTTAATGATTGAATAAAATGGACAATGCTTTTTCAATATTGTCTTCCTCAAGAGATGTGAAGCGACTATCAACTGGATGATGTTGCAGGGATCGCAAGAGCTGAAAATCTGACCGGAGTTAGATGACGTGGAGTACCAAATTTGGTACTCCTTTATTCTAGATGTTGATAGTAGTAGTACAAATTCAACAACACACCATGGTAAAATTTGATGTCGAAGGTTTGAGACAGGGGGCTGGATGGGCACCAGTTCTGTTTAGCATAGTAATGAACAAAATCATCAACGAAACAGACATAAACGAAAATGGAACAATGATAAATAAAGAAAAACAGATCTTAGGATATGCATATGATCTAAACGAATTAACATGGTTACAAAAATTATGAAGAGAGACATGATGAAATAAAGGTGAAAGCCAAAAGAACAGATCTAGATCTAGATATATATATATATATATATATATATATATATATATATATATATATATATATATATATATATATATATATATATATATATATACATCATCATCATCAGTCCGTGTCGCCACCGCAGGATGAAGGCCTCTTCAGTATGCTTCCAACTTTCACGGTCCTGGGCTTTCATCTGCCACTCGAGTCCAATATACTTATCAGTGTCATCAGTCGGTCTTCTTCGCGGACGTTTGCGATCAAGCGGTATCCACTCCAGGATCTCCATTTCAATTGCTTTACTCTTCCAATGATGTCACAGACTTTCGTTATATATATATATATATATATATATATATATATATATATATATATATATATATATATATATATATATATATCATCATCATCATCATCATCAGCCCGTATCGATCCACTGCAGGATGAAGGCCTCTTCAGCATGCTTCCAACCTTCACGGTCCTGGGCTTTCCTCTGCCACTCGGGTCCAATATACTTAACGATGTCATCAGTCCATCGTGCTTTCGGTCTTCTTCGCGGACGTTTGCGATCAAGCGGTATCCACTCCAGGATTGCCTTGGTCCATCTGTCGTCCCATCGCCTTGCTATATGGCCTGCCCATCTCCATTTCAACTGTTTTACTCTTCCAATGATGTCACAGACTTTTGTTTGTTCCCTGATCCATGCGCAGGACTTTCTGTCTCGTCTTGTAATGCCAAGCATACATCTTTCCATTCCCCTCTGTGCCACCCGAAGTTTTTGAATTGATTGCGATGTGAGTGTCCAGGTTTCACTTCCGTATGTCATAACGGGTAGAACGCACTGATCGAATACTTTTCTTTTCAGGCAAAGTGGGAGTGGGATGTATATATATATATATATACATGGGGGGGGGGGTATATATATACATGGGGGGTATATATGTATATATATATATATATATATATATATATATATATATATATATATATATATAAAATAGAAAACATCTGTGGTGTGATGAAGTTTGCGAGCAACCAGTATTAAACCGAAATAAAGCATTCAAAGAGTGGAACAGTCAAAAGACAGAAATAAATTATAACATATTTTTGAAAGTAAAAAAAGAAACATCGAAGCTAATTAGACAATCTAAAAGAAAATAAGAAAACAATCAACTTAATGAAATAGGAAAAGATTTCCAAAAAAAATAACACCCGAAATTTTCACAAAACATTTAAAACTAAATTAATAGGCTATTAACCCCAAAGTCTTTGCTTCCGAAATGAAAACGGACAATTAGCTCTAAATAGCCAAGACAATTGTAAAGAACTTGCCAAATATTTTGAACAACTGCTAAACAGTCCTGAGCCCTTAAACAGATTACCAACACTAAACCCTAAACAAACAAACCCAGATTCATTACCATCGAATGAAGATCAAATAATTAAGCAAATCAGACACGACTTAAAAATAACAAAGCTTTTGGTGAGGATGGAATCACTGCTCGACTTTTAAAATCCGCTGATCCAGGTACAATCAAGGAAATAACCCAAATTCTACAAAAAGTTTGGCGAACCGAATGGATTACGGAAGATTGGAAAAATGCTCTAATCCATCCACTACATAACAAAGGAGATAGAATGGAACTACAGAGGGATATCTCTTCTTACAGTTTGTTACAAAATTCTATCTCAATGTCTACTAGACAGAGCACATGGACAGTTAGAACCTAAAATTGGTGAATATCAAGCAGGTTTTCGACCGGGCAGATCCTGTCCGGAACAGATCCTACGCGGAACAGATCCTGAATCTAAAGTTGATCCTAAGGCATCAAAAACTATCTAATAAAGAAGAAACTATCTATAAAACCAAGATAATAAAAATCTCGTCTTTACATTTGTAGATTTCAAAAAAGCCTATTCTATTGACCGCGAATCTTTATCCCAAATCTTGAGAGAACAAGGACTAGATCTGAAAACGCTGGCAATTATTAAAACAACACTAACAAACAAAGAATGAACTGAATATACACTGAATATTGACCAGCCCATTAAACTGGGGAGAACCATCAAAATATATTGTGTGGCGTTTGCTGATGATCTAGCAATTTTAGCCCAAGATATATTAACGGTACAAAAACCAATACAGAAAAGGTAGGACTCCAAATTTCCTTTGAAAAGACACAACAGACTAAGAACACCATTTCTAATAACAAAATATGGTAATATCAGACGAGTCTCCCAATTTAAATATTTGGGTGAAATAATCATGGGAAACGGGTTGGAAAAAGCGGCCAATAAGGGTAGATGTCAGAAAATGGAAACTGCATTGAGACTTACACAAAATATTTACAACAAAAAATCTAAAAACACAAAACTGAAACATTACAACACAGTTATTAAGCCAGAATGTCTATATGGTGCAGAAACGCTCATTTTAAATAAAAAGAAAGATATCGAGGAGATTGAAAAGAAAGAAAGAAAAATCATAACAAAAATCTTAGGCCCGAAACAAATAAATAGCACCACATACCGACTTTGATAAAACCAAGAAATCAAACAATACACAAATATACGTAGCAATATGAGAAAAAGAAGTCTTACGGACACATAAAACGAATGAATCCAAGTAGGCTAACTAGACAAATAGTTGAATTTTATGAAAATAGGAGTAGAGCTAAAATAGAAACATTTAAATGGATTGCTGATGGAGCAAATATTACATAAAGTGAAATTCAGGATAGAAACTGTTTCAGACAGGTTAACGTTTGAAAGGTTGGCCAGAGAGAAAAATGTAGGAAGACCGGAACAACTTCGTCTGACGAAAAGACAAAAGCTCATAGTGAAACAATGAAATCAATATGGGCGCAAAGGAAGGCTAATAACAACAAACGCCTCTAACTGTACTTCGCGTGGTACACCAGAGCCTAGGTCCCCCAACGACAAAGCACGGAGCACGGCTATATTTTCTTTGTTTTTCAATATATATATATATATATATATATATATATATATATATATATATATATATATATATATATATATATATATATATATATATTTATATATACTTTGTCGATCAGACCTTGAAGTGATAAAGGGGTTTGAGTAGGGCAATGAAGCTTTGAGCTATGCCGTCTGGAGTCTATGCTCCTGGGAGGGTCACCCCTGGTAGACAGGTCAAGGCAGAGGCCTCAGACTAACATGATCCAAAATCTGCCAACCCGCATTGGACCAGCGTGGCAGATTACGGTCCATACCTTCAACATGGTATTTCAATATGTTGAAATATGACAGTACAATCTCAAACACGGCCCTCATTCCCCGGAGGCCAAGGGCCAACTACCTACGGCAGCGGGAAGACCTGCTCCAAGGCAGAGGGTGCTAAGAATCACCGGGTTAGATCAGGCTGCCATTGGACTTTTGACATTGCAACGCGAAATATACGGACTATGAAAACAGAGGCCCGATTGTAAGAACTGTTAATCGAACTTGACAACATACATTGGGATATTATTGGGCTCTGTGAAACACGAAGAAAGGGCGAAAAGAGTTAATCAAACTGGAACTAACTGGACACGTACTTTACATTCGAGGTACGGAAAATGGCCGATGTGGCGGAATTGGATTCCTCATCAATCGAAAGCTGGACAGTGTGGTAAAATTTGAAAGTACGAAAGTATAAAGAAAAAAGTTTAGACTTCAAATCGTCCAAGCTTATGCACCAACTATAAGCCATAGGGATGAGGAAATTGAGTAATTTTATGATGATATGGCCCAGCTTTTATACAAGGAGAAATGTAGGTACAAAATCCTGATGGGTGATTTTAATGCCAGAATTGGAACAACAAGAACTGACGAAAATGCAACTGGCCCATATGGAACTGGTGAGCAAGACAATAGAGGTGACAGATTGGTTGATTTTGCTGAAGGACAAGAACTATATATTATGAATTCATTCTATAAGAAAAATATCTTCATGACCAACGATAAAACAATATGTACCAGTTGTACTGTCCTTAGCAATTTTAATGTTGGAAGTGACCACCAAATGGTACGAGTAAGGGTTCGGATTGACTGTCGAAAAGCGCGCGAAAGAATGGTAAGATCAAAAAACGGCAAGGTGGATTCTGGAAAACTGCTGGAGAGAGGAAGCAATTTTGAGATTGCTTTGTCAAACCGGTTTGCTGCGTTACAAGATCCAGAGGAGGTGGAAATATCAATGTACTTCAAACGACTGCTTCAATAGCACCAGAAGAAAAATGTCTCAAACAAACAAAAATCTCCAGTGAGACCATTGATTTAATGAAGCTAGTGCAAAAACCCCTGGAAGAAAACAAAGGAATTAAAAAAGCTAAACAGAAGCTGAGAAACAATAGAACGCAAATATATGCTTTAAAGCGTGAGGATGGCACAGTGTGCAGGGCGCGTACCCAAATGTTAGAGATTGTCAGAAAATTTTATTCCCAGTTATATGAAGATGAGAACCAATTAAAGATAACAATACCCACGGAAGAACAAACAAATATCCTAGTGAAGGAAGTAACAAATGCTATAGAATCGATGAAAAACGGCAAGGCTCCAGGAAAGGACAGTGTGACTGCTGAAATGCTAAAAGCTGGTGGTCGGACGTTACATAAAACACTGGCAAAATTATACTCAAAATGCCTCAAGAAACAAAAAGTACCTGACTTATGGAAAAATGCAGAAGTGATCCTTTTACATAAAAAAGGAGCAAAGGAAGATTTAAAGAACTACCGTCCAACAAGCCTCCTCCAATAAGCCTCCTCCAATAAGCCTCCTCCTCCAATAAGCCTCCTATCAGTAATGTACAAAGTTTTCACTAAGATAATTTCTAAAAGAATATTAAAAAAACTGAATGACGCACAACCAAGAGAACAAGCAGGATTCAGAAGTGGATTCAGTACAATGGATCACATCCAAGTTGTACAGCAGGTCATAGAAAGGCACAACGAATACACCATGCCACTGTGCTTGGCTTTTATCGACTACGAAAAAGCATTTGATTCCATCTCAAAGCATGCGATAATGGATGCACTGCTTAGCCAAGGTGTAGAGAGAGCCTATGTAAACCTATTAGAATCGATATATGATGGAGCTACAGCCACAATTCACCTTGACGATCTTGAAGTGGGAATTAATGTAGAACGAGGTGTACGGCAGGGTGACGCAATATCGCCTATTCCTTTCTCGGCTGGCCTTGAAGAAGTATTCCGTAAACTGGATTGGGAGCAGGATGGTGTAAAGATCAATGGTGTAAACTTAAACCATCTTAGATTTGCAGATGATATTATTCTCATTTCACAAGACCCAGAGGAGCTGCAAAGACGCATAGAAGAACTGCAAAGGGCTGGCGAACCATTTAGCTTGAAAATAAACCTGAAAAAGAGTCAGGTTATGTTTAATAACTTCGCTCAGGACAGAAGAATTTCAGTTTTAGGAAGGGATTTGGAGATTGTGGACAGCTTTATATATCTTGGGCAGAGGATTTCAATGGAGGGGAATACCGCCCGGGAGGTGGAACGGCGTGTTAAATGTGGCTGGCAGGCATTTGGTAGGCTCAACATAGTGTTTAAGAGCAGACTCCCACTTTGCCTGAATAGAAAAGTCTTCGATCAGTGCGTTCTACCTGTTATGACATACGGAAGTGAAATCTGGACACTCACATCGCAATCAATTCAAAAACTTCGGGTGGCACTCGGGAGGGGAATGGAAAGATGTATGCTTGGCATTACAAGACGAGACATAGTCCTGCGCATGGATCAGGGAACAAACTAAAGTATGTGACATAATTGGAAGAGTAAAGCAATTGAAATGCAGATGAGCAGGCCATATAGCGAGGCGATGGGACGACAGATGAACCAAGGCAATCCTGGAGTGGATACCGCTTGATCGCAAACGTCCGCGAAGAAGACCGAAAGCACGATGGATTGATGGATTTTTTTTAAATCTACTTCAATAGGTGTTGAAAATATTACACAGTTTACCTCAATACACTTTTGCAGGCTCTTTGTTAAGTGACGCATCATATTTGAGATGATATTTTCTTTATTTCTAATAACCTTGGCCGTTTGTTGAATTTTTTGTAAAAGTTCGTCTTGTGTATTGATTTAATCATGGTAAACTAAAGACTTCATATGACCCTATAAATAAAAGTCTAAAGGATTACCCATCGATGTGGAAAACCTTGATTCAAATGATTTCGCACTGCAAAAGTAAAATGCGGTGTCGCCCCATCTTGCATGAACCACATATCTTGTTTTGTATACCGTCCAAAAGGTCTAATAAATCATGTTCTAAAAACTGCACATATTGATCTCCATCCAGTCTTTGCGGAAACTCAAATGGGCTGATTAAAAAATTGTCGATAGTGCCGCACCAAATGTCAACTGAAAATTCGTGCTGGAAATGTCGCTAATTATTATTACGCTACTTAAAAATTCCGCGTCTGGTAAAAGTTGCCTGGTCAGTAAACAATATCTTTTTCAGAAACATGGTGTCTTTGTTTTTTTTATGTTGTAGATTTTGACAAAATTCTGATCTAGCCGGCAAATCTTGTGGCAATAAAATTTGAACAGGTAAAAAAATGGTTCTTTATGGAGAACTCTTGAAACGTATAGATTTGTTAATTCCTGTAGGTGCCTCCAAACGCCTAGTGGGAAGTTCAGGATTTTCCGCGGTACTAACTAAAATGTCCTCTTCTTGTTGTACCGTTATACGTTTCGGTCGTCCACCAGGATTGTTGTAATAAAACGAACCTGTTTCGCCTAACTGATTGAAAATTATTTGAAAAATTTATCGATCTGGGATGATTATGGTTGGGTAGAGCTTTTTATACCTTCTAATTACAGCGCCACTATTGTAATTTACTTGTGCATAAACGCACAGTATATGCCTTAAATAACGGTTAACTGATAACATGAGACTGATTAAGTCTGGGCATTCTTTACAAATTATTTAATACCAACCCAAGATCGGAAAAACTTGTTTTCACCTATGTTTAATAGGAGAGATAGAACACTATGATAGTTGTTATTGAGACGTAATAATTTGTACATAACATTCAAGGCACACTTTGTGAATTGCATATTTTTCAGCCACAAGATCTTCAATGGAATATTCGAACACGAATATCTCGCAAACGGCGTGAGATATCGATATTGACCAAGGGTATCTTTTTTATGTGGAAATTATGATCTTGTTTATTTTGAAATCAAAATATTCCCAACTTTATAGCTGGGAACAGTTAACATTTACAGCTTTTTTATTTTAACAGGTTGTAGAACTCGAATTACAAAAATTTCACCAACTATGCGTTTAAAACAGTTATAAAAAATTTAATTTAAATGATGAACACGGAATATTGTTTATTTCATTTAATCTAAAACATTCTACGTGAATAGGAAAATTAATTTGCAATATACAAATTGCTGATGTTCTTTTTAGTGACAATTAATAAAGACTTGCGACTTCCATCAATTCTTACAATACGATTTTTACAGGGGAAACATCATAGTTTCTCATCCAGTAAATCCACCATATTACGTTCCATTAATAGAAGTAGTTCCGGCACCTTGGACTAAACCAGAAGTGGCGAAAAAAACCAGAGAGATAATGGAAGAAATTGGACAGACCCCTGTTTCTTTTTCCAGAGAAATTCCTGGATTTGCAATTAACAGAATACAGTAAGTTGAATTTGACTTATTTTTAACCCAAATGTGCATTTAGGCAAAATATTTAACCACGAAATCTTCATCTACCATTTTACACTATGTAGAGTTCGTACATTATAACAGAGTAAAGCAAATATGAATTAAGGTAATCTAAGTATGTCTAAACTATACTCCAACTGGTGGTACTGTTAAATCAAAACTATATAATGTCACACCAAAATATACTCACACCAACACGCATTGAAATTAATCATCAATGCAATCAATAAATCTGAGATGATGCTAGCTTGGTTAGGGAAACATGCGTCGAGTAATTTAAATTCGTTTTGATGTGAATGGAAAACTCATATTTTTTTTTACTATTACTGTTACTTTAGCCTGGTTTCTTAATATTTGAATCGGTGAATTCAAAAACAGTACAAGTCTGTTGCCTCACATGGAATATATTTTTTTCATCACACCAGCATTTTTTTTTTTCATTAAATGATACAGGCTCAGAGGAAGCTCTATTGATAGGAAGTATTTGATTCGCTTTGGGTTTGGGTATTTGATTCGCTTTTCCTTCATTTCTACATTGCTTATGGGTTTTCAAGTTTTTTTATATTTAATTGGCCACCAATTTTTGAAAATTATAATGTCCTGATGTGTTATAATTTTTCGACTTTTTCTACTTTCTTGAATAATTTTTTCGTACTCAGAGGGCAGGTAAACTCTATCACATGCTCTTGTTGCTCTTGGTACCAAACTAAATAAATAATAACAAATAAATTGTCCAACAGGCCACTGTCCAATTAAAAGACAATTTAAAACACAAATAAATTAATATAACAAAAATAATTTAATCTAATTAACAAAAATAATTTAATGGTAAAGAAATGTTTATATAAAAATAAAAAATGTATTCTAAAAAAGGAATAAAACAATTTTTTACTTTGTTATCTATCACTTTTATTTTTAAACAAAATTTGTGTGACTATAGTTTCGTAAAACGACTTTACATTCTCAAACACTACTTTAAAACTGTTTTAAGTAGTGAATGGTGAATGGTTGAATGACACTTCTATCGATATGCACTTTAAGGTATATATATATATATATATATATATATATATATATATATATATATATATATATATATATATATATATATATATATAGTGATCCACATATATATATATATAGTGATACATGATATATATATAGTGATATATATTTAGTGATCCACAACTTTCAAATCCGTTCCTAAAATAGAAATCCTTTTGTCCTCAGCAAATTTACAGGACATGACCTGACTCTTCTTAAGGTTTATTTTCAAGCCAAATGTTTCTCCAGCCTTTTGCAATTCTTGTTACGTGTCTTTGCAGCTCATCTGGGTCTTGTGAAAGAAGAACGATATCATCTGCGAATCTAAGATGATTTAAGTACGCACCATTAATCCTTATTCCATCTTGTTCCCAATCCAGCTTACGGAACACTTCTTCCAGGCAGGCTAAGAAAATAATAGGCTATATGGCGTCCCCCTGCCGTATGCCCCGCTCTACATTTATTCCCACCACAAGATCGTCAAGATGGACTGTCGCTGTAGCTTCATCATATATCGATCCTAGTAGGTTTATATAGGCTTTCTCCACACCTTGATTAAGCAATGCATCCATTATGGCCCGCTTTGAGATTGAATCAAATGCTTTTTCATAATCGATAAATGCCAAGTACAGTGGCATAGTGTATTCGTTGTGTTTTTCTATGACCTGCTGTAGAACCTGGATATGATCCAATGTACTAAATCCACTTCTGAATCCTGCTTGCTCCCTTGGTTGTGCGTCATTAAGTTTTCTTAGTATTCTTTTGGATATTATCTTGGTGAAAACTTTGTACACCACTGATAGGAGGCTTATTGGGCGGTAGTTCTTTAAATCTTCCTGTGCTCCTTTCTTATGTAAAAGAATCACTTTTGCATTTGTCCATAAGCTGGGTACTTCTTGTTGTTTGAGGCATTTTGCGTATAATCTTGCCAGTGTTTTTTTCCGTGCTCCTTTCTTATGTAAAAGAATCACTTCTGCATTTTTCCATAAGCTGGGTACTTCTTGTTGTTTGAGGCATTTTGCGTATAATCTTGCCAGTGTTTTATTTATCCAACCACCAGCTTTTAACATCTCCACCATTATACTATCTTCTCCTGGAGCCCTGCCATTTTTCATCGAGTCTATTTATTGCCTTTGTCACTTCCTCCACCAGGATATCCGACATTTGTTCTTCAGTAGGCATTGCTGTTCTTGTTTGATTCTGGTCCTCATATAACTTTGAATAAAATCTTCGGATAAAATCTTTTAACATTTCCGTCCGTTTCCTGCATATTGTACCATCCTCACGCATTAACGAAAACATTTGTGTCCTTTTCCTTCTCAGCTTCTGCTTGCTTTGTTAATTCCCCTGTTTTCTTCCAGAGTTTTTTGCATTAGCTGTATGTTGAATCGGCGCGTTTCTTCTCGAATACGTTTTCTTATAGTTTTGCAAAGCTCAACGTACTCGACCCTACCAAAAGGACTATCTGCATTCTTCATTGTCGGCGTTTTTTCATTAAATTAATGGTCTCATTGGAAATTTTTGACTCTTTGAAATATTTATCTTCTAGTGCTATTGAAACCGCCGTTTTAAGCACATTGTTGGCGATTTTTTTATATTGGTCTGTAATTTCCATCTCCTCTGGGTCTTGTAACACAACAAAGCGGATATATATATATATATATATATATATATATATATATATATATATATATATATATATATATATATATATATATATATATATATATACCTTAAAGTGTATATCGATAGAAGTGTCATTCAACCATTCACCATTCACTACTTAAAACAGTTTTAAAGTAGTGTTTGAGAATGTAAAGTCGTTTTACGAAACTATAGTCACACAAATTTTGTTTAAAAATAAAAGTGATAGATAACAAAGTAAAAAATTGTTTTATTCCTTTTTTAGAATACATTTTTTATTTTTATATAAACATGTCTTTACCATTAAATTATTTTTGTTAATTAGATTAAATTATTTTTGTTATATTAATTTATTTGTGTTTTAAATTGTCTTTTAATTGGACAGTGGCCTGTTGGACAATTTATTTGTTAATATTTATTTAGTTTGGTACCAAGAGCAACAAGAGCATGTGATAGAGTTTACCTGCCCTCAGAGTACGAAAAAATTATTCAAGAAAGTAGAAAAAGTCGAAAAATTATAACACATCAGGACATTATAATTTTCAAAAATTGGTCGCCAATTAAATATAAAAAAACTTGAAAACCCATAAGCAATGTAGAAATGAAGGAAAAGCGAATCAAATACCCAAACCCAAAGCGAATCAAATACTTCCTATCAATAGAGCTTCCTCTGAGCCTGGAGAAACATTTGGCTTGAAAATAAACCTTAAGAAGAGTCAGGTCATGTCCTGTAAATTTGCTGAGGACAAAAGGATTTCTATTTTAGGAACGGATTTGAAAGTTGTGGATCACTATATATATATATATATATATATATATATATATATATATATATATATATATATATATATATATATATATATATATCTTGGGCAAAGGGTTTAAATGGAAGGGAACACCGTCCGGGAGGTGGAACGACGCGTTAAATGTGACTGGCAGGCATTTGGCAGGCTCAATACAGTGTTCAAGAGCAAAGCTACCACTTTGTCTGAAAATAAGTCTTTGATCCGTGTGTCCTGCATGCTATGACATACGGAATTGAGACCTGGACAATCACATCACAGTCAATTCAAAAACTTTGAGTAGCACAGAGGGGAATGGAAAGATGTATGCTTGGCATTACTAGACGGGATAGAAAGACCTGCACATGGATCAGAGAACAAACGAAAGTGAATGACATCATTGGAAGAATAAAGCAATTGAAATGGAAGTGGGCAGGCATGTAGCGAGGCGATGGGACGAAAGATATCCAGGTATCCAGTCCAGGGCGGTCCTGTACTGGATACCGCTTGATAGCAAACGTCCACGGAGAAGACCCAAAACACGATGGACTGATGCTGAAGAGGCCTTCATCCTGCAGTGGATTGATACGGGTTGATGATGATGATATATATATATATATATATATATATATATATATATATATATATATATATATATATATATATATATATATATATATATATATATATATATATATATACATGACTGTTTCAAAAAATCGACTATTTTTTTTCTTAAAGGTATCGAAAATTTTGTTAGAAATGAAAATGTTATGAATGAAAAAAATACTGTGAAAGTTCGAGCTCCCCATATTAATATTAAGAGGTGCTGCATCGCAAATTTCAATTTCCCATTTAAATAGCATAGGATTTTTTTTAAATTTTGGAATTGTATAGCTCTTCAGCGAAACATTATGGAAACTGTGGGAAGACTATTACACATCTTTGTAGGAAATTAAACGTTCTTCAAAAAAGGATATCTTATAAATTTTCGATAAATGTACTTTTTCAAAAGTTATTCGAGGCTAAAGTTGAATGCATAATAAAATTTTAAATTTATTTAGTTAATAATTTATTAAGTGTTAATAAATTTTGATAGACAATACGTTTCAATTTAAATAACTCACGATCCTTACGGAGTTTCGAAAATTTATTAATGAAAATTTATACAAAAGGTCGAATAACATTTTTCGATAAAATTAATAGTTTCGTCGAAAAATTGAAAAAATGAAAAAATTATTATGCATTCAACTTTAGCCTCGAATAACTTTCGAAAAAGTAAATTTGTCGAAACTTTATAAGAGGCCTTTTTTGAATAACGTTCAATTTCCTACCAAGATATGTAATAGTCTTTCCACAGTAATGTTCCGTTGAACAGCTACAAAAATTCCAAAGGTTAAACAAAAAATTCCTGAGTTATTTAAATGGGAAATTAAAATTTGCGATGCGGCACCTCTTAATATTAATATTAAGAGCTCTAACTTTTTTTTAAGAAAAAAAAGTCCATTTTTTGAAATATTTTTTTGAAAATTTAATTACATTATGCTTGAGAGAAAAGGTAATTTTTTGCATTTGGCAATGTTCAGTGGAAGCTTATTATAAGCACGCCAATCGGCCAAAAGATGCAGGTCACCCTGTAATAGAGAGTAGTGTGACAATGCGACAATAGAACTGGTCTAAAGAGTTTAAGGTCGTCCGCAAATAAAAGTGTGTTGCACGTTAGCGTGAAAGTAATATCGTTGACGAAAATAGAAAAAATCAAAGGGGCAAGGATGGTGCCTTGGGGTGCACCACTAGTTGCAATCAAGATATGAGAACTATGACCATTAAACTCAACATGTTGTGTCCTGTGTGTAAGGTAAGATTTAAAGAACGAAATTATACTGCCATCAAAGCCTAATCTGTTCATCTTTTGGAGTATAAATCCATGATCAAGTTTGTCGAATGCTTTCGAAAAGTCAGTGTATATTGTGTCAACCAGACGTTTACTCTCTCTTGATTTATATATAAATTGAAGGAAGCATGTTAGGTTGGTTATTATGGATCTACCTTGATAGAACCCTTGTTGCTCAGGTATGATTGAATGTTTAATTTTAAAAAAGACTTGATTATAAAAACAGCTTTCAAAAACTTTAGCAAAGTTGTACAGGATACTGCCAAAATTGTTTCGGGTCGTCAGTTAGAGATGATTGTATTTTATTAATGTAGTTTTGGTAGGCTTGCTTATTTTTTATTTTGCGGCGTAAGTCACTGAATAAGTGAAAGAAAGCGATGCTGCCTGTAGGCTTCCATCTCCTGCGTAGCCGAAATGTATTGCGAATATCCCCTATGATGTCAACAGAAAATCAGTCCGGATAGTGCGTAGCGTTACTTCCATTGGTTAGAGTTGGGACCGCGTGTTGTTGTTGTTGAGGAGAGCAACGGCATCATCAACTGTGCGCGCATGATAGAATATTGTTCAATCTATATTTTGAATTAGATTATATAAGTGATTATAGTTGGCTTTGTAGAAAGTATATCTTTTCTTAGAATTGGATGCTGGTAAATTAGACCGTGTGTAAGAGCAGGCAAGTGAGATTCAATCAATAGACCTGGATGAAAAGGGTCTTCGTGAACTAACGGAACAAGCTCTCGAATAACACTCCAAATTTGCAATAACTAAGTCGAGTATATTGTTTTGTATATTAAATATGTGATTACATTGGTGAATATCAAAAAATGCCTGGAAGTCGTGCAGTGCTCGCAGAAATTGGTTAGATAATTGATAATTAACAGGCAAATTAATTTTAATTAAAATAATTAATTAAATGCAAATTAAATTCACCTAATACTAGAATTTTATGATTCATGAAATAAGAATGAGATTCGAGGATAACAAAAAGTGGTTTGTATTGGTAATGAAATGAAAGAGTTATCGTAAATTGGGTATTCTGGAGACCCAATTTTCCTTCCACGAAGCCGAGAGGGACATTTGAACGACATTACTTTCAAAACATAATGCCATTATTTGTTCTTTAAGATAAAATCTAAATTACCCGATTACAGGGTCCAGCAGGGAGTATGGTGTTTTTGAAAAAATTCACACATTCTTATTTTTAAACGAATATCAAAATATATTGCTTTTATATATTAGTGGTATATTGTCATTAAAGTATACATAACATATTTAGGTGCGAAAAATTACATCAGTTAGGTGGCGTCCATTTTCGTCGATGCATTCTTGCAGACGGGTAGCAAAATCATCCATACTCCTTTCGAGCATGGCACGAGGAATCCTTTCAATTTCGCGCGTTATAGTTTCGAAAAGAGCTTCAAGAGTTCGCGGTTTGTCTATGTAAGCTTTGAATTTTAACTAGCCCCATAAAAAGTAGTCACAAGCTAAAAAGTCTGTTGTGCGAGGTGGCCACTCTACATTCCCACGCAACGAAATAAGGCGCCCAGGGAAATGTTCCCTTAAAAAGGCCATTGTTGCTCTTGACGTATGGCAAGGCATCTTGTTGGAACCAAAGTGTATTGAGGTTAATGCGTCGTCTTCTTAGTTGCAGAAAATAATCACTCAACATGGCGAGATAGCGATCTGTGTTAACAGACACTATTCATCCCTTTTCATAAAAAAAAAACGGTCCAATAATGCAAGTTCCACATACGGTACACCAAACAGTTACTCTCTCAGAGTGTAGCACCGCTGAACGACGAGGGCTGCTTTCCACCGCTTGTCGCACCCTTTCAATATTTTCCGGAGTTCGTACTGTTCGATCTCTCCTCCCCATGCAGTCCCAGGTCTCAACGATCCTGTTGTTTGAAATTTGTTCACCCACTTCATAATGGTATCGCGTTTTAGAATGCGACCGTGCCTACCAACGTTAAAATGATTTCGAAATCGTCGCTGTGTGAGCACAACAGAACGACCAGTTTCAATAAGTGTTCTAAATAAACACGCGATATGCCACAGACTCCATGGCTACTGAGATGGCATCCCGGAACGAGTAGATATCAACCATCCTGAAAACATTCGCTCGACACTGCCACACGTAACCATCGTTTCAAATACACCATACCTCCCTTCCGGACCCTGTAGTTATCATTAAGCCTCATTTTAAGGTTCTGACGCTCTTATCGGAAACCTCCTTATATAACACAAATAAATTAAATAACTTAATTTTCTTTAAATACTAGTTTTTACATTCACACACTCCATATATGTTAATCCAGAAATCATTGTAACATAGTAAAATAATATACCTAAAATGAAACATTTAATTTTTTTCCAGATACGCTATTTTGAATGAAACATGGCACTTGGTCAATGACGGTGTTCTCGATGTAAAGGACGTTGACAAAGTCATGTCAGATGGTCTCGGAATGAGGTACGCTTTCCTGGGTATTTTGGAAACAACCCATTTGAATGCAGAAGGGTTCGTTAAATACTGCGAAGCATATTCGAAAACAATATATTCAGTTAGTAAAGATTTTAAACCAACTCCCAAATTTGAAGGGGAGAATGTTGCTGCAATTGCTAAACAATTGGAAGCAGACGTACCCCTAAATAAACTTCAAGCAAGAAGAGATTGGAGAGATCAGTGCTTAGTTAAACTTAGCCAACTGAAGAAAGAAATGGACGAGGAATGGAAGCAAAATTGTCAATAGATTGTAAATAAACGTTTTATTAAAAACAAAATGGTAGTTTTTCATTCAATCTTAAAATATTTTCGTTTCTGTAATATCATCAAAACTAAAAATATAAACATTTTAAATTGAAAAGTTCTTTGTTACTAGCTGACGCGACAGACGTCCTGTTCAAATTTCAATAAAATTGTTTGTGATCGTTTTGTGAAAAGCTATTGGAAATGTGTAAACAGTAAAAATTTGTGTGTCTGCTTTTTGTTTGACTTCTTGTGTGATTATTCAAATTCATTGTCGCACGATTGCAGTTGAAATTGGTTTCTACTAACCGATGATGTCTCATTCGATGCATATCATTTTCGTTTTCTTCATGTGTACGTGCTGAACATGTTTGTGATAATCGATTCCGTTCAATTTCACTTCGCTCTTCGCGATTCCTTGCAGTTCGATTAGATTGACAATTCGTTTGGTTTGTAGCATTGTGAGTTCTGTGACCTAAATTGCTCCGTCTTATTGGCGGCATTGCAATGCGATTAAGTTGTGTCAATTCAATTCAATTGTGTCGATTGCGAAGAATCACAATTCAACTGAATATGGACAATTGATTTACTTTGTTGTTACTGTATAACCATTTGTCACTTCAAAACTCACCGTATTACGTAGGTAAATCTATAAATTTGTTGAGATAAATCGACGAAACTTAATTTATTTCACGAAACGATTGCGATGAACTTACAACAGAATCACAATTTAACTGAAAATAAACAACTGAATCAATTTTTCGTCACGATATAACCGATTGGCTTGATTCACAATTTGGCAATCAGCTGTCAAACGATATTTGCGCGAGTATCAAGATAAATTGGAATAGAAATAAAATAGCTACATTTATTGAACGAATCGCGAAATAACACAAAAGTAAAAACAAATGTTATTTCATTTTAATTTAGGTTGGAATCTGTTTTTCCAAAATGTTCTCTAGAACTTCCACATTTTTTTTCAAATAACTTGATTTTTTTCAAACAATAAAATTATGAAAAATATAATACTTTTTCAAAAATGCTATTGATGGCCGCACTCTATATATATATATATATATATATATATATATATATATATATATATATATATATATATATATATATATATATTGAAGAGTCACAGTCATTTCGCCAAAATCTCATTTGTCATTTTGGGTTTTCTTCACTTGATTTTGGAGACTCCGTAGAGACTGCGTCTTTGCAACTGGGTTACGTGCGAATTTTTGCTTAGCGGTTGGTTTTCTCTGCACCGCAATTCTGACGAGCTGGTGTCAGATTTCTTTGACCTGAAGGATATTTTTCTCATCGCGCGGTACTGATACTTGTACTGTCGCGATGAGTTTCTTCTCTTTCTTTTGCCATCTCGTGATGCCGGTTGAATGGAACCCTATATGGGTGAGTGCCGCTCTGATGTCATCAGTTGGGATCGATTCTAGCACGCCTCAAATTAGGACTCGAATGTTTCTATCGCCTGAGTAAGTAATATATTATAGTAATATATATAGAAAGTATTTGTCCGTCGAGCAATAATTAATGAAATTGAAAGTGGTATTAAACAAGCACTTGCAAATATAGATCTGTGAAAAATATTTCTGGTTCTGCAATAATAATACACAAAGATAAAATATTGAAGTCCCGTGATGTTTCCAGAAAATCTAAAAAGAATCCACAAACCCATTTAAGTCAAATATTGATGAGGCGTTATTGCAGTGATTTGCGTAGTAAAGAAGCATGAGTTCTCTAATTCCATTCTCCAAGCTAAAACAGAATGGTTTGAAAATTTGTTTATCGATACAGGATTTTCTTCTATACTATATACATACTAGGAGACGCACGGAAAATCTGCAAGTTTGAATATGGTCAACACTACTGATTGGTGCGAGTGATGTTTTTAATGCTGATGAAATTGGTATTATTTATGAATTTATTCCATATCGGTGAACTTCAAACTGAAAAATTTATTGGTAGCAAACTGTCCAAGGAAAAAATTGTTCTTGAGTGAAGTGCAGACCTATGATTGCTGTTAAATTTAATAATTCCAGATATTTTAATACTCTTCAAAAAGTTGACTGTAAATACACAACAAATAAACATACGAGTGTATAATATGAGATTAATCTCACAGATTTTCGATGTGAATTGAGGTATTGTGACAATCATTTAGCAAGACAAAGTAGGTACAATTATTGTACACGTCATTTAAATTTCATCATCATCATCATCAGCCCTTGTCGATCCACTGCAGGATGAAGGCCCCTTCAGCATGTTTCCAACTTTCACGGTCCTTGGCTTTCCTCTGCCACTCGGGTCCAATATACTTATCAATGTCATCAGTTACTACACTTAACGTTAATAAGTTATACACTTAACGATGTCATCAATCCATCGTGCTTTCGGTCTTCTTCCCGAACCTTTGCGATTAAGCAGTATCCACTCCAGGATTGCCTTGGTCCATCTGTCGTCCCATCGCCACGCTATATGGCCTGCCCATCTTCATTTTAATTGCTTTACTCTTTCAATGATGTCACAGACTTTCGTTTGTTTCCCTGATCCATGCGCAGGACTTTCTGTCTCGTCGTGAAATGCCAAGCATACATCTTTCCATTCCCCTCTGTGCTACCCAAAGTTTTTGAAATTATTGCAATGTGTGTGTCCAGGTTTCACTTCCGTTTGTCATAACGGGTAGAACGCAATGATCGAAGACTTTTCTTTTCAGGCAAAGTGGGATTCTGCTCTTAAACACTATGTTGAGCCTGCCAGCCACATTTAACACGCCGTTCCACCTCCCGGGCTGTATTCTCCTCCACTGAAATCCTCTGCCCAAGATATATAAAGCTGTCCACAATCTCTAAATCCCTCCTAAAACTAAAATTTTTCTGTCCTGAGCGAAGTTATTGAACATAACCTGACTCTTTTTCAGGTTTATTTTCAAGCCAAATGGTTCGCCGGCCCTTTGTAGTTCTTGTATGTGTCTTTGCAGCTCCGCTGGGTCTTGTGAAGGGAGAACGATATCATCTGCAAATCTAAGATGGTTTAAGTTTACACTATTGATCTTTACACCATCCTGTTCCCAATCCAGTTTACGGAATACTTCTTCAAGGCCAGCTTAAAAAAATATTTTTAAATTTAATAAACATTATACTGAAATTTTTGCCGCTGCAGATTACATCTGTTCGGCAACCAATGGATGGAATCTATTCATAATTTGAAAGCTCATTATCGATTGCTGCTTCTGATTAGTCTCCGTAAGCTTACTGAATATAGTAGATCAATAACACTAAACATCCTTGATGCTATTGAAATGGTTTCAAAAGTATAGTAAGAGGTTCCACCAAAAACAATTAAAATTTGCTTTAAACACGCATGTTTCTATCAAAAAATTTAATTATGACGATTTTTAAATGTAACGATGATGATTAAAGAAGCTGCTGATGGAGCGAATTAAAACAATTTACCCTGAATGCGTGGTTACTAAAAACATTTGTAACCTAAGGTTATTCAATTCCACTGAAACAGACAATTCTGGAAACATCACGGGACAATATTTTATCTTTGTGTATTATTATTGCAGAACCAGAAATATTTTTTACATCTATATTTGCAAGTGTTTGTTTAAACCACTTTCAATTTCATGAATTATTGCTCGACGGACAAATACTTTCTAAATATATTACTGGAACAAATTATTGGTAGTTTATCCATTATTGAAGACTACGAACATTTCAACATAAGTTTAATAAGTAAATTTAATCACGATTCACTCACAAATGTGTATTAAATTAGCAAGCATAAATCGCAAATGCACTCAAAACGTTGTCTTGTCATCAACTGCAGGATGAAACACCAGATTAAAACACCAGATGTCGAAAGTTTAAAAAGAAATCCAACAAACCGTAACACCAGCCAACGAGATTCTGTCGGGCCTCAAAAAAGGAGACCCGACACAAATCTCCACCACTGAGGAATATCAACAGATATCCGCAAGTCAAGAAGACGAACGAAAAAGAAGGAAAGTAATACTGGCTGCAAAGGCAAGTCAGCCTTCAAATATATGGATTGCTATTTCTCTATCCGTTCCGATCACCAATCCCGAAGAATCGTCAGAAATATCACAAGCACCAATCAAAGACGCGCCAACACCATCTATCGGTGCTACACCCAAACCACAGATGATAGCTTTGCGAAACAAGTCGGCATTCATGGAAGTCACGGACTTCCTGAAGAAATATAACCTGGCTGTCGAGCACGCCACAACAGAACCAGATGGGGTACTGATGGTCTCCAAAACGGAACCAGATCGTTAAACTCTCATAAAGCTTTTCAACGAGTAGGCGAACACGACAACAAACTCAGGCGATAGAAACCTATCGAGTCCTAATTTGAGGCGTGCTAGAATCGATCCCAACTGATGACATCAGAGCAGAACTCACCCATATAGGGTTCCATTCAATCGGCATCACGAGATTGCAAACCAAAGAGAAGAAACTCATCGCGACAGTACAAGTATCAGTACCACGCGATGAGAAAAATATCCTTCAGGTTAAAGAAATCTGACACCAGCTCGTCAAAATTGAGGTGCAGAGAAAACCAATCTCTAAGCAAATAATAGCACGTAACCCAGTTGCAAAGACGCAGTCTCCACGGAGTCTCCAGAATCAAGTGAAGAAACCCCAAAAACCAGCTTCAACACACGCGCAAGAAAGCACGGGAAGCCAATCGAGTCCTATCGTTTATAAAACAAAACAAATTCTGTCGCCAGCCACTACTTTGGCCGAACTTGTGAACAAATTACAGAGAGTGCTGAGCCTAATTCAATCACAATTATCCCCACTTTTCCAGCCTCAATATCAGTAAATCATTACCAGCACCAAACCCAATGCTGACGGGACGAAACCTCCACAGATCGCTAACTAAACTAAAATCAAGCCTCACTCCACGTCGAAAACCAACCATATTCTAACGAACCGTCCAAAAAACCGAGAGCCAAGTATCGCGATTTCATCGTACCCGATCGCTGATTTCTTCACTTCAACTTGAGCCCGACTCAACTGATGACAGCTTAAGACCAGAAACAGGTCTCGGGGGACGCTTGTTGACGTTTGATCGCGAATGATGGTGACTGATTTGTGAATATTTTTAGTATTCTTAACGTGTACACTGCAATTTTTCATCTATTTCAATTCTTTTACATACGCATAATTATATTTATTATACCATCAAGCGTCAACAAACGTCACCCGAGGCCAGTTTCTGGCCTTAAACCATCATCAATCGTGCTCAAGTTGAACATAGACATATGATAGACATAGACATAAACGTTAACCTGGTTTTTAAGCTAGGCTTCGGGTTCCTATTTATTTTACCTCAGATTGTTCCCCGAAACGGAGTTGAATTTTATACGGTTTTGAGATCTTGTTGACTCAGGAAGTTACCGGAAAATTTCGGCGTTTATAGAAAGGGGGACGTTTTTTCAATTGAAGTCCAGGTGAACTTCATGGAGGTTAGTTTTGACGATGTTTGTCTCAACGGAAAATGGAAACGGGTTTGCCAAAATGAAGGTTCGGAGTTTAGGGCAAAATTTTCGGAATATTCTGTATGAGGGGATTTACACTAAGAGAAGTTCGCGTTTGCAGTGGAATAAAATTGGGAGATTCCAGTCTCGCAAAAAATGTGGTTATTCCGAACAAACTAAGGAGCATTTAGTGCCAAACGCAGGATGTTGTTCTGGAATATTGGGAGTTTGCTCGCGGCAGTGGGCCACAGGAAGCGATAATAAACCAGGAGAGTGTACAGATATTCAGATTATATAACCTTACCATGGTTTGATAGATCAGGACGTTGACCTTTGGAGAAAGTTTGCTCTTTTTACATAGTAAACGGTACATTAATTTCAGGATACCGTATCCTTTAGAGAGTGTTTGCTGGATCTAACTTGACCATAAGATTGATCGGTCGAAGTGGTGACCTAAATAGGTTGCTTTTCGCAACCGTGGAATTGGAACTTTGTCAATCAGCAGTCTGGCTTCAGCTTTATCACCTGGGTTTTTTTGCTATTGCTATTGAATGTCAATATTCAGTTGCTTTTGTAGTCAGTTATGGATAACATGCGTGAAGCGACGAAAAACGCTGTGTCGTCCGCGAAGAATAAAGAACCAACGCCACTAGAGCAGGGGATTCCGGCCATGTAGACACTAAACAAAGTTATGGAAAGGGGATAACCTTGTGGGATTCCTAACTCGATGGATTTTCTAGCGGAAAATGAGGATTTTATACTAAGATGGAAAGATCTGCCTTCCAGGAAGGATCGAATGGGTGTAGTTAGGTACCCAGGAAAACCTAAGTTGATGGTCTTATAAATTAGACCATCACGCCACACTTTATCAAATGCTTTCGATATGCCGAGAAAAATAGCACCGAGTCCTGCACGGAACCCAAATTGCTCCTTCGGGATAACGCATTTGCTGTTAGTGATGTCATGAAGAACTTGGAGAATAACTCTCTCGGCTATTTTGGAAAGTGAGCTGATGAGGCTTATCAGCCTAATCTGAAGCATTTGGAGTTGCCTGGCAGTAATGGGATCCGGGGGATTTTCTGTGAGTGAAGCGCTCCTAATGAAAGTCAAGACTAAGTTCAAAATCACGTGGTAATCTCGCAGAAAATAGAGTTGCAGCGGTTTCAACCGTGCGATCGTCGCTTTAGTCATAGTCTGCGCCTGAGACTGATCCTCTGGGGTCTAAAATCCGCCAGTAACTCGGCCTTGTTCTGATCGTGACAAGGTGGAATGCCTCCTGGATGACCTCTAATAGTTTCACTACAGCGAGCTCTAGCTATCTCGGGTCGAAAATCCTCGAGTCCAGGATTGGACCTGTGGAGCGAAGATGGGCTTGGAATACATCCCAATCAATTCCAGTCCCAGCCCCAGTCAATTCGAATGGGGCATCCATGAGTATGTCATCACACAGTTCAAAGAAAATTGGAAAGTGGTCAGAGTTGAGTGCGTGCAGAACCGAAGTGGCAGTCGCTCTGGACGTGTTCTTCCTGATCAAGAAATCGGTGACCATATATATCGGTGAAATTGGATGTAAAGCAGCCTTGAAGTATAGCTCACGCCATCCGGTAGTTCGGAATAGTACTACTGTGGAAAACTGTTCGTGACCCATCCAATTTTACTTGGAATACGGGAAAAATTTTCCTTGTTTTTTGAATATTTTTAATATTCTTCATGATCTCACTGTGCAAGTTTTCATCCATTTCAATTCCTTTACTCTTCCAATGATATCCCATACTTTAGTTTGTTCTCTGATCCATGTGTAGGGCTTTCTACAACGCCTTGTAATGCTAAACATACATCTTTCCATTCCCCGCTGTGCTACAAAATGTTTGAACTGATTCTGATGTAAGTGTCCAAGTTTCTCTTCCGTATATCATAGCGATAATCCTGTAACCCACATGACTAGTGATTTGTTTAAACTTAAGGATTTTTTATGGTGAATTATTTAAAGGTGGTATCATTTGTCGACAAAAATTTTCACAAATTTCCCCAGTATGATTATTTAAAATGTATATATTTTTCGTTGTTTGCATTTCATACACAAAATCTTATTGTTATTTAGCCTTCTATAAGATCTGCTTTAATGGAGTTATTACAACATTTTTGACCCTAAAAATACTACTAAACTTTGAAAATAATGTAGGACTGGTCAAATGTTATTAGGTAAAATGTTATTTTATATTCGTTATTAGTGCTAAACTGTGTATATAATTCAAATAAAAGATTATTTATAAAAACTGAAAAAAAACAATAACGATTGTGTGTTAATTAGTTCGCACTTTTCAAATCCGAGAAACACTACAATATATTGTTAATGGGGACGAACACTCACTTTCTGCTGAATATAAATTTATTGAAGAAAAGACAATATATATTCTATATAAGAAAATATTTATAGTACAAAAATACTGAACTAAGTAACATGATTAGACTAATATTTAGAAGTTAAACTATTCAACGGGATTTTCAAACGCATCTTTAACATGCATGAACAGAATATAGTGTTGTTATACCCTCCGATTAAAACGATATTTCAAAGCATATTTTCCGTAATAGTACAAGATCCGGCAGCTGATTCCTGTAGGTATCTGTTTTTTAATTAAACTTAATTCACATAACAATGTAACACCCCGCTACCGGTTAGCCAAAATTAGCCGCGATTATCTTTAATTAAATATATTGTAATTAATTTATTTAAGTTAATTCCAAACTAATATATTTTTAAGTAAATTAAACGTTATTTGAAAGAAAATGACGCGAAGAATGCAAACAAAATGGTTACCAGGTCTCAGTCAACCACAACCTCTAGGTTGCCAGGAGTAAACTGGTAAATTATTGTTAATTATTTACACTCATCGTGTTTTTCAAGAAAAATTTATATTAAATTGAAGTTTATTTTTTTTCTGTACACGATAATACATGGTTGCCTGTAAAATAATGGCCGCAAGTACTGGTTGTCATGATTTGAATGAGTTACTCTCGCTCTAGATGAGTGTGAGCGAATGCACGCGCTTCTTCGTATTGTAAACAAAGACGCAGCATGGCAGATGTGACTGTTATACGTATAGTATGTTTATGTATAGTATGTATGATTTATATTTTATCAATAAAAAAAAATACTAAAGTCGTAATCATTTTTTAATGTCATTATTATGAAAAACATATTTCATTGCCATGATAGACCAATATGTATAAATGGTTTTTTTCAATCGTTGCAGCTGTAATGAGATAGGTTTTGATAACTTTATATAGAAAAAATTGAGTAGTTTCTAAAACAATAATAAGAAAATATTGTCCATTGGCATTGAAAGAATAGATAAGGACTTTGATATTCTCTGAACATTCAATGGTCGATTTTTTCAACAAAACACGATTCCTTCCTTATACGGGAAACATTTACATTAAGCTCAAAAAGCATTGCTTCACAGACAAAAAAAAATAAAATACAATATTACTTTAACTACACACACACACATTGTATCCTTATTTAGAACACGAAACAGCAGGCGCATTCCTTCTCTCTCGCTCACGTTCATCTAGAACGAGAGTAATTAATCGAAATCATGGCAACCACTACTTGTGGCCATTTTTTTACAGGCAACCATGTATTATCATGTACAGCAAAAATTAAACTTCAATCTAACATAATTTTTTTTGAAAAACACGTTGCGCGTAAATCATTAACAATAATATACCTGTTTACAGGTTGGCGGTTGGCTGAGACCTGGCAACCATTTTTTTTTTAATTTAAATAATAAATTAATTAACTAATAATTTAATAAATAACTAATATAGTTAGAAATCATTAAAATAAATTATTTACAATATATTTAAATAAAGGTACTTAAGTAATATCAAAAATACAATGTTTGTAACATGCCTGAACGTGCTAGATAGATATTACTAGTGTCTGTAATATGTTGATTAGGAACGTAAATATATATTATATACACTGCAGTTTAGCTTTAACAAAAATATTTTATTATAGTACACTACATGTTCTTATTACGACATTGCCTGGCATCATTTCGTAGACATCTATCTTAGACTAAACTTAAGGCCAGTTTAGACAATTATGGCATCGCCCCTTTCCTGAAACACCAAACATATATTAATTAATTGCTTTACATATTAACTTCAAATTTCTTGGCATTCTAGTAGATCTCGCACTTCTGCTGACTTAGTTTACTTTTCAGTTACATCCTGTGTCATTTATCGTACCGTCTTCACTTTTTCTTTTCTCGCTAAATATAATCTTGGTAAACTGATGCCTTTCTAATAATTTAAACTAATCCCTAGATATTTCCTTCCTTAATCTGCATATAGTTAATATCTCAAAAACTATGTACTATCCTAATAGTACATCTACCTTTCTCTCTGTGTCTAAATTTAAATTTATATTTAATAGTAGTAGATTAATGTGTACTGGTAATTTTTGTCTAAGCGCTCGTCGTGTTAGGTTTTGCGCTGGGGATATATTTAACACTATGACTGACGTGTTACGATATTCGATTAATGCCATGTCTATATCTTCACATTCACGCCACATTTTTTTTGCTGTTTACAGCTCTTTCAGCCAATCCTTTAGAATGAGGATATCTAGGGTTGGATGTAATAAACTTAAAGTTCCCCTTCTTGGCAAATTCTTGACATTCTCTTGAACTATATGACTGCTATTTTAATATATCTCTAATAGTATTCCATGAGCTGAAAATATCCGTTTCATGGCGGCGCTAATAATTATCTGTGATGATCTAACTTAACAGTTTAGCTTCTATTATGGAATTTTTGCAGCTTCTCTCAGAATCAAAGGTTCGATAGCATTATTGTTACGATGTTTCTCATATATTTTTCATTTCTAAATAGATTTATATGATTCTTGCTGGCCAATATTCGATTTGTTTTGTACTCTGTTGAGTTTCTTAAATCATCTTCATAAAGTAGATTCAAAATAGTTTCCTGTATTCTTATTGGTACTATTTCTCTTTATCTATACAAAGTAATTCATTAAGTATGTGTACATTGTGTCTGTACTAAAATATAGTCGAGCATCATCATGCACTTTTGAAATATCTGCCTAGCTGATACATTTCAAGCAGTTCTGTTAAATTCCAGCATTTTTTCTGAGACATATTAATAGAATGTACCATATACCGGTAATGTTGGTTTAACAGAAAAATGATACTATACATTTATATGTGGACTATCAATAATTGAATATGAACAAAAATATAGTCTCGTATACACAATACTATAGATACCTTAATAGGATCAAAAATATCCTCAACCCTGGCAAAAGAAGTGGCAAGTAAAAGTATCAGGATTAAGAAGAAGGCTACATTCAAAGTTGATCCTGATCTATGGTAGTTTACTCTAGTGTTGTATATTTTTGTAATATCCCTATGAGATATGAAAGGCAGCCAACCTGAATAGGCTTCTTGGAAGATGTACTTGGTGTATTTCGATAGTATTGTAATCTGAAAGATGTTCAATGTTCATATTGACAATCTCGACATTCCAATGTCTAAGAAGCACTGGATTGGAGTCAAAGCAAAATAACGCCAAGTCAAGGAAATGTCGTCAATATCAAGAAAAAGACTATTTGTTTAGATTTATGTACCTATTATCCATGATACGTACCCGATTTTGCAAACCTCACTAAATCCCTGACTTGATTGACAACAGCGGAGTTTTATCTTGATTATCATTTTATCAGTTTATCTTGATTTCAAATCCAAGACTTCAGTAAGATATTATCAAAGCTTGAACGAAACTACTGCATTACTCGAAGTGACTTATTAGCAATAGTGAAATAGGTGGAACCTCTTTCCAAATACTTCTACAGTTTTCGAAA
Organism: Cosmopolites sordidus; assembly: GCA_031761425.1. Lineage (NCBI taxonomy): Eukaryota > Metazoa > Arthropoda > Insecta > Coleoptera > Curculionidae > Cosmopolites > Cosmopolites sordidus. The sequence continues at coordinate 223,934 of JARFXV010000903.1, forward strand.
AAGTCATGCAGCTTTGAAATAACTTTAATAACTTAAAAATCCGAAGAGACAAATAGTATGATGGAGTGAAAAGCCATTAGAATTCGATTTTGAAGTAAACAACCGACCTGAAACGAAACGCTGATGCGTTATCTAGAAGGCTAAGCTCAGAGAATTTCGATGATTGTTAAAAAGTAGGATAAGAGGAACCTAACTTCATAGGACAACGGTGGTGTATGACTATTTTCAACCTCCGAGATCGATAGGGACCAAGAAAAATAAGCTGAATATAACTTTATAAATTGAAGGGGAGAATAAAGCAGACCATCCTGTTAAATGGTCCACCTACAGACAGTCAAATTATCCAACGGACCTATATCCTCCCCGACGATGGAGTTATAAAGATGGGGAATTGAAAACGACAAGATATTTTAACGAAAATTCATAATGGAAGACCTGGGATAGGATAGCCAATAGTCACTCATCGGACGAAAAGACCATTTTAGAGGGTTGGAATTGTCGTAACATATTCAGATTATCCAAAGACCAGTTACCGGAAGAATACATTGTGGTAATCACAGATTACTTCAGTAAATGGCTTGATACCTTTGTTTTATGAACCCTAGACGCAAAGTAACTGATATATTCATAAGAAAAAGATATCTAGGTTCGGCGTATTCTTGAAGCTACATTCAGATCAGTACAAAAACATTCAATTAGTTATGTTTCAAAAAGTATGTCGATTGAAAATCGACACACAACACACAAAATGCATTAAATCCTTAACCAGACCGAAAAATCAAATTCATGAACAGGACTTTTGAAATAGACTGCAATAATTTCCTCTATCTGTTTCTGCTAGCGTACTGATCATCGGTACAGGAAATGCTTCCCAGCTTTTTTTGGAGGAGCAACGGTAGTGAAATGACGTTGTCTAGCGTATCACGAAATCTTTGGAGAAATAGTTACAATGGTACAAACTAACCTTTTGGCACTAATTGATGAAGGGCATCAGGAATATTAGGCTTTTAAAATTGTTTTGAAGAGGGTACCATCCAACGACAAGACAAAAAGATATATTCTACTTGGTGACCAACAAGTTTTTACTTCCCAAGCCAAGTCATCTTATCTTATCCCGAAATATCCGAAGTATTCCTATACTGAAAATATCCTGTGAACATGACGAATTAAGCCGAGAGATGTTCAGTATGTTCGAAGTCATTCACTTTTCTAATGTCGAAATTTTTATATGTTGGCTGCTATCTCCCGCGTAATAGTGTGGTGAAAAATTTAGGTTGATATTTCCATATCCGACATTGTCATAGTCCAAATAAGATTTCGGAACAAAATATTCTTAAAAAAAAGTCAATATAACAGACTTGGCGCAATTAAAAATAGCCAAACCTATATAAAAAGTCCCGAGATTATAGGAAGAGAGATTGTGAGGGAACCTAGAAAATTGCCTAGTTTTTCGGGGAATAAAAAAAAAACAAAAGCCGCAGACCAGTTAGTTAGTAATAAATATACCAGGTTTGCCGGTTAATAATTCTTTTTTTTAAGAGATGGTACGACAGTACCTTTCAAAACGTCATTGATGTTTAAACGATTTCGAGTTAGCATCATATATTTTTTTAAATATTCAAAGAAAAGGAAAAACTTTTTCCGGTGCTTCACGTAAAATTCTCAGTCCTTCAGTCGCCATCAAACGCCAACAGGCATCTCTCCCGATACCTGTTCTGGCCTTAAGCCGTCATCAGTCGAGCTTTGAGTTGTACGTTCGAAAGCAACTGCAGGATTGACCAGGGTCCTGACCATATTAATCGGCCAAATCGGATGAAAGCAGCATTGAAATGTGGCTCACGCCATCCGGTGGATAAGTGGAAAATATCAAAAATATTCAAAAAACAAGGAATTTTTTTCCTGTGCTCCATTTTTTTTTCGTCAAATAAATAACATTTGCAGCGTAAAATACATTTGCACGTACTGCTGTTCTTGTCCAATCAAAAAAAAACGCGAGTAAAAGCTGTCGTATATTGGTGGAAACTTACGTTGACAATGTTCCATGCATTTTGACTTGTTGGCAAAGAACGCCCAGGTCAACCGAAGAAAATTGAAGATGCTAAATTGCAAGCATTTTTGATAAAAAGGCAATATGCAAACTCAACAACAAATGGCAAAGAGTTTAAATGTTGGTCGCCGAATCATTTGTGATCTTTTGCATGCCATGGGAAAGATCTAGAAGGCAGGAAAATGGGTACAATATCAGCTGAATGACAGAGATATAAAAAAGGTATAAAAACGGTGTGCGAAGTTTGCTTTCTCGTTATGAAACAGACTTTCTTGCATCGGATCGTAACTGGAGACGAATATATATATATATATATATATATATATATATATATATATATATATATATATATATATATATATATATATATATATATATATATATATACATACATACATACATATATATACATCGCCACCATCTAAAACACGAAAAATATCAAAAATATTTGTTCTTATGTAAATAAAGAATCACTGGGTAAAAAACAAAAAACCAAACGTAGACAAATTTTTCAGTGATTCTTTTCTGTAATAAATTTGTCTAGAGAACAAAATTTTAAAAATATAAAAATGTTCTAAAATATGTACAAACTTTTGAACGTTAACGTTTCGAGAGGTCTTCTCCACCCGTTTTCAAAACAAATCCAAAAAATAAATTATATAAATTTTTATATATAATGCAAAGATAGGAAGTAAATTTTTTGTGTATGTCAATGATACATTCATTGACAATAATTGTTTTTAATAACAGTGACATACTACTAAAAAATATATAGATGAGGTTTACTGTACTGATTGTGCATTGAAATACTTAAATAATTTTAATTGTATTCTTTAGAATCGCGAACCATATTGAATTTAAATCTCGAAGACACAGCAATACCGTTATTTTTATTTAAATTAATTATAGCGGTTTCTTTTAATCTTCTGTATTTTGTTACCGATTATTTTAATAGCGTTTTGGAATTATTCAAATTAATTTTATGTCCCGATTCCCCTGCGTGTTGATAAATTCTAGATTTATTAAAATTTACTAAATAAATTTATATTATTAAATAAACCGCCATAATTAATTTAAATTAAAATAACTGTTGCTCTGCCTTCGGTAGATTTAAATTCAATATGGTTCCCGATTCTAAAGAATACAATTAAAAACATTTAAGTATTTCAATACACAATCAGTACGGTAAACAATCACACAGTAAACCTAACCTATATATTTGTTTGTTAGTATGTCACTGTCATTAAAAACTATTATTGTCAATGTAACTATCATTGATATACACAAAAAAAATATATATACTTCATATATTTGCATTATTTATATAGAAATTAATATAATTTACTTTTTAGAATCGTTTTAAAAACGGGGGAGAAGACCTCCCGAAACGTTAACGTTCAAAAATTTGTATTTATTTTAGAACATTTTTATATTTTTAAAATTTTGTTATTTTTTTTTTATAGAAAAGAATCACTGAGAAATTTGTCTCCGTTTGGTTTTTTGTTTTTTACCCAGTGATTCTTTATTTACACAAGAACAGATCTTTTTGCTAGTTTTTCAGTTTTAGATCGTGGCGAAAAACCCAGAAAAAGAAAAAATAAATGAACTTCTCAAACCAGGTAAAAAAAGTTAATTCCGTTCGCTACCGTCAACAAATGATCAATTTGATGCATACATTGATCGAAAAGTGACCAGAATGAGCTACAAGATACGGAAAGGTAATTTTGAAGTTTTAGAATGCCCCATCACACAGAGCGAAAATGGTCACAGACACCATTTCTGCACTTGGCTGAGAACTTTTGCTCCACCCGCCAACTGACCAGACTTGGCCCCTTTCGATTACCACTTGTTTTCATCGATGCCTCACGCACGTTTCATGAAACACTTCGACAATTACGAAGATGTCGAAAAATGGCTTGATGACTGAACCACCTAAAAAGGTGTGTACGGTTTTTCTGGAAGGGTATCCACACATTGTCAGAGAAATGGGAAAAATGTTCAGCTAGCGATGGCGCATACTTTGAACAAACCATTTTTTAACGCTTTAACTAACCCATGTTCAATGTGTTTTTTTAGTAAAAAAAAAATAGAATTATTAATTGCCATACATGGTATATAAATTATTGTAATTATCACTGTACTACAGGTATTTTTTTGTAAAATCAAGAATTTTCAACGACTCAAAAGCGCGTAGAAATTGGAAGGTGACTACCCACTTTGTGGAAATAAAAGGAGGACGGGGCCTTATTCTTTTGAAGACGATAATGAAGAGCGTGTTACTATTAATGGTGGACGCTATGGAATATGCTAACAGAATATCTTTGGCCTGAATTGAAAATGTGTGGATATCTTTTCGTTTTTCTTCAACAAGACGATGCGATCTGTCACACATCTCACCAAACGATCGATGAAAGATTGAAAAAAGTTTCGTGGACGATTGATTGAAGGAAAAGTTTCGCGTAGTGGCAATGTGAACTGGCCACCAAGATCATACGATCTCACGTCCTTGGTTTATTTCATTGTTGGGTTATATTAAATCTCCAGTTTATAGAAATAAACCCCGAATAAGTCTTGACCTTAAACGAAACATTCAGGCCACAGTTGAAAATATATCACGCGATATGTGTGAAAGAGTAATCGAAAATTACGTCTCCAGAATGCATTCCACCAGACCAAGGTGACAGGGACATTTGAACATTATTTTCAAAATAGAATGTACTTATTATCATTGTGACTCATTTTAAAGTTCTGACACTCTTACTGGTTAATCCTTTTTAAGTAATTTGTGTTGCCTGCTTAATTGCATATGTAACAATCTAAGAATTTTTCGCCAAAAAAACATCATTTACCATTCAAACAACGCAGGCATGCACAAGTTGAGCATACGAAAAGGTGACTGCAAAATTTAATCAAAGACGTTCTTAATGTAGTTTCCATTGTACTTTATTTTAAATCAACTTCATGTGAATACACTCCCGGTATTCCTTTCTGAGAATAGCCTCCAAAGCCTGGATGTCGGGAATCATGGCAAAATGTCATTTTCATTTCATCGCCAATTACAGCTTCATAAATAAACAGGAGCATAATAATCATTTTTTAAAGCACTAAAAATCTCGTCAATGGATGAGCCTGGCCACAGCTATTATTTCAGCTACTATTAGGATGTTTTCGCTTCGAATTATTATTTACGAAACTGACAATGGAGGGTCTTTCAATGCTCTTTGCCATCACGAAACTTTGCAACGCACCAAAAATGTTTGACAGGACATTGCTTTACTAACACAAACCACTTCACTCATTTCAAAAGTTCCAGTGTCATTTTTACCCAAATTAAAACTTGTTTCTTCGACCAGTGCCTAGGAAAATACTGTCACGTTTTATGACCTTACGAATGAACAACAAATGTTCAAAGATGGCACTTTTACTTGAAGATTCAGCCAGTCGCATTTTCCTTGAACAGACTCTATATACAGATACATAACATAGTTTTTGATGAGAGATGATATTGAAATTTGTACTGTCATTAAGTATTTCTGGTTATGAGCAATCGTCATTTAATGAGATGAAGAATGGTGTAATAAGCTCCATTCCATTTTCCAGTATTGATAAATAAGAGTGTGTTTAAATGTGATGTGAAGCGTGTCTACCATTTGTTGGAATGTAAAAGGCACATCCATCATATTGATGCATCGTGCAGATTCATACCTTCCAAAAATCTCAAATTATCATAGGCAAATATTACAAATACTGATGAGTACTTGGAACAAATTACATCGAAACGTTATAATCTTTAGGAACCTACAATTCTACAATATTGTTAATTACAGTATAATAGATCAAAAGTGGCCCATACCACTAGTACAGAAATGTTCTGAAATTTATCTGATAAACAATTAATCCTATTGCCAAAAATTACAGTGATTCACTGTAGTACGATTTATAACTGACTGATTGACTGATTAAATCTTTGAAATGGGGCATTAGTAGGATACCTCCATATCTCCATACTTAGTGAAATGCTGCATAACGGGATTATCGTTATTTAGTTTACTTTCACTAACACAAACCAGATCACAAGTGAAATAGATTACTGAGAGAAATATTTCATTATTCAGCGCTACAAGCCTTTGGCTTTCAACATCCTTATACCGCTAATTGTCGATTTATTGTGTTGCCTATATTACAGCCACCCATCTAAATATCGACGTCTATTAACTTGAGTTATCGAGAAGTGATGTGTGAGAAACATATCATAATCACTATATTTTGTTTCGGGACCAGAGGCAAGTATATAGTTGTAAAATCATCCACAAGTAAAGAAAAATAGAACTTGAAAAAGTAGGAATGACCTACACTGCTCATAGAAAAAGACTCTCCATTAAAATGTATTAGTACCCAGAAAGGCGCCACTAGAGAAATTGACCGTCCAAATTTCGGAAAAACTAATAAATGATTTAACTTGGAAGGGGTAGATGAGGCCCGTGTGAAAAATTTTGAAAGGTGTAGTCAAGATTGTCACGTAAATGGTTCGAGAACGCGATAGGGTTAACGGTGTGACGAGGAGAGGTACTTGAGATTGCAAGGAGAGACCACTTAAAGATGTGGTTGAAGTTGTCATTAGATAACACTTAGGAAGAAGTGATAAAAGTTGTAACATATAGTCAATTACTCAGGAGAAGAAACACGGAATCAAAAAAACAAGATTCGCAAAACTAAAGATAAACATTAAGTTTATATTGGCTGAACGGAAAGTGAAACGAATTTCCGGTCGAAGCCTAGCCCCTCAGTTAAACTTCCTACTTTTTTTGCTGGAATATTAAATCAGAATATGTATACGGTTCAGATCCGGAAAGTAGATTTAAATGTATTAGGGTTGACGAAACCTCTTAAGTTACAAAGTAATTTTCAGCGTTAGAGTCAACAATCGGTCAGTCTTTGCATTTCAGTAGTAAATAGACTTGTATAAATGGTAAAAGTTTAAAATTGTCAAAGAGGAAAACAGGATAAAAAAAGAATTAGTACTATATGGAAAGCAAGACCCTTGGCATTTTATTCGAGAATTAATGTTCTTTTTTTCTCATACCCCCAACAGGATTAATATTTTGCAAAATAACAAATGTTTTAACTCTTCCTTCCCACCTAAATTCCTTTTTTAGGAGTCGCGTGTCCCTTCTTTCGTGTTCCTCTTAAAACCACTGATATCACTTTGCAAACATGTTTATTTAATGGACTGCTTGCAAACCCTTGCAAACAAGGGTTATTTAATGGATGCCATGCCTATTTTGATGACATTTAATACCTTTTATATGAAAATTAAAATATTTGTACAAAATGTTACTAAATTTCTAATAAGGATGTTTAATTCATACCTGGCCTATTTTGTCAACATTTAATGCCTTTTATATGTGAATTAAAATATTAGGGCGAGTCATAAATAATTTGTTTTTATCAGACATTTATTTTGCTTCCATTAAATAACAAAATTATATTATTATATATTTACCACTATTCTGTATGACATGGTGGTTGGTTTGGACTGGGAGAAATTTTCCACAACCTGACTGACTTGCTCTTGGAAAAACCTTCAATTCTGAGGTTTTTCCATTTAAAAAGTTTTGTAAGGAACAGAAAAGGTGGGCGACTGTCGGGGCAAAAACCGGGGAGTAGTAATCCCACCATACATATAGAAAAATCTTTTTTCCATGGATGTTTGTTTTCGGATCTGGTAGGGGTGGTTGATCCTTATCAAGTCAGTCTTTTTCGGACGATATTGTCAGAGGTAATCAATTTTTCAACGCATGTTATCCTTACTATATATCTACCACACCTCTTGATTGACGTGGATTTTGCTCCAATATTGCTTTAAAAGATTGTCGTCAAGGTCGCATCTCCAGAACGGAATTTGGCAAACCAATTTCTAACTGACCGATTGGTTAGTCCTTCACCATCTACACTGCATATTTTTTCAGCTGTTGCCTTAGCACTATTACCTTGTTTAATTTCTCAAAGAATCACGTGGCGAATGTACACTTTTTTCACTCTCCATTTTAAGGATTAGAAACAAAAGTTTAATGTAACGTGCACCACAAAAAAACAGTTAGCAGAAGACTAACTGAACCCTTATCTATTTAATGAAAGCAAAACTTGTTTATCCTGGTGACTCATAGTGGGTATATACAAACAACAGATTCTACCCAGCTGCATGGGAAGATATTTATGACGCGATCTAATATTTTTAGAAAATGTACATTTTCAAATTCATACTAATTTTATATATTTTTTATTTCTCTGCTTCAACTAGAACATCATTACGGAAAATGAACAATTCCTTCAGTCAAAACTTGGAACACAATGAAATAACTTCAGCTGCTAAGCATTAGCTATTTGTTTTTAATTATTAAACAAAAAATCGTTAATTTGTTTTTTGACACTAAAATTTCACAAGGGTGGCGCTTTTACGAAATCTCGCGCACGTTCTGTCATTCAGTTAGGTTCCCCTTAACATAATCAAACTTCTATCCTAAGGACTGTATATGTTCTTATTAAATGAACATTGTGACAAACAACTGAAGTTGATATTTTAAATAACAGCAGTCATGATGATAAAAATTATTAAAATAGCCCGGGTATATTCATAAAAGGTAGTTAAAGCCGATTATTACCTTAAAAATATTTCCTTCTAATTGTATATACAATATATATTAGAATTGTTTTTATTTTTAAATCTAACTGCATTATACATTACGCCATGTATCTGAAGAAAAACTCCTTGTCAATCACTATCACAACTATTAATTTACATGAACAGCATAGTGTACATTATATAAGGATTGAATAACTGAGTCAAAATAACTGCAAAAATTGAAAAGCTTATGTATATTGCACACCGACAATAAATAAATGAATCATTTTTACATTTTATAAATTTTTCAGGATTTCCAAAGGTGGAATTCCCTAAAAACATAACGCATTCAATTTTTTTTAATTGTTTTATTTAAACTGAATGGCAGAAAAATTACTTTTTCGTTTGGCTAATCTAGATGGTTGAAAACATCAAAAGAAACAGCTCATTTATGTATGTTATATAACATATATTTATAATATAAATGCTAATATAAACATATGTAATGGCCAGAAAAATTTTTGAATTACATAAAAAATCTTTCAGGTCAATCGTTTAAAATATGTTTTTCATACTGTATATCAACGAAATAAGTTACTTTTTTTATATCAATACAATATTAGCGAGACAGTTGAGGAATTGGCGTGCTTTTACATTACTACAAAATATCTTTTTAAAGAGCTTAGGGTAGTTTTTCTTTTGGTGTTCACATATTACTATAACTAGTTTTAAAAAATTATATATCTATATATATTATAGAAAACTAAGATCAGTAAAATATAAAAAATCTTTTAACAAGCTAACGAGGTAAAAGATTGTTACTGCACTTCATTCGGATTGTTGCGAATAGTTTTCAAAGTCTTTCGACCGACACGCGAATGAAGCACAGTACAAGGAAGCTGGGTCATATCCACTCCTTGTCTTGTTTTGGACTAGTTCTTAGTCCAGTCTTCTTTGTTCTACCCTGTACACTGAGACTCGCCATCTAAGAAACTATTCCTTCTTTTGCGGTCGATATGAAGCTAAAATAAAAAAAAATTTACATCAGGAAAATCACAATGGGAACACAAGATAGTATGATGATCAATAGTTTCAAGTGCATATTTACGCGATTATGACAATTGAAGCTGAGCAGTTAACATATTTTGATATTGACAAACTATTCGATTTGCACCGGCGATTGTAATTGTAATGAGTACAATTTATATTTGTTGAGAACATATAAGCCCATATAAACGTTCCAATATTTGTATCAGCATAAACAATATTATTCAACAATTATCCATAATTTCAGGATTTTGAAAGATAAAATAATTATTTTTTAGAAAACGTAATTTTTAAAACAAAATTGACATAGGTAATCTGGAAATATGCAATTGATGTAAAACTTCAAGGTACAAATGTACTGAATACTTTAATGGAAGTAAGTACTCTTAAGTGAGGAACAGACATTTTTGATAAAAAGCTTGTCCCAAAATTAGTTTGTAGAAAATACAGAAAACATTCATATAATAATGACGAAAAAAGAAAACCTGGTTCATCGCGGTTCTTGAGTTATATTTTAAAACGTTTCGAAGTTTAAAAGGAACAAGAAGTAAAAGTTTGGTTGCCTCAGCTGCTGATTTAATAGTCCAAATCCCATAGTTGTAGAATCAATATTCTATATTCATAGAACAGTCGTTGATCATATCTTAAAAACTATATATAATGCAGAATTATTTTTTATAATTATTTTTTGGAAAACGTAATTTTTAAAACAAAATTGACATAGCTAATCTGGAAATGTCCATATATGCAATTGATGTGAAACTTCATGGTACAAATGTACTGGATACTTCAATGGAAGTAAGTAAAAGTTTTGCAGTTGGAGGCATATCAGCAACTAAGAAGGCTATTTAGCGACTCGACCTACAGCTTAACGTGGGTTCCGAACCACGGTCAGCAACTCCCAGGCTATCAACCTTTGGTTTTGTGTTTAACCGAAAGTATCTCGAGAAGCCTACCGACTAGCGAGTAACCAACATAGAAAACGTCTCAGAAGGCATCCGGCCTTACCCAGCCTCGATCTGGCGTAACTGAGGGGTGATTCCTTGTTAGATTTTACACTCTTACCTAGAAACATTCACAAGAACTTTAGAAAAACTTTTTTGCACAGGATTCGAACCCACTCCACATTAACAATGGAAGTAAGTACTCTTAAGTGAGGAAGACATTTTTGATAGAAAGCTTGTCTCAAAATTAGTTGGTAGAAAATATAGAAAACATCCACATAATAATGATGAAAAAAGAAAACCTGGTTCATCACGGTTATCGAGTTATATTTTAAAACCTTTCAGTCTAAAAGGAACAAGAATTAAAAGTTTGGTTCCCTCAGCTGCTGGTTTAATAGTCTAAATCCCATAGTTGTAGAATCAATATTCTATATTCATAGAACAGTCGTTGATCATATCTTAAAAATATATAATGCAGAATTTGACACGTCTTGAGACTCCTAACAAAATCGAATCATTCAAATCAAGTCATTATACAATCCTAATATAGTCTATAGAATTATAGTAACAAATAAATCCTAAAGAAATTTTCCCGAAAATTACTGATTATCCTGGTGAAATTATCACGTGTTGATATAATTACCTAATTTTTCTATTTGCTTAATGTGAAACATTAAAGAAATGATTTAAGATCAACATTTCAATGTCTTGAACAACACAAGGCAATACATTAATATATTAGAAAAAGTTTTTGTTGAAGCTCAGAATAGTGATCCAACTTACACTGGTGATATTACTAACAAACCTTCATATAGCTCTTGTGATATGACAATTAATTACTTGAAATGAACTGTTTTCTTTTTTGTAGATTTTGTATTTCTTTTATGGTTGAAAACATATTAAACTGAGCATTTTATTAATTAAATCATCAAAATCACAATTTATCTTCAAGATACTTAACATACTTTTACCAAGTTTTTATGTAGAGAATACTGTTATTACAATTTTCATGGTTTGCCAGTTCCCAAGTTGACGCATTACTAAAAGAGCGGAAACTTCACTTCCAAATTAAACGTAAAAAAAATGTTTTAAAACCTAAACCGTTGCAATACAATACAAATAAAAAAATAATTTTATTACATTCAAGAATATTTACCAGTACACAAAAATAACTTGTTTTTAACTTCTCCATGCGCATTTTGTTAACCATGTTACCATAATCAAGAAGTGATTCAATCTGCCCCTGACGATCAATGGTTAGCGAAACGCCCGTCGAGAAGTTAAAAATACGCGATTTGTATTTAGTATTCTCCTCAAGTTTAATGTTTCAATAGAAAACTTGAAATACATTTTATGATTAATGCACCAATAAATTTAAGAAAAAAAAAATGCAGGAGAACAAGAAAAAAACATTAATTACCAGATTTGACATCACTTTTATTAATAAAGATTTTTCTGTCATATGGAAGTACACGGACGACTCCAATTATAGTTTTACATCTAACTTAAACCTAGATTATACCACTATTTTAAATTAATTTATAAAATCGCCAACATAAAACATACAACGTGCTCACATTAAATTAATTCAAATTACATTTAAAAAAAGGTTGCCGGCACGGCCGGTTTCAAAAAAAAAGTTCTAATTTACCTCTCTCCAATGCAAAAATAACATAATCAAACCTGTCTCGGCGCTAGCAAAATTTTTATCTTTCTAAAACCAGCGGGGACAATTCGTGAAAACAAAACGCAAAAAATCTATTTGTACAAAGTTCAAGTCAGGCGGGAAAAACGTCGTTATTTAGTTTGTACAACAGGATATCTTCTTCCAATATAATGGAATGGCTGCTGAGAAAAATATTTTACTATTTTAACCGGTGATATCTGAGAAATACCTGAAACAAAACAGAAACAATTTGAAACATACTCTATTAATTATAATATAATAGTAAAACATTTACATTAACAAATTAAAACAAAATGACACGATTCCATTTTCTCAGACTTTTTTTTATCGTTCTATTCAATCAACGGTATAAAATCTGATATCGGCCTGTGGTGGCGTGCCTATGTCACCAAATGAACAACAAAATCGACTTCTTAAAAGTATCAAAAAAATCTGTTGACATGATCTGTCGATAAAAAAAATTATCCGTAGCTAGATATTTGTTGAAACTATAAGTTGAGATTAATACTTTATTTAAATTAGAGACAAGTCAACGCGCTAAATATTATTTTCAAATTGATGTTCGTACTCACAATTAGCATCTCCCGACAATACCTCTCGTACGGTATCCGGTCTTACCTAGCCTCGGACAGGTGTTACGGTTGATTCTTTGAAGAATTTTACATTTTTGCCCATTGAAATACAGCACGCAAGCCTAATTTCTGTTCAGAGGGACACCTAAGTGTACTAACCGCAATAAACGACGCTGCATTTAGATCTCCGAATCGCCGGATTACAGCAGATGTCGATCTCCCAATCTTGGAATCCATTACTTGCATTTTTGACTTGTTACATCATTACAATTTTTTTCAAAATATTTTCTGGCTGTTAAAAATCATGAAATTTAACTCCACAGTGATTGTAGTGGGCTATGTATTTTTGGCCAACCGAAAGAATTACCAACAAAGAGAATACTTATTTAAGAACCAATAATTTACGTTTCTGATAAAATTTATTTCAATTCTTCAATCATTGATGAATCCAAAAACCAATTTAATTAAATAGCCATAAATGAGACATAATTTTCGAATTATAATATTAGCAATGCATGTGGTGTAGCAGTACATTATGAATTTATATTATCAAAAACTAAATATTTCTTTTAGGCACGACAAATTTACACACAAGTGTATATTCCATATGTATTCATCGTCCAACCATACAGACTGATCAAAAAATAACCAATCTCTATAAATCCAACAGTGAAAAACCAGGTTTTATTTTTGAAAGTTACTTTTTTTTTCAATATTGTCTCACATGACTTCAATATACTGTCTCCAACAACAAAATTATTAAATACCTATCCTGAAGCGCATTATTTATTTTTAATCATTAGAGTTTTTTTGGGTACAAATGAAAGGGTCCACCCAAACCTGGTTAATAAGGTGTAAGATTACTTAAACTCATTTAATTTGGCTGTAAATGTTAAAGATTCTTGTAAGATGTAACTCCTGAAGAATGATATTTTCTGCAAACCAAGTCTATTCACTGGTTTTTCCATCAGGTTACTAAGATTTTACCCTTTTCAAGATCAAACACCAAAATTTTGCATTCCAATTAGCCAAATTTTTGCATCCAAAAAAACTGATGCTATAACCTTTTCTACCTTGATCTTTTTTTATTTGTTAATCCAATATTTGTAAGGTTATTTAAAGCCTTTTTAGTTCCACATGTACTTCTCTATTTGTCCATCCTCCAACAGTCCCACTTAAAATCCGGGTCGACTAGTTAACAAATTGAATAAATAGCCACGCAGAGGGCAGGAATTGGACTTTACCGCCTTTTCTATCATGCAGGTTCAATCATCTTAAGAACACCACTTTTTCGACGATTATTTCAATTTTGGTGTGCAACGGTGGATCTTTTGTATCATCCACAGGTACAAAATGACGCATAAAATTGGCTTAATTCTAGTTAAAACGATATAAACATTATAAAGAATCTGCATTCGCAAGTCATTTGGTTTCTGTAAAAGTATATGAAATGCCTAGAAACTAAGCTTTTTCACGCACTGTTTTCTTAATATATTTTTTAAAACCACAACATTTATTAATAACTTCTGGTATCGATATGTCCACGACGCCACGTTGAAATTTAGCAACCCAATTTTTTTCAGGTACTACTACTATTATCATGATTTGCTATAATCAGATACTTTTAAGACTCGAAGACATTTTTAAAATTTTCATCGCTAAGCGGGTCTCATTTGAAAAGCTGTTAAAATATATAACTGAATTGCTATAATAAAATGAAAAATCACGTTTTTATAAAAATAATTGAATATTCTAGTAGTCTTTATTGTAGTTAATGGCAAGTCTTTGTCTAGAAACTTTTTGATCAGTTTACATACAAAATGAAATACTACAAGGAGTCCCATAAGAAAGTTTCTATTTTATTGGCTCACTGCGCAAAAGCAACAAGGGGCACAAGTTAATCGATAGCCCCGCGTTTACGAATTTAGTCGGTATGGGGCGTTTCTCGGGACAGACCGTGCGAGAATTTTACAAAAACAAAGATTCGGTGACTGTTTTTCACCTCAACGGTCATGTAAATAAGCACAACTGTCGTCACTGGAATGCAACGAATCCAAAATAGAAGCATCGAAAACTCCTGCATTTGACTAAAGCCACTTTATGGGCTGCAATGATGTCAACGCCAGGAATAATTAGCTACTACTTTTAAAACGAGCGACGCGCAGTTACACTCAATTCAGAGCGTTGCGTGGAAATGTTGAACAATTTTTTTGATACCTGAACTGCAAAACTTTGCTGGCTATAATCAAAGAACATGGATTCAGCAAGACGGAGCAACGTCACACTTCCAACAAGTCTCTACAACCAGTTCGTGAAATTTTTCCAAACAAATTGATCTCCAGGAGAGATGACATAAATTGACCTCTACCTAGTCCCGATTTGAGCCTCATGGACTTTTTCCTTGTGGGACTATTTAAAATCGAAAATTTACGTCAATAAACAGGGTACTTTGGTGCAGTTAAATGAAAATATTCAACACGAAATGGCAGCCATTCCAGAGATTGTGCCGAGCCGTCCGGAATTTTGCTGTTCGTTTAGATGAGTGCCGTGAGCGTGAAGGTTTACATTTGGATAACATTATTTTTAAAAAGTAATTTCCTCAAATGTGTGCTTCAGTAATTAATAAAGGTTTTTTTTATGAACGTCTCTTATATATACGCTATATCAAAAACAAACTTTCTTTTGGGACATCTTGTGTATTAGCAGTAAAATTATGTTTCAGACGCACAAAAATGTCACTCCGAAATTGATATGCCGGAATTTGCACAGCTGACTAGTCCCTAATATGTTTACACATAACTCGGATAACGGCCATATTTCTATAAACAAAATAATAATATAAAATGAAACGTGAGAAGCTATATGTTAACCATTTTCCATTAATTTGATTTAAATAAAAACTCAAACACACTGAATAAAGGTTGACGCATATGGTTGGCAAACTCATCACATAAGTACTTGTAGAAATTAATTCAACCATTAAAAGTGGTGGAAGACCAAGAATTATCTGGACAACCAAATAAAAGTTGTTGAAATCGAACTATGGGCATTATTATATAATAACTTCGGTTCAAAAGCCCAAAGAATTGCTAATGGCCTTACATGTTAAATCTTATTTCTAAGATAGTTTCTAAACATCTATCAGGTGTACCGGAAAGTTCTGTCCGTTCCGGTTCCAAGTTTCAACAAGTAGGCGCATGTTCATTTGACGCATATTTGGCTCTCTCTTTTTATCACTGAATGTATACATACTGATCTAGCAAATGAACTAAAACGAAGATGATTCATGAACATGCAGAAGATGGTTCGAAAAATTTCAAACATGTGATTTCGACGTTTCTGATAAGCCACGCTGATTCTTGATTCAGCTCAACAAACCATTTCGGACTATATTCGGAAACTAGGATTGGTGTGGAAATATTCGAGAGGGATGCCACATGAGTTAAGTGAGAAGTTTATTCAAGATATGAAAAATGTATTATTTTGTTTTATCCTAAAAAAAGGGACATAACTTTCCGGTAGACCTAATATTTTTGTTGGTTTGTTTGCGGACCTAATGGGGTACTGTTTTTTGTTGGGAGATTGTGCTTCTGCATTATCGAGTCGTTATCTTTTGTGTTTAATCTGGTAATCTCAACCAGCGTATTCCCAAAAATTATGAAAGGACGACGATTGTGCCAAGATCTTAAAACTACAGACCTGTGTCGATTTTGTCGCCTTTATATAAGGTGTTTGAAATGTTCGTACATGCATGTATGCATGTATTTAATCAAGTTAAGAATATATCATCGAAGAAGCATGAAGTGTTGATAATCAGAGTACAATTAGCAATCTGGCTTGTTTTGCATAGTTTGCCGGTCGAGCTTTGGATAATGCTTGATAAGTAGATATGGTCTACGTTTACTTCTCCAAGGCTTTTGATCGAACGGATCATTTTATCTTGTAGCATAAATTGGCAAGTTTTTGATTCAGCAATAAACTTATACTATTACTTGAATCAAATTTAAGCGATCGGGCGCATTACATGAAAATACGATGTTATAGATCGTTTCAATTTATCGCCACGAGCTGAGCCCCATAGGGAAGTAATCTTGTGCTTCTTATTTTCGCTCTATTAATCAATGATATAATAACAAATATTTCAAGTAATATTTTAATGTGCGCAAATGATCTCAAACTATATAGAAATATAAATAACACTGCTGACTGCCTTATGTTGCAGAAGGATATGGAGGTTATCGAACGATGCTACATCAAGTGTTATGTCATTTGCTAATATCAAGA
Source organism: Cosmopolites sordidus (assembly GCA_031761425.1). Lineage (NCBI taxonomy): Eukaryota > Metazoa > Arthropoda > Insecta > Coleoptera > Curculionidae > Cosmopolites > Cosmopolites sordidus. The sequence continues at coordinate 241,137 of JARFXV010000903.1, forward strand.
ATTTCACGCATTTTAATTACAACTGATAATTAATGAGCGGGTTGGAATTTTCAGATTGGGAATTATTTACGACACTAAAATGTGTTTCATTTTACATTAACCCCATTCGGAACAAAGTAATGAGAATGTGTGGTTTCATCTTTCGGAACCCCGCAGATTTCGTGAATATAAATACATTTAAAACTGAATCGCAGTTACACGGAATCGTGGTGCTGTAATGTTTTCCGAGAAAATATGTTTTTTTTTATACTACTACTACTTTACTTTATACTATGTTTTTGGCATTTGGAAATAATGAAAGATATTCAACAAGACAGAACATTCTCTTGGCAAACTTTCAAATATCATCTATAAAATGTGTAGATGCTTCATTGACTCCCCAGGCTACTGTCTGTAATGGGCTTTCACTACAGGGCTAAGTCAGATCTTATCCCACTTTTCATTCTCCCTATTCTAGAAGTAACTTCCTGCTCAAAATACCACTGTTTCAGGTTATGAAATTCTTCATGATCTGTGTTGCGATGTTGCCATTAACCACTTGATCTGCACCGGTTTACGAGGTTTGTCACATTAAAGTAGTTGCATTAGTCGGAATAAAATATATGGATCAGTGATGTAGCTTTGCTTAGGTGTTCTTATGTAAACATTTGTTTTTGTCTTGTTTTTTTTTGCTTTTTTCTTCTTTGTAAATTGTCTCATATGGATTTACTGTGTTAAGACAATAAAGATTAAACTTGAAGAGATTTACCACTAAACACCAAATCACCTTTTTTTTAACTTCTCGACCCACGTTTTACTAACCATGTTAGCACCATCAGGAGATGATTTAATCTAGATCTTTAGATTAAATCATCTCACGATGATGCTAACATGGTAAGCGAAACGTGTGTCGAGAAGTTCAAAAAAAGTGATTTGGTGTTTAGTGGTAAATCTCTTCAAGTTTAGTGTTTCACACCAAAGGTTCCAATAGAAGAATTGATCTACGATAAAGATTATTATTATTATCTGCCATGGGAAATATTTTCTTACATAACAAGAAGCAACACAGTGCTTCACGAGGTAAACAAAAAAAGCAGTTAGAACTCGACTGGGACACTCCCGCCCATTTTCGGGAGACACCATCAGAATATCACGCCCAATATATGAAAATACGGTCTTATTCGGAAATGGATCGATATTGGACTGGGTTCTACAGATAAGCCTATTTCGCCGTATAATCTCTGGTTTGCCAGGAAAAAAGTTTTAGGGAGATATATATCTAGTCATTTTCTCGCTGAAGTAGGGTTTTTAAGCCAAAGAGCCTGTAATGAAGAGCTTATATATTATAATTAGGCAGTTTTCTTGGAGGTGAATTTAATTCATTATGATATTTTAGAAGTTATAATGCAAACATTACTATTTTATTTTACTATATTTTACACAATTAAGATTTGTGATAACCTAGTCAGCCTTATTACTGAAAACAAAGTTCAAAATAATATCGACTATAATACATAGTAGATAAAAATTCACCACAAAATTTGAAGCAACTCTGTATACTCGAAATGATACAATAGGTGACAGTACAGTCTATATATCACGTTTATCACGATATCAGGTTATCATTAAACACGAATTCTTGGCCAGTTCAAAATAAAAACGGCCAAATTCGTCAAGATGATACTTGTGTATCTGTCAAGTAAAATATAATTCTTAAACCCTCTCTCCATCTCATGTTAGCGGAAAATGCGAGTACAATCTTCAGGATTTTTCAGATTCCCCGCAAACTACAAACTTTTGATCGGGCGATTTCCAATCTTCTGAGTGTGCGCACTCGCATACATCATCATGGTAATTAAAAGACTAATCAAACTATCGGTTGATCAAAAATTTTTATTACTCTGCGGTGAATTTTGGTTAAAAAAAATAACGTGGTGCTTGACCATCCTCCATAATCGCCAGCTTTAGCGCTCCGTGATTTACTTTCATCAACGCTGTGAATCATAGGGGTGTAGTGACTGTGTAACAACACTTAAAACATTCCTAGATATATCCATTAATCAAAAAAAACCATGGACATTATGGGTACTTTTTCATTAATTTATAGCATATATATGGAACTTGATTGGAAGTGGATCTACAGTTTATACCAGAAAAAGAAATTTAATGAAAAATACACTTACCTAATCCTACATTTTAGCGTTTCTGAGGTTTTCAATAAGGTTGGTGCCGTTGATTGTTTGCTCGGCCGCCGCCCCTGGTTTTACCCTGGAATCCGCCACCCGAACCACCTGAAAAGAACGAGCAGTATAAAAATTTTAATATTTAATCCCATCTACTCACTAAATTGCGACTTGTCACTTGCGAACGTGTGTCAATTTGTCACTAGTGTCACATTCTCAAGGACACGGGCCATTCGCCACCTGCGTTTTTACGCCGGTTTGATTTACTCTTCTTCCGTCTTTAGACTCGCTACGATATATAACAGATTTTTTCATATATATATATATATAAAACGAATCTCACTCGAGTCTAAAGCCCTTTCACTGTAACTGAACTGACCCAACATTAAGTTACCAGATATCAACAGAGAACAGAATTCTCAACATCAAGAAGAAAATTTAATAGAGTGGATATATGTTTATAGAAACATATTCATTCATTATTCGTCTTTATATTTGATTTGTTCCAAAAACCTGATTTCAATGTGATAGATCAGATATAAAAGATAAATCAAACTATACTTCAAAGAATAATAAATGCATATATTAAAATTAAAGTCCACTGTATTAGATTTTAATCAAAACTCATACTCCTCATACTTAGAAATACCGCTTTTGAAAATAACTAAAGAGGATTTATTGGTCGCAGTTAACGCAGGTCACGAAATAATATTACAATAAAACACTTAATTAATGGTGGCAAATACACGAGGAAAAGTTTACAAACGCAAGACTTTAAACGACACAACATAAATCTATTGCTGTTCGCAAACTACTACATTTTATCACGCCAACATAACTTAAAGATTTTTTACAATGATTAAAAACCACCATTTGAAAATGGTTATTTTCAGTCATTCATTTTAAGCAATTCTCAAAGACAATCGAAAACGAAAAAATTTCGTATGAACTAAACAAAACACTTGACGTGCAAGTAAAATCTAATGTTAATACCTTTTCCGCGATTGTTACTACGTCCACCACCATATCCTCCTTCATAACCGTATCCTTGGTCTGCTCGAAATTAATAAAAAGAAAATTTAAATTAGACTTTCTGATTGTTAAAGAAAAAGCATACTGGACAATTTATATGAAGCACAATATCCTGTTTGTCACTTTGTAAAATTTTACATGAATGTTTCAAAGTTTAATGAACAAAACTTCCTGTTATATCTTGCCATATTAGCGATGATAAAGTGTGGAAAATTTAGCCAATCATTAACAACAACTTTCAATAAAACTTATTAGGGTAGAGTGACAAGTCATAATTTTAACTGAAAGATTGTTTCTTTTTGATCGAAAATCGATTTATTTATCAATGCAGTCTGGTTTTAGTTCTCTACACTGGCCCACTGATTTTCCAACTTTTTTATGCCATCCAAAAAGTACGACTTGTCGAACTTTGCCAAATACTCATCGGTTTCGGCAATCCATGTGAGGAAAATTTCTTTTCAGGCGGCTATTTTTTTGTCTGGAAAGTGAACGAAATAGTAGATCAAGGCAGGTGTGGATATGGTGAATCCTGCATAGAAATTGGTTAATTTGGCAGTAGGATTGTCGTGGTGAAACAGTACTTTTTTCGCCAAATGTGGATGTTTTTATACTCTTCGTGGAGTTTGACCAATAATAAAGCACAATTCTCTCCTATAACTGTCTTTCCCAATTTAAAACAGTTCACCAGATAACGCTTCGTCAATAACAGTGGCCATGACATGGCCTTTCCGGTCTATACAAGCAGTTTCCAGGCAGGCAGCAAACATACAGGAATCGCCATAGAAAATCATTTGGATTGCACTTATACACAGCCAGATACCGCTATGGAGCGGTCCCTTGATGCCTAGGTTTGCGCCATGATTTTTCCAAGCCAAAAGTAGTGTTTAATGAACACTCGAATTTCGCTTTTCTCCATAATAGGAAAAATATCCAACTTATATGCATCTTTGAAGATAAATCCATACTTATTAAATCATTTATTAGATATTTTAAAGGAAAGAACACTTTTAATACTTTAAATACGCACTTTTTACTATTCACGTCTCATCATAATGAAAAAATCAGTACTGACGAAAATACTTACATTATGAATTTCTATGCAATTTAATGAATTTATTATAAATATAATTTTCCACAACTAGAATACATACTATGATATACTTTAATGAAAACACCATATTAACTGTAGAAAAACTCAGGCTTTAAAAATCACAGTGCATACTGATTGATGATTTTTTTCTGCTAGAATTATAGAGGATCCTTGGGTATAGTGACGATGAAAACGCGTCAAATATCAAAAGCAATCAAATAATGGGCAATATGGATATCTATATAGATATATATTAGATATTTAATAACGATGATGGCTAAGCTTTCACTTTCTTAAATAGTGTAAATATTTAACAACAAAGCATCAATACTAGAAAATAAATTAAGTTGCAGTTCACCAGGAGAGTTGTTAATATTCTTAATTATATTTACAGAATCTTGTACTATTTGTTATCCAGTATGAAGAAACAATAAACGGAAACGTGCAGACCAGTATTAAACGTTTTATATACATAACGACGAACGAATTTCAAAGGTAATTTTTGTGCCTGAAACTACTTAAAATAAAGCCAAAATCTAATTTTTGATGGTCAATTTATTAAAATATTTTGTATCTACCTAAAAGCAATTGTGATTTTAATATACAATAAAATTGAAACAAAATTTTTAGAAAGTATATGCCAATGACAAATTTTCATTTACTTAAAAGTCGAGTGCCCTTACAAGGTAGAAACAATTATTAAAACTATGGCAAAAACGTAACAATCGCGCTGAGGATCGAGGTAAGAACCACAGAATTATTGACTGTTCGTCTGGGCAGTCTGCCCTTTAACATAACCCCTTCTAGTATTGCTGTATTTACCGTAGTTTCCGCCGTAGCCTGAGTAGTCGTAACCGCCGTAACCACCATAACCGCCCCCGTAGTAGTCGTAACCGCCACCGTATCCGTCATAACCGTAACCACTACCTTGGCCATAATTGCCATAACTTCCGTATCCGCCTTGATTCCACCCTTGGGAGTAACTACCACGACCTGAAAGAAAATACCTCAATTAGATATTTATATATCATAATATTCAATAACTGATTAATTACTTTGTATCAGACAAAGATATATTTCAAATTAATGACCACATTAAGAATTCATCAAAAAGCTGTAAAAGTATTTTAATTCGGAAGTTCATATCAATGAAATTACACCAGAGAAATCAAAAAAAAAATTAGTGAAACTCGAAAATTTTGCATCAAATCGGCTACTGTGTCTAAATGACCATATAGGGTGAAAGATACAAAACACATCAAAATACTATATAAAGATTTTTAAAATAATTGTTTTACATGTAATTTTTCCGATTTTTTTAAGCTAAGAATTTTAGGTCGTTCACTTTTAACGGTATTAGATGCAAAAAAAATAAAACTTTAATCTAATATTTAATTGTGGTTATATATACTACTTAAATTATCAGTATCAGTTCAGAAAATAATGGCATTCTTCACATCTTTTTTTTATGAAAATCATTTCTTTTGTATTTCTTTTCTTATATTGTGTTGCAAAATCTAAAATTTTAATGTTGTTAAAATTCAATTGGTCATTATGGCGTGTTTCGATAGGGCAGTTACGTTTTCTTCTGTTTCTAATGTTTTTTTTGGCGTTCATATTGATTCTGTTTTTTACATAGTCTAGTTTGGCCAATGTATAAGCTTGGGCAATTTAGCTAATTTTGTATATTAAATTTATTTCTTTCATTTTGGACGATTTTTAATTTTGTAAATACCTTTTATTGTTTTTGCTGTGTTATTATAGAGAATTTCTGCTGTTATTATATGATGTAAGAACTTTTTTATTTTTTTAATGTTTATTTCTGGTAAAATTTCTTTAAAATAATGTAATCAAAATATATTACAAGTAAACTGATTGTGTATTTCTTTGGCAGTTTTAAATATCCATTAAAAAAAGAAATGCAAGAGAAATGTTTTTTTTTATTAGCAGTCTGAAAATGATGGTGATGCATTTAGTTTAGTTTTGATATCAGATAAATAATTGGTGTTTTTTTCAGAGTAATAATGTAAGACCTCCTTGGGTATTTACGACTATACTACACCTTCCGGCATACACCCTATTAAATTATCAAAGCCATTCTGCTTTACTTCATTCCATTCAATTAAAAGGCACTCAAAAAGTTGTTCTCGCGTATTAAGCACCACATTATGTCTTAAAAGCCATGTACTTAACATGTTCCACAAATATTTGATACGAGTTTGAGATGGGGTGATTGCGATCTAAACCAAACCTAAACTCCGTAATCTTGGAGATATGCACCTATCACCCTAGCGGTTTACCCTTTCACTGCGGGAACCGTCCGGAGCCGCAAAACAAAAAGTGACAACTGACATTCGGGAACCGTCTATAAACGCAGAAGTTTCCCGAAGGTTTTAATTAATTAAATCAGATTAATTTGAATGATACACTACTGTATAAACGTTAGCCCTAATTGCGGGAGACGTTTCTAGCCGCGGCAACAAACTGCAAAAAAAGCACGCGGCAGTGATATGATTAAGGACGCGCAATCTCAAGCATCAGTTGAAATTGTGGTTCAACTGGAACAAATTGTGCCGTAACAGACTCAAGAATAGTGGATTGTAGTTCCAAATAAGAGGTCAGTTCTTCCATCTATATCATCCCAAACCACTCTCACCATGCTGTCTGTGAACAGCATTCTGTGTTTCCAAATCATGTCCACGCTCTAGTCGTGCCTTCGTCAATTTACGTCTTTTTCAGCTTACTAAACTCTATTGATGCGATTTCTTCTAGATACGACAAGCACTCTCGAATGTCTTTCGAGTGTGCAATCTGGCTTTCTGGAGTTAATTTCTGATGGTTTAATTGCTACCACTTGATGTATGATACGCAGCCGATCTGCTAATTATAATGCTGTAATATTGCAGCATCGTAAAGCCTCTAGCCGTAGAAAACGGCGTTGAAAGTGATTAGTATTTTTGTACAGCCTGTATACGTTCGATGTCACCTCTTGAAACCTGGTAGGTATAAACAAGTAATTACACAGTTGATCGCCGAACAATGTGATCGTCGGTATACCATAGGAGAGATCCCGAAGGTAGGAAAATGGATATCACATCAGCTGAACGACAGACATATGAAAAAGCGAAAAACGGCATGAACCTAAAAACCACAAAAATCATAGGCTGCCCAGGACAACCATTAACATCGACCACAAGACCGAATAGCTTTGGAAAGAAGCCAATGCTATGTATATGGTGGAATCAGAAGGGTGTCTGGTAGCATGAGATGAAACAGTTAAATTCACTAGTTACCATCAACAAATGATCAATTTGAATCATGCATTGATCGAAAAGTGACCAGAATGGGCTATAAGACACTTAAGTGATTTTGCAGCACGACAACGCCCCATCACACAGCGAAAGCGGTCAGATGCACTATTTCTGCTGGGAAAAATGAGTTGAAAATATGTAGTTTTTCTGGAGGGCATCCACAAATTGTCAGAGAGATGGGTAAAAAGTGCAGCTCGAATGTCGTATTCTTTGAATAAACGCTTTTTTTACTCAATACAATAACAATCAATCAATATAATAACGATATACATTATTTGTATAATTTCAAAAAAACAACAAAAAGTTGTTCATAAAACAAACTGCCAATATATCGCACCTCTTCAAAAGATATTTATATATGGACTTCATAATAAATTTGAATCTATTTGAAATTGAAGTTTTATTAAACAGTACAACGCCAAGGTGTACAATAAAAAATTACACAAAAAAAGAAATTTATTCTCTACATTACCTCCTCGCCCTCGGCCTCCTCTGCTGCCACGGCCTCCTCTGCTCATCATGAACTGATCAGGTTTTGGTGTGGCTTTCTTGACATCAACTTCTCTATCTTTGATGGTTTGTTTTGGTCTTTTCAGAAGATCGCTTACGACCTGTTCCGATTCGAAGGTGATGAAACAAAATCCTTTTCTTTGATTTTTTTGTTTGTCAAATGGCATTTCGATATCAACGATCTTAAACGCAAAAAAAAGAACATTCAATAATTCAAATTAATAAAAAAAAAACAATAATTAAACAGCTTTTAATATATAATATCAGAAGTGGTAAAGGGTATCTTCTCTGTTCAATCAGAAGCAGAACTGGCAAAAACATTTCATCATAATCATATTACATATTAGGTTATAAGAAATTATGTAGAAAGGTTTTTTTAGATATTTTTTTTTTAAGCGGGTAACTGGGATCTAATTAACACAATGTTATAAAAAAAAAAAATTTCAAAATAGTTTTATTGCCTTATATCTTCTGTCAACAATTTGTTCTGTTGTATGTTTTAATATAAACATACTAAAAGCTCGATTCTTCTACAGGAACCCTCAGCGTGAAACACCAAACTTGAAGAGATTTATCAATAAAAACCAAATAACCTTTTTTAACTCTTTGGTGCGCGTTTTCACCATGTTAGCATCATCAGACGATTATTTAATCTCAATTAATCTGCAGATTAAATCGTCTCCTGATGATGCTAACATGGTCAGAGAAACGCGCGTTAAAAAGTGATTTGGGGTTTAGTGGCAAATCTCTTACGAGTTTAGTTTAGTAAAATCACGCGTGTATGAAGGTAAACCTTGCACAGTGAATGAATTGAACCAATCAATGAAGAAATGTAAGGAGACAAAACTTTCGAGAAAGGCCCCAAAGGCGGTTTCATGAAAATGGCCATTATTGAAACAATATTTATAGTTATAGGAATAGTTATAGGAAATTGTATGTTGCACAGATAATTTTTGTTCATATTTTTACATAAAATTAAGGGAGTCATGCTTCTTTAAAAACGTCCTTGTATAAACTTGATTCACGAGAACATGACAAAAATTAATAAAAAAAAAATATGTGAAAGATGAAAGTTATTAATTATACATAACCAGCAATGAAAAATTATTTGAATGTATCAAATTATTCATTTCGATTAAACAATAAAGAGTGATTGAAATGAAATATTGACTAGCAAAAGATATTTGTCATTTATTTGTCAAATAATGATAAGCCAATAGTAGTTGTTTGGTTACTCATGAAAGAAATACAAGAAACATGTAGAGACAGAAGGCAATTAAGGATAATCGGCACAGAAAATTCAAAATATCCCAAAGTATCAAACTCTTTGTCAAATAAATGATGCAATAAAGAATAATTGAAATGAATTATTGAATAGCTATGAACAGGAGTTGTCATTGTTGTTTCACGAGCATTATTATTAAAAAAAATACTAGTAATTTTAATAAACTGAATTTAGCTTTAGAAATTCAAAATACATACCGTTCCATACTTTTCGAAATATTCTTTAATATCATTATCAGCAAGCTCCGGTACTAAGCCGCCAACAAATATTTTTCCTTGTCTAGCTAGAGCCTTCTTTGGATCGCATTTTTTTGCCATTTATTGTGTGATCGCCATCAGCTACTACTTTATCAATAGATTCCGCATCTTTGAAAACAATAAATGCGAAGCCACGCGATCTACCAGTTAATGAATCTGTCTTGACGTTTATGCTTTCAATTTCGCCGTATCCGCCGAAGTAATGACGTAAGTCTCCTAAAAAATTATTCAATTGTCTAGAAACAAGTCAATGGGAAAGTATGTAATAATAAAGCATTGACCGTTTTTCAGAAGTGGTTAAGTATCTTTCATAAATATTCAGTAGCAGAACTGGCAAAAATTTTTCATCATATAAAATTAAACTAAACTTAAGTACTAAACTCAAAGAGATTTACCACTAAACACCGAATCACTATTTTTTGTGTAGTTCTCGACGCATGTTTCGCTAACCATGTTAGCATCATCAGGAGATGATTTAATCTAATTCTAAAACTAAACTATTTTCTATTTATATGAGAACTCTAATTGCTAATCTACTACCTAGGAAGCCTACTACCTACATATTGAAGCGTGTAAAAAACGGATACAAGAAAAAAAAACGGAAAAAGAGAACAAAAGAAAGAAAAAAATACACTAAAATTTTGATTTTTTTTTAATTACTATTTTTGATTGTTGATTTTTTTATACGCTTCAGTAGGTAGGTACTATACTACCTAGGTAGTAGATTACCAATTAGGGTTCTCATATAAATAGAACATAGTCTAGTTTTAGAATTAATTAAATCATCTCCTGATGATGCTAACATAGTTAGCGAAACGTGCGTCGAGAACAAAAAAAAGTGACTCGGTGTTTTGTGGTTAATCCCTTTGAGTTGTGTTTCACACCGAAGGTTCTAATAAATAAATTGATAAACTTAAGTACATTATATTAATAATTTTTACTATGGACAGCAGCGTATACAAAAAAAGAACTTCATTTGAATATAAAATGTAGTAAAAAAAATTTGGTTACTGCAGTTCCAACAATGCTCGATTGAAGGTAAAAATAAATAAATAAATAAATAAAAATAAATATATATATATAGTATATATATATATATATATATATATAAATATATATACATATATATACATATATATACATATATATACATATATATACATATATATACATATATATACATATATATACATATATATACATATATATACATATATATACATATATATACATATATATATATATATACATATATATACATATATATATATATATATATATATACATATATACATATACATATATACATATACATATATACATATATACATATACATATATACAGTATACATATATACATATACATATATACATATACATATATACATATACAGATATACATATACATATATACATATATACATATACATATATACATATACATATATACATATACATATATACATATATACATATATACATATATACATATATACATATATACATATACATATATACATATATACATATACATATATACATATACATATACATATACATATATACATATACATATATACATATATACATATATACATATTATACATATATACATATATACATATACATATATACATATATACATATACATATACACATATACATACATATATATATATATATATATATATATATATATATATATATATATATATGTATATATATATATATATATATATATATGTATATATATATGTATATATATATATATATATATATATATATATATGTATATATATATATATATATATATATGTATATATATATATATATATATATATGTATATATATATATATATATATATATATATATATATATATATATATATATATATATACATATATATATATATATATATATATACATATATATATATACATATATATATGTATATATATAATGTATTATATATGTATATATATATGTAATATATGTATATATATATGTATATATATATGTATATATATGTATATATATATTGTATATATATATGTATATATATATATGTATATATATATGTATATATATATGTATATATATATGTATATATATATATGTATATATATATGTATATATATATGTATATATATATGTATATATATATGTATATATATATGTATATATATATGTATATATATTATATATATGTATATATATTATATGTATATATATATAATATATTATATATATATATATGTATATATATATATATATATATATATATATATATATATATATATATATAT